>CM040979.1:30857745-30893700 GCA_022985145.1 Pangasius djambal
AGTGTGTGTGTGTGTGTGTGTGTGTGTGTGTGTGTGTGTGTGTGTGTGTGTGTGTGTGTGTGTGTGTGTGTGTGTGTGTGTGTGTGTGTGTGTGTGTGTGTGTGTGTGTGTGTGTGTGTGTGTGTGTGTGTGTGTGTGTGTGTGTGTGTGTGTGTGTGTGTGTGTGTGTGTGTGTGTGTGAGTGTGTGTGTGTGTGTGTATGAGTGTGTGTGTGTGTGTGAGTGAGTGAGTGCAAATGCAGGTTTGAATCCCGTCCTAATAGATCCTCCATTGGCCAATTAACATGGTTAATTAATTATCCGTTAATTAGCCAGTCAGTGCTGCTTTGTTCTCCTTTCCTGCAATCTGGTTGGACAGCTTGAGCAGGAGGCGTGTCAGGTGTTCAGTTCACATGATGGATTTACGCACAAAGAGAACCGTGTGTTTGTTTAACTCTACATACACGAGCATTCTGGGAGAACCGTGCAGCACGCTCGGTTACCCAGTGACACGCACGCACACATCTGGCTTCATTAGCATAGCCATAAAATGGTGCTTAGCTTCCAGCGCTGCGCTAACCGTGTCGTATACGCTTGTTAAGTGTAGCGTGGTGCTGGAATGTGTGCCAAGACGCTCTGTGCGTTTGAGAGAAATATTTCTCGCCTCAGTTTTCAAAAGAAAGATCGGCTTATGAATATGCTAATCCCGTGACTTCCTCCTTTCACACCGATTGGCAAAGAAACACGAATAATAAAATACACATGGCGTATAAATAAACGGCGTTTCAGCATGACACAAAAATGCAGCAGGGGCTCAATTATACACACTATTAGCATTAGCATCCTGACAAGTAACCTTATGGCTCATGGATCTGAAACTTTAAAAAGTGCTTGTATCTTTTTTTCTCTTAGACATATCCAAAAGATCAAAACATCAAAACATCTGTAACGTCAATCAGTCAGGCTGATAAATTAAAACTCCAACATTAATTAAAAAGCCTCAGAGCGTTAGCGTATTTTAGCATAAGACAGAGCGTTAGCGTATTTTAGCCCTCCTGCAGAGTTCAGTTAAAATTAGCTGATTTTGTAGCAGTGTAGATACGGTATTAATATCGGTATTGACAAGTACCAAAAAGCGTGTACTCGTACTCTGTCTGCAGAAATGATACGACTGCATCTCTGCTCAGAACCCTGGACATGTTTATGCAGATCCTGCACTCTTCTGTGTGGCACTAAAGCATTAGCATAGTCCAGGTCATCACACTGCTTCTGCTCGCCCCTGAGCACAGGTTTAAAAATACCACACCGTCCACTAGTGTGTGTGTGTGTGTGTGTGTGTGTCTGAAGGGCAGTGTGTAAGGTCTATCTTGGTGTGTGTATTTCCCAGGAGACTTTTATTCTCCATCTGCAGAGCGTGACACATCTGCCCTGATCTGACCTCTGGCTTCAGCTTTAGAAAGAGAGAAAAAGAGAGAGTTTGGAGTAGAAGAAAACCATAACTTAATCCATAACTTCTTTTATTCTTCCTTCCTTAATTCTCTCATTCCCTCCATCCTTTCCTCTATTATTTCTGTTAGGGTTTAGGGAAACTACACTGTTTAATAATGTCGTATCTTCGTTACTGGACTTTCTGACAGCCCTGTGGTCGATCGTTTCCACTTCGCATCATCTTTTAAACCGCAATTTGTGACTCATGCAAATTGTGTGTGTGTGTGTGTGTGTGTGTGTGTGTGTGCGCGTAGAAGGTATGTTTCAGTATTAGTAAATTAAATATATTTTCAGACATATATTGCATTTTGTGCTGATTCTCCCGACATACACATATCTAGCTCGTACGTTTACATCGTACATTACGCCCTGAGCGACTTACTTTTATCTCATTTATACACCTGAGCAGGTGAGGGTTAAGGGCCTCGCTCAGGGGCCCAGCAGTGGCAGCCTGGTGGTGCTGGGATTTAAACTCATGACCTTCCAATCAGTAGCCCAACGTCTTAACCACTGAGCTACCACTTGTGTTTGTTGCCTTTTAAAGGTAAATAAAATGTAAATAAAATCCAGAGGGAATTCCGTCGCGATCAGAGCTGCGTGAAAGATCGCTTTCAGAGCCACGGGTTGCACATCACTCTCACTCAAGTAGGTTAGAGTCAGTGGTGCACGTGAGCTCAAAGACGACGATCTAGACTTCTTTATGGACACCACTAAAGCCAGAGCTGCCAGATAAATCTTCCCAGGAGCTGCTGTAGGCATCAGATCTTCCGTACAGGGACGTCAGGCTGTCAGGCTCATTGTGCAGGGTGACAGGGATGGACACGAGCTTCCATGCTGCATGCTCTCAGTTTCAGAAGCAACAATTTCAGCTGTAGCTTGTCCACACAGGTCCATTTTGACAAGAGCGTGTCCTTAAATAGTGCAACACGATACACAGATTTACTACTTGTTAATGTTTTTTGCACTGATTTATTTACTTTCATTGTTGGAAGTGTAGCATAAAAAGCACTGAAGCTGGAAATGTACTTTATTTGTGTGGCTGTTCACTGGAGTGCAGTTTGACATGTTCTTTGCTGTTCTAATAATAAAACAGCCTAAAAATAGTAACATCCTGAATCAGATTTTGCTTTAATTATGGAAAAGACAACTAGTCAACTACTTTTCTGAACTACTGGTTCACTCGTGAAAAATAATCGTAGCAACACAACCGCTTATCGTATAGTGACGTGTTGAGGATATCGTCAGCATGGAAGCAGAAGCAGCTGAGAAAGGCCTGAGCTCGAGTCACATTCCCTGTTTCCTTTTTGAGATTAGTGAGCTGCAGTCATTTTTTTCTCTCCATCGTTCCCACCTTCCTTTTTACACGAGTCTGAGGAGAGCAGTGCGGCTAGAGAACATGGAGTAAAAGCCTCTCAGCACACACACACGAGCAAAACGACAGGATTGAACACGGATGAAGAGCGAAAGGAGAGCCGAGTCTTTCTGAAGTACTGGGAGTGAAGTGTGTGGGTGTTCTCCAAACCTCCTACACACACTCACACACACACTCACACACACACACACACACACACTCACACACACACACACACACACACACACACACACACACACACACACTCACACTCTCTCACCCTGCAGAGAAGGATCTTGGAGAGAAGAAGAACAGCTCAATTAGTTTTGAGTGCACTGCTTGTTTTTCTTTTTCCTCCTCTCTTTCATCTCTTTCACACACACACTCACACACTCACACACTCTTCTGTCACTCGCCACATGGCATCACACATTCGAACACGTCTTGCAGTGTGTGTGATCATCCTGGTCGGGATTCTACGAAGGCCGTGTGTCTTTCACGGTGTTCAGGTTGTGTGTGTGTGTGTGCTAATTAACTGGATAAGACATAAGAATTGTTTTTAAGCTTCCTGTAGTGTTTCCCAGCTGGAAATGAACAATTTATTTGTAAATCATCCACCGGGGCATTTACACAAGAAATTACACTTAGTCCGGAAGAATGATGGTACACTAAGACTTTGCGTAGATTTCTGCGTAACCGCGATCAGCTTGTGGGATTGTCGATGAGTGACGGTGACTTTATTTATGGATTACACAATAAGATTAGCTGTGCAATTAAGAAAAAAGTAATGGCACCCTATAACCGGAGGAGTCTGTGTGTGTCTGTGAAAGCCGACGTGTTGCAGTGGCTGAGCTGCATCACTGGAAGATTTAGCGTATGCTGTGCTTTTAAAACCGTTAAAACACTGTGATTGCAGCACACGTTTACGATTGTTACTTGTCACGCTGTACAAGATCGCAATAAACTCCTCTGTAAATTCTACAGGTGTCCCAAAAGTCTCCTAAGTCCACACATAGGAGAAATGTGTTATGCATGAAATGGCCTTCTTTTGTCAAAGGCATTCTTAAAGGTTATCTGAAAAAATATAAATAACATTAAGTATGAAAAATTTTGGAAGACATTTTGCTAAAAGTGTTAATTTCCCCTCTGTATGGAGACTTTTCTCACCCGCTGAGATGTTAATCAGAAATTCCTCACACTGTCGCAGCTTGTCAGCGGCTGTCTTTGGTCACACTGACAGTAAATAAGGACATGTTATGCGCCCGGCTTTAGTCATCATTTCATCGTATTCAGCTCTTTTATTTAGTTTTGTGGGCGGGACTAAAAATAAATCAGCTGCGCATAAATTTTCATAATTTATGTCTGATCGGTGTTTATCAAACGTTTTTGAATAAGAAGAAAATCAGCAAGACTTTTGTAACTCTGACTAGAATTTTTTTTATTCACTTTGGCTTGACTTTACTAAAAGATTGATAGTAAAATGGCTGACTTGTGATTTTTAAGACCCTCGTTGCATTTCTTTTAAACACATTGTGTAATTAAGCTTCGGGATGAAACACTTTGCAGCACTGTTAACATTTTGCTAAGGTCAGCTCGTCTAATAAAGCAAGTCGGAGGATTGAGATGTCAGCTTGCCAATCAGTCAGGCTGATTAATTAAAACTCCATCATTAATTAAAAAGCCAGTGAGCGCAGCAATTCATCAGCGTTAGCGTATTTTAGCCCTCCTGTAGAGTTCACTACTTAGCAATGTTCCAGCTCATCACTACACGCCATCTGTTACGGCTTTACAACAATACAACTGCAGCATTGATTTAAACTCCGCATTTTATTTTCTCTTCTTCACAGAGCTGATCAATAACAGCATTCCTGATAGAAACTGTAAAAGCGGATTCCTCGTTTGGGAAATTCTCCTGTGTGTGTGTGTGTGTGTGTGTGTGTGTGTGCGTGTGTGTGTGTGTTATCTGTATTGGAAAGCATTGTAATCTGTGTGTTTGTCCCCTGATGACATTTTAAATCCATTGCACAGGTTTCAGGTCATCATGATAAGCTACCTCGAGTTAATTAGCTGAGTAGTTATGTGTGTGTGTGTGTGTGTGTGTGTGTGTGTGTGTGTGTGTGTGTGTGTGTATTTGTTTGTGTGTGTGCCAGAGGTCTGATCTGTGCTATTTAGAAAGGTGAGATGAAGGTCATGGTTCACTTCTGTGAAATGGCCCTCGGTCCGTGACATTTAAGACGCGACTCTGACATTTCCTCTCTGTTCTTTTTAAAAACGCTTTACGTTGTTCTTCACTGCAGCGCTTTCGCTCGTAATACAGCCTCTACACGCAGACACGCTTTAGCATACTGGAAGGGTTTTTATTGTTTTTAAATTAATAACTGTATTTTTATTAATATTAAAGAAGCCTGTAACAGTCAATGAACAGGAATTTAAGATTAATATATTTGTAACGTAAAATTCTGTATATTACATATAAATATTGTTTACACTATGAATAAAATTTGAGCAAGTAAACATTTTTAATAACTGTAAATATTTCATTAATATTGAAGAAGCCCTAGATACTGAAAAACGTTTAAATTAAAATAAAACATTGTTAACAATAATTGTACATACAGTACTTTGAATACTTACTCAGCAAAGAAATAAAAAAAAAGTCTGAAATAAATAAATAAATAAGTAAATAAATAAATAAATAAATGCTTGAAATACTGTAGAATTACTGTGGAATCTGAAAATAATTTAAAAAATTAAATTAAATTAAGCAGGTTTTGTGAGTAAACACATTTGCATATTAGAAGTTTTTATTAATAATTGCACCCTTAATTAATATTATAGAAAAAATATAACAATTACTAATTAATTATTATAGAAGTATTATTTCAAAACCACTTGCATCTACATATAGTTTCTACCGTGCAGAAACACAGAAATCTGAAATCTGATGGATACACAAAAAACATATAAACAAACAAACAAACAAACAAACAAACATATAGGTCATTTCTTTTTAAACATGATTGTAAACTTTTTATTAATATTAAAGAAATAGGAACTTTTACGGTTGCTGACATATAAATCTCGTTTCTACTGTGAAAAAAACACATCTGAAATCTGCAAATTATTCAATTAAATGTATTAATAAAATAATTAAGTAATTAATTAATTACTTTGGTTAAAAATAAAGTTTAAAGCATTAAAGTTAAGATTTCTGATGAAGGCGGTGTCACTAAGACGCTGCTTTAATCTGTAAAAGCGTAATAAAAACAACACGGAGGAAAAAAGCGTCTCCACGTTACTCGGTGATTATTGCTGACATCACAGTACATTACGCTTCTCTCCAGCTGTGTGTAACAGCTGTAATGATTTATTGATGAGGACATTTTCATTTTAATATTGACAGGATTATTGACTTCTGACCCGGGATAAACATCTTTGACCTTTGACCCCAATATCCCAGTGTGTCTTTACTGCTGTTAAACACCCCTCTCTCAGGGGCCGTTTACACGACGACGTTTTCAGCCGAAACGGGAAACTTTTTATGCGTTTTGCCTGTTCGTTTACACGACAGCGCCGTTTTGGGGACTGAAAACGCATATTTTTGAAAACGGGTTTCAAAGTGCAAGTTTTTGAAAACGCCGCCGTTATCGTCTCCATGTAAACACCCAAAACGGGAATCTTTGAAAGCGGTGACGTCATGCGTGTGCGTAGTACGTGTGCGGTATGCAGACATGCGCAGTACGTGTCTATTGTAAACGCAAGCGCGAACGTAGCACAGCGTTTTTGGTCGTCACTGCGGATGTGTGTAAACGCGAATGTGTGTAAACGCGAATGTGTATACGTGAAACTTTTTGAAAACGCAAGAGAAAAACCTTTCTGTTTTTGACTACATCGTTGTCGTGTAAACGTAGCCTCAGTTTTCCCCTTTATTTATTTTGGGCTGTTTCATTACCCAGAATGCACTGTGACCCAAAAAAGAGGAAGAGATTTAGCGATTTAGATTGTTTTCGTTATTATTATTATTATTATTGTTATTATTGTTGTTGTTGTTCTTTATTTTAGCCTTGGAACTGTGTGTATCCTGACTGAATCCTGCACTCTGATTGGTCGTCAGGTGTTGATTAGTTCTCTATAACAGCAGCTCTGACAGTAGCGCAGGTTTATATTAATGCGCTCGCTCTAATACGTTATCGTTTCTATAGTAACAGCTCATTCACAGGGACGTGTCCAGCTGACGCTGCACATAAACGTGTAATTGTTGATGTGGCGACGTTTTCTGTGAGGAGACGTTTATGTAACTTTCTGGAAGGAGTCTCCAGTGTCAGCGCTTTGTAACAGTCAGAGGTGAAGCTGTAACTGTAAGTTTTCCGACGTCTTCAGGACAGAGGAGTTTACGCTTCTTTGCGGTTTCTCAGTAACATGTGGAACAAGGTGCGATTTTTCGTCTTATTAACGTGAAGAGAGAGAATAAAGAGCGGCTGGTGAGGGAGCGACTGTTTATAGCTGCTGTAACGTAAGCGACAACAGGAACTCACTCATTTCATGAACGTTAAATGTGACTATAAACAGATGAAACAGTACGACGTGTCATTCTTTAATTAATAAATTGTAATTGTTGGTAAATTGCTGTAAAACTAGAGGAATAAAAACAGGGACATGCTGTTTCAGGAAAGTAATCAACTGTGGGTGGCAGCAGTAACCCTAGTACATCTAGTGCACTTATAAAATCCCACAATGCACTGCAGTAGGTTATTGGTTATGTCCTAATCATAAGGAGACATTTTGATGAGATACAGACGCGCAGGGATGAGCGCTCACCTCAGCGAGGTACACGCAGTAAAGCGCTGTTAAGGAAAACGCAGCACGTCATTTAAAGGTACCGTTTAAATAACCCTTTAGGTACACTGAGCCTTCATAACACATTCATGAGCACTGCATAAATATTTTATAAAGCAGTTCTGGAGGATTGTCTCAAAACTTCTGAGATGAAGTAAATGTTTTATGCTTATAAGTTTATTGCTTTGTGTTTATGTATGAAAGAAGAAAGCTGAATTACCATAGCAGGGCTGAGACTAGTGAATCTGTGATTAGTGTAATATTAACCCTTAAGGTTTCTTGGCTGCTCCTCTGGAGGACATTTAAAGGTTCTCTGTAGAACAAATTATTGGGAGACACTTTTTTGTTTTTTTCTCAAGAAATAAAACCTTTCAATGAGTTAGCATAAATGGCCAGAAATGGATTAAATCAAATTAGAACAATTTAATTTGAAGTAGATAACATTTATTGCATTGTATAGCTGTAATTATTATTATTATTATTATTATTGTTATTATTATTATTGTGTGGAAATCTAGATACATTATTGATTAATTTCAGCTAACATAAATCCTCAGTTCTTCTTTCATTTGTTCTTCCTCTCAGCTGAGAGAGACGTGTGATAGACAGAGAGATGGTTCAGTAGTTTTATTGTGTAAGAGTGTGTGTGTGTGTGTGTGTGTGTGTGTGTGTGTGTTCTAGAGATGTGTAAAAATGTGCCACAATTGACAGCAGCAGCTTTTTATTAACTACAAACTCAAGCTGAAGCTTTTGGTGACACTCGTGTTAAATAACAGAACACTAAACTACTGTGCTTTAGGTTTTGTAGTAGTTGTGTGTGAGTGATTGTGCATGTGTGTGTGTGTGTGTGTGTGTGTGTGTGTGTGTGTGTGTGTGTGTGTGTAAGTAAAAGTGAAGCTCTTAAACATCTCCGAGGTCAGCCAAGGTGATGTGTAATGGGAATCTGAGTGCGGCTGATGTGTCACACTGCTGGCAGGACGAATCCCCGTCGCTGAGCAGATCGATATGAGAGACGTCCTCCTTCCTCGCCTGCACTCATTCATCTTCCTTCCTCCGACTGAACGCTGTCACTTCCCCTCGTTTTAATCAGTAAATTACAGCACTTTTCTGCCCAAACTGAACACGGGGGGAGGACGGAGAGACACTCTATCGACCCACACATCTCAGTCCATTCCTTATTAAACACTAACACAACCTCTGTTTCTCAAAACACACGCCATGTTTCATCTCAAATAAACGCTGATCCTGATTGGCTGTCATCATAAATAATCATTTATATTGTTTAATATAGGAGGAAAACCTGTGTGTGCGTGTGTGTGTGTGTGTGTGTGTGATAGAGAGCGTGTGTGTGTGTGTGTGTGTGTGTGTGAGTGTGTGAGTGTGAGAGTGTGAGAGTGTGTGTGTTTCGGGTCACCTGTAGGTATAATACCAGACTGTGCTTCCATGTTATATTGAATTTTGGTAATTACAGAAAGCAAAGTGTGGCGTGATCTAAAGTTTATATTTAAAATAAATAAATAAATAAATAATCAAACAGTTTACATAAACTTCCACAAAGTGTGTATATTCTGCAATAATATTAATAATAATAATAATAATAATAATAATAATAATAATATCTAAAATTGATTTCAATTATTTAAAAAAATTGCCAAATAGGTTACCAAGAAAATAAACAAGCAGACAGATAGATCTAAAACTATATATATATATATATATAAATTACTAAGTAATTAAATAAATGTGAATATTTTACTTCTTAAACTGAGATAATAATGATATAAATATATCATTGCGTAATGATATAAATTAATGAACAAATTATGAATTTATTTTTAAATGTTTAAAAGCTAATTCACCCTCCTAGACTTTTTTGTGTCACTGATAAACAGTACAAGTAGAGAAATGATCTAATCTTTAAGGACTTGGAGGCTCTGGCACTGGATTAAAGTTCATTCAGATTAAAATCTAATAAAACTCAGAGGAAGGAAATATCACGTAAATGTTTGAGATGAAGTTTAGACATGTTACTGTGGCATGAGGCAAAGGTGCAGAAGGTTCCTCGAAGGCTCTCTGGCTGGAACCCTATAGTGATCTTCACTGATTAAAGGAGTCGAAGGGATCGTCTCTGTTACAGGGTTCTCTGTAAAATCTTTAAGGCTTCTCCAGCGAGATAAAGCTTTTCAGCATTAATAAGCGCACAGTGATGTTCTTTCTCGAGCTCTGTTGTAGAATATTCCACAAATCCACACAGTGTGGGTTTGTGTTGTTTGTTTTAATCAGGCCTGAGTGAATTTCCACGTTTAAATGAGAGCTGAAATGTCAGCGAGTCACGCGGAAAAGGAAAGTAACAGCAGTTGTAAATGTCACAAGACCCAAAAATCAACATTAATATTCTCTATGATCAATAATACATCATGCTGTCAGGTACACACTCACAAGGTATGAATTAACAGCAGTGTGTGTGTGTGTGTGTGTGTGTGTGTGTGTGTGTGTGTGGTGACAAAGGCATGCAATTCAGCAGTGAAACTGATCGGATCTGAAATCAATGTAAAAGCGAGACAGAGAGAGACAAAGAGACAGACAGAAACAGAAAGAGACAGACACACACAGACAGAGAAAGAGAGAGACAGAGAGAGACAAAGATAAAGAGAGAGACACAGAGAGAAACAGCTAGAGAGACAGAGAGAGACATTGAGAGAGAGACAGAGAGAGACAGAGAGACAGACAGAAACAGAAAGAGAGAGACAAAGATAGAGAGAGAGAGAGAGAGAGAGAGAGAGAGAGAGAGAGACAGGGACGTGGAACAGAAGGTCGTTGTTTAGAATCTATCTGTCTAGAATCAGCAGATCAAAGCGTCTGACTCGGGGTACGATCAGATCACACACACACACACACACACACACACACACACACACACACACACACACACACACAGAGCAGCAGCTGAGCCTCTATTACAGCTATCTGACACTGCGTTGAGTTTGTGCACAGAGTGAACAGCACACAAGAGATAGAGTTAAAAATTCAGAATGATGCTGAAAGTGAGACGATTCTACATCAGTCAAGAGTTCTTCAGCTTAAATGTCAGATTCTTTACTGATCTGTCCAGAACCATACAACACAAACTATCCAAAGTAGCACGACTGTTTTCATTAAAGTGATGATGATGCTGCTTTTCCATCAGTTAAATCACATGACGCATTTTCATGGTACTGTTATAAGCCTTTTCCGAGTGCTTTCCCACGCCTGTGTATTCTGTGTGTCTGTTCTGAGGCCCTGTATCTTGTAAATCATTTCCAAGGTCCTGTATTTTGCAAGTATCTTCTCAGACCCTGAATCTTTTGAGTCCTTTGCAATGCCGTGTGTGATGCGAGTCTTTTCTGAGGTTTTGTAATCTATTGCCGAGGTTCTGTAAATTGCAAGTCTTTTGTGATGCCCTGTATCTTGCAAGTCATTGCCAAGGTCTCGTATGTTGCCCGGTGTCTTGGTCTGGATGTATCTCTAGTGTGTTTAGGACATAAGCTCATGGTAAAGTTTTGATCTGAAAGTCCTTGAAAGAGTCATGAAAGGATCTGATTAATGATCTTCTTGAGATTAATTGCAGCCAAAGAGACTTGGAGATGTGGAAGGGTGAAACCTGACACTTGAAAGAGAAGGAACAAATGGCATCACTTTTTTTGACTTACCAATCAATTATCAGTAAATTGGAATAACGCTACCTGTTTGTGCAAGATCCCAAATAGCAGTGAAGATGATAAGGAGTGGCTTCAATGGGTTGGAGGCTTGGCTCACGTTTGACGTTGTCTGAGTCGCAAAAGGTGCTGAAGTGGTGTTGAGAAGACGAGGGCATGTACATAGCCATGGGAGGGCCAAACACTGATCAAAGTATGAAACTGGTTGTAGTTCAGCACCTCCAGTTTTCTATACATGATCCTTCTGTAGCAGATCCTCTTTGCAGTTTATCCAATCACATTCATTTATGTAAATTATTTAGTTGAATCCAGCTCTGGACGGACCAGAGACTAGCTACAGAGGTCTGAAATGGAAGTTTTACAGGTTTACAAGGAACGCAATGAAAAAATGCAAAACGTACATGTTACATTGCTCATGGGCAAGATGAGATCCTCCACTGGGGCTGTTAGTACATCAGTGACTTCATAGTGTGTTTCGTTTAGTGTGTGTGTGTGTGTTTGTGTGTGTGCGCTACATTTGCACAGATGTTGTTACGCATCTGTTCTCTTATTTATCTGCTTTGGCAGTAATGTGATCTGTAACATTTTCGCCAACAAAGCATCGCAGAATTGAATTAAATTAAATTGAAGAACCAAGCCTCTGAGTATTCTCTTTGATATTCAGTATCTAATCACATGCAGAACAGTACATCTGTCTTTAGGACCTTTATTACTCCTCATGTTTTTATTACTTTTATTGTTGTTATATCGTATGTGCATGACTGTAATTCAGGCGTGAGTTCATCGAGTGTGCACTGCCGTTTATTGTCGCCGTTCTTCAATGAGAAATTGCATTAGGGTTACAGCCAGCCAGCCGCCACTCTTAACACACCCTCTCATGCATCACACTCACTCTGTGTGTGTGTGTGTGTGTGTGTGTGTGTGTGTGTGTGTGTTTCTACAGTAAATGCGTCTGGCTCCCTCTGCGATCCACAACAGCAAATCAAATCCGCTTTTTTTTTTACCCAGCTTTGCCGCGAGTGCTACAGCAAAGCTAACCACACATTAATTATTAAGCAAGACACACACACACACACACACACACACACACAGCTTGTGCAGCAGGAGATTCTATCTGCCCTCTCAAATGGACCTGTAAAGTGCTCCTGAACACAAAACGATTCAGACAGATCCCAGAAGCTGATGCTGATAAACACAACACATTGTTATATCTACAGAGGTTTCCATGTTTTATCTGCAGACAGGTATATTTACTTCCCAGCATTAAGAAAACTATAAAATTCCCCCCCAGGGTACAACAATGAATCTTAAGGTGCAAATCTGCATTTTAGATATAGTTAAATATAGTTTTAAAGCTGCATTATATGCAGTCATGGAAAAAAGAAAGTGCACCCTCTTTCAATTCTATGTTTTTTTTAATCAGGGACTAAATAACAATTGTGTGGTCCTCACTATTTTCTATAAACAAACAAATAAGCAACAAAAAACACAACATTTCAATAGTTAGTCTTTTTTTCCCCAAAAAACTAAACCAACATTCAGAAACTATGTGGGAAAAAATAAGTACACCCTATAATTCAGTAACATGTAGAAGCACCTTTAGCAACAATAACTTGAAGTAAACATTTCTGTAGGAGTTCATCAGTCTCTCACATCGTTTTGGAGAAATTTTAGCAAACTCTTTCTTTACAACATTGTAATTGTAAGATATCATTTTGCTGGTGTGTTTGGGATCATTGTCCTGTTGCATGACCCAGTTTCTGCCCAGCTTAAGCTGCTGGACAGATGTCTTCACATCTGTCTCAAGAATATTCTGGTATAAAGTGGAGTTCATCGTTGTCTCAATGACTGCAAGTTTCCCAGGTCCTGTAGCTGCAAAACAAACCCAAATCATCAGCCCTCCACCACCAGGCTTCACAGCTGGTATGACGTGTTTTTGGTGATACACTGTGTTTGATTTTGACAAAACATGGTGCTGTGAGTGAACACCAAACTCCACCTTGGTCTCATCATTCCATGGATATTGTGCCAGAAGTTTTGTGGTTTGTTAGATGCAATTTCACAAACCTAAATCATGCTCTATATTCTTTTTGGAGAGAAGAGACTTTTTCCTAGCCACCCTTCCATTAAGGCCATAATTGTTCTGTCTTTTTCTGATGGTGCTCTCATGAACATAAAAATTTAATGTGCTTACAGAGGCCTGTAGGTCGCATGATGCAGCTCTTTGGTTTTTCTTTATATCTCTGAGCATTAAACAGTTTGTCCTTGGACTGAATTTGCTGGGACGCTCTCTCCTGGGAAGACTGGCCACTGTCTTGAAGGCTCTTCATTTGTAAACAATCCTTTTCACTGTAGAATAGTGAATTTCAAAGTGTTTGGAGATGGCCTTATAACCCTTCCCAGATTGATGAGCAGCAGCGCTTGCTTCTCTGAGGTCATGGCTGATGTCCTTTTGTCTTGGCATGATGTAGACACACACCTGAGTGCTCCAGAACACAAAACTGGCAAAAGTTTTCCTTTTATAAAGGCAGTCACATTTCTTGATGATTAATTAATCTTGTGCATTTCATTAGCAACACCTCGCTGCTAATTACTCTCTTAATGATTGTGGAGGCAGGAAGGGTGTACTTTTTTCTACCTTATTTCTGAATGTTGGATTACTTTTTGGGGAAAAAATGACTACATATTGAAACCTGCTGTGTTTTTTTTTGTTGTCACCTGAAGTTATTTATTTGTTTTTAGAAGTTAGTGAGGACCAAACAATTATTATTTAGCCCCTGATAAATAAAAACATTGAAGGAGGGTGTGCTTTCTTTTTCCTATGACTGTAACCTCTAGGTTCTCTAACTAAAGCTACAACAGATAACCCCTTCAGGACGCTCTCTTAAAAATTAAAGGTTCTTTTGAGAGATACAGTTTCCTAAAAAACAAATACCCTGGCCCATAAGTCTTTACCTATTTTTTTTTAAATTTATTTATTCATTACAATGAACTGAATAAATATGTGCCACCACAAACTTACTCCCACACGATGGTAACATTTATGGTGAAAATTTCTTTTTTAGTTCCTTGTGGCCATAACAAAAAAACAGTTAAAGGTCATTTAATCAAACAGTTCTTTTGGCAAAAGAAAATTCTCCTCTGGACTTACTTTGAATCATCGTTTCTGGTACTCAGCAAAAGCATAGGCAGAAACCTTAACACCCGGAGAGCTTGTTTAACACTTTCAGAGTTCATTTGTAATCAATTGGACATTTATAAACACTGCAGGGTGCTAATTCAACACTGGGGATTTTGCTGTGGGAATAGATTTTACAAAAGAGTACATTAATTGTTACATTAATATCTCCATAGAAATAAGACTTAGAAAAAAAGACAAAATATAAAGACTTAAATCAATTCAATTTTATTTGTATAGGACTTTTAATAGTGGACATTGTCACAAAGCAGCTTTACAGAAATAAATACATTCAGGATCTAAATTGTAAAGACACGTTCAGGAATGGTTTGGTCCACATTTTGTCCTCATTCAGAAATGGTTTGTTCATATTTGATTGTGTGGTGTGTTGGTGCAAGTGTTGGTGTGAATGCTGATTTTGTTTTCTTCTATACATCCATTTTTAGTTTTTAATCTCTGCAGTTGGTATTGCAACAGTGCCTCAGTATTCATTCATTATCCTATCGTTATGGAGAATAATAAGTTAATTTGGTTACTTATGGATGCTTGTGTGTGTTTGCGTTTCACTCTGCTCTCTATAATTCTCTGTCTATCTGTCAGTCCGTCTGTTGGATGGTTATATCTTGAGCAACAGCCTCATAGTTCTTGAATCAAACCCTGCAGTATGCCCTGGTGCTGTAAGGTGTAGTGTGTCGTGTGTAGAGTGTGGTGGGAGTTGAGGAGGTTGATTTGGGACAAAAACCAAAGCCAGTGTTAGTGAATCACAGAGCATGAGGCCAGAATGCTCTCAAAAAGGAAAAGATGGAATACTGATTAATAATAAAAGCAGATTATTTATTTAATTACATAGTGAAGTGAAGTGACTTGTGGCCAAGTATGGTGACCCATACTCAGAATTTGTGCTCCATCTAAGTGCATATACACACACACACACACACACACACACACACCCACACACACACACCCGGAGCAGGGGGCAGTGCCAGGGAGCAGTTGGGGGTTCGGTGCTTTGCTCAAGGGTCTCACCTCAGTCGTGGTATTGAGGGTGGAAGAAAGCGCTGGTCATTCACTCCCCCACCTACAATCCCTGAGACTCGAACCCACCACCTTCAAGTTCCAAGCCCGACTCTCTAACCATTAGGCCACAACTGCCCCCAACCTAAATAGATATCCTAACTAGATAACCTAACTTCTGCTAGTGGCAGCCTGTTTCAAAAGTTCTCTGTAGTGTGTTTTAGTTTCTCATCATTTCTTTAGCTTATTCCTTAGTCCTGACTCTTGTTATTTAAGTCAGTCCTTTCAGTGTGGCTCAGTCTTGTTATTTTAGTGTTAAGCTTTTTTTTTCTTCTTTTCTTCACCACTGAACAATTGCTGAACTCCAAAATTGGGATGGACACCAAGTGCATTGTTTACACTTTGTTACCTGGAGATAGGCTTCAGATCCCAGAGGAACTCAGGAGGTGACATTTTGGCTGCACGTCCAGAGCAAAACAAAGAGCAACGAAATGGGGGAAAGTGTGGTTGATAAAATGGATGAACTTGGAGCACTGGCAAAATACCAAAGAGAATATTGGTAATGTAGCACAATGTTTTTTCACTGAGACATGGATTCAGGCACATATCCCTGATGCTAATGCTGCTATAGCTGCCTTTTAGATGACATGGTTAGATTGGGACACCAAACAGAGCAGTGAGTTGAAAGGTGGGGGCCTTGCTGTGCTCGTAAACAA
The DNA here is from genome assembly GCA_022985145.1 of Pangasius djambal. Taxonomy (NCBI): domain Eukaryota; kingdom Metazoa; phylum Chordata; class Actinopteri; order Siluriformes; family Pangasiidae; genus Pangasius; species Pangasius djambal. The sequence continues at coordinate 30,874,002 of CM040979.1, forward strand.
CAGATGGTGTAATGCTGGACATATTACTGTTAAGGAGAGCTTTTGTAGCCTGGGCATTGAGTTTGCACTCATACTATCTGCTGAGAGAATTTAGTTGGGTACAGAGAAAGCTGAAAGTGAAGATAAGGGAGTGCAAGATTTCCTACAAAATGAAACTGAAGATGAAGCTGCAGCAGAATAATACCAGGGATAATTGGAGTGGTATGAAGCTGATCACTGACTTCAAGAACACCAGTGAGGGAAGTACAGATTGAGCCAATGAGCTGAATCAGTTCTTCAATTGGTTCAACACTGGGCCTCCAGCTGTCCCTCCCCACATACTTAACCATGTCACATATTACCACAACTTAGACAGCTGCATCCACCGTCCCCACCATCCCCATTCTACTCCATTTCAGAGGTCAAAATCAATGGAGCTGATGCTCCTGTTCTCTGCCCACTGCTTCCTAAAACCTCAAACCCACCTGCCCCCCAGCAAGGACATTACAGATACCTCCACATCACAGACCAGAATACATATCCTGCACAAACAGCACCAGCATGACCAGACACAAGGTTCAGTGCTTCCCCTGGGCTGACTGTCACTGCAAACCAGGTGAAAAAGGTGCTGGTAAGTCTCCATCAGAGCAAGGCCACAGGGCCAGATGGAATTAGCCCAAGGGTCCTTAAGTCCTGTGCAGATCATCTCTGTGAAGTACTACAGTAACTCTTCAACCTGAGCCTGAGGAATGGTGAGGAACCCATGCTCTGGAAAACATCTTCTTCAGTTTCAGTTCTAAAGAATCCATGTCCCAACAGCTTTCAGTGACTATAAATCCGTTGTTTTAATGACACACATGATGAAAACCCTGGAGAAATTGGTTCTTGCCTGTCTCAAACCTAAAGTTGGTTCATCATTGGACCCCCTGCAGTTTGCATATCAACAGCAGGTCAGTGTAAAAGATGCCATTATCCATCTACTGCAGAAGGCCAACTCCCACCTGGACAAATCTGGCAGTACTTTAACACCATACAGTCCTCCTTGTTTGGTGAAAAGCTTAAAGAGATACAGGTGGACATCACCATAAACTCCTGGATCACTGACAACTCCAGCTGAGGGGTCATTTGAGTTGCATTTGAGGAACTGTGTGTTGGACAAGGTGGTGAGAAACACAGGAGCTCCACAAGGAACAGTTCTATCTCCTTTCTTGTTCACACTGTACACCTCAGATTTTAAGTACAACTCAAGTACGTCATCCACACACATATTCTGATGGCTGTAGTTGGGGTGTAAGTGAAGGACAGGAGTCAGAGAATTGAGCTGTGATAGACAGCGTCATTGAGTGATGTGGAAGAAACAACCTACAACTCAATGTTGCCAAGAAAAAGGAGATGGTGGTGGACATTAGAAGATCTAAAACCCTGCAAATCCCTGTCTCTATCCCTGCGGACGATGTGGAAGTCACTGCCTATAGATCACCATGAGATTACTGTGGATGGTACCACATAGAAACCATAAAGATGGCTGTGGATGTTCTTCCTTGGACAGCCTTAGGACTACAATTTCTGAGAATAGTTTGCACTTAAGTCTCCATCATTGAACAGTTAATAACTTCAGTTCGACACAGTAGCCTTTAAGTTAAAACTATAATGAATTCAGAAATGACTCATGATGTTTCTGTTTACACAATTGCCCTTTTTGATCATATAGTATACAATTGTAGAAGATTAATTAATTTATAATCGCACTATCCAGTGTCACCCAGATGAGGATTCATTCCCTTTTTAGTCTGGTTCCTCTCATGGTTTCATCCTCATATTGTCTCAGGGAGTTTTTCGTCACCGCAGTCACCTCTGGCTCGCTCATTAGGGATAAATTCATACACTTAAAATTTATGTCCTGAATTAATACATTTCTGTAAAGCTGCTTTGTGACAATGTTCATTGTTGAATGTGTTATACAAATTTCAAAAAAATTGAAGTGGTGGAATTCTGCATGTACCTTGGAGTGCACCTAGACAACGGACTGGACAGGACACTTAACAGTAAGGGAGTCAGAAGACAGAACAGTTCTACAAGTCAGTTGTGGTGAGCACCATCTTTTACGCAGCAGTATACTGTTCAGTGGCATCAAAGCAGGACATGCAGACTAAACAATCTGACAAGGAAAGCTGGACAGGTCATTGGGACCAATCTGAATTCCCTGAAATCAGTTTTGCAGGACAGGGTGATGGCTAAACTGCTGCTCATCATGAACAATGTCTCTCACCCCCTCCATAAGCACCTACGCCCTGTTCATACCCGTCACTAACGTGCATCCTGGGTGATCAGCTTGCGAGTGGTCAGCAATAAGTACAGGTGTGAGAGTAGTTGACTGCATCATTGCCCTCGCCGGAAAATATGTACTGATTGTGAGCCTGTTTGGAAATCATGCTGAACGGGAGCGCTCTCTGCCACTAGGCTAATGGATAAAGACGATGCTGTAACAGCAGAGATAAAAGCAGCTGCTTTTCATAGCTTTCCTGATTGTCTCATCTCTCATTCATTCAGTTTCATTAAGCGGACCATGCGATTAAAATATTTTGAAACAGACTGTAAAGGTAGATGAGATAGGATTTGCAGGATATTTCTGCCTGAAAATAAATAAATGCAGCTGAAAAATGGTAATAAATGTGTGTGACAGCCTTTAGCCAGCAGAAATCCAACCACAAGTGCTCACTGGAGACTCGTTCATAATGCCAGGTGTCTCGACTGTCCACTTACGATCCGATCACTCAGGACGCATGTTAATGCCAGGTGTCCCAGTCACTTAGCCGAGCACTTTCAGCTCCAGACTGATCCAAGCCACAGATGTACAACTCGTCCACACTGTGTTGACTGCAATAATGCAGCATTTTTTCACATTCCACCACACTGTATTTATCATTATTTATTCTCTTTCTTATGGACACATTCTCATGAGAGTTGTCTTATAATCAGCTGCATTACAACCACTTTACCTATTTTTGTTGCTACTTAGCATTTCATGTTTATCTTATATTATCCTTATTTACTCCGTTTACTGCTGTTTGGGTTTCTGTAACCAGTGTTCTCTGAGAATTGTCTGTGTCCTTGTAATTTGTTGTTGTTTTAGGTATCTGTGTGTGTAAGATTTGACATGATAATAGATTTGAACTTTTTTTTTTTTTTTTATTTCACTCAAGAGCAGATTATTCTCGAATTTGCATTAACAGGATTATGCATTTGGCCATGTTATAGATACACATCATCATGGCATTATTGTAAATGGAGCTGAGCTACGCCTACTGACACTATTTTCAAACAGCAGATTTAAAGCTCAAATAAGGTAAAGCATGCTAATGTATTACGTTTTTGCAAAGTTGCCCCATTTTTATCCCAATATTGGTCATTGCTAATCCCCCCCACACACACACACTGGCTAGCTCTCCCCTACCACACAAACCAGAGAGGGAGAAAACTAGCTTCCTCAGAGACATGTGAAGCCACCACACTTCTACCTTAACTGTCCTGTTAACCTATATTCGCACTCACAAACCACAAAGTGACAGACAGCTGTTCACTTTCTACGTACATGTGCAGCACAGATCCAGTTCAGCAACCTTTGAATTGAGATTTTCTAATTCTAAGCAAATTATGTATGACGCCGTAAAGCAACACATCTTAATGATTGGTTCGAATGATACCTTTGACCAATTCTATGACGCATGAGGTCCGCTGTTTGCAGACCTGGTCTGCAAAAATGGAAGAAAAAAAAAACTTATAACCATTGTTTCCTCTTTGACGCATTCTGAAGAAAAATACAGCTTGGAAGGAAGTAGCATTGATTGTTGGTGCCTCGGGTAAGTGTGTGCAGTTAGTGCAGTTAAAATATTGACTAATTGCCACTAAGGGGGTAAGAGTCACAAGAACTTTGGACTCTTAAATTGGTGTCACTGGCCAAAAAATGCTGAGAAACCCTTCAATACGAGCTCTGGTCAGTTCTAGACTTTATCTGAGATCTACAAAGCCTGGCTTCTAGACTCAGAAATGAAAATCAAACCTCGGATCAGCTCCACACACCCACACGCTAACTCAGAGCACTCACATCTAAGCGTGAGAGATCTCACTGCTTTACTCTCCCGGTTCTTGCTCATTCTCTTCTTCCTGACAGAGTGCATTATGGGATACAGATGAGTGTGTGTGTGTAATGCCTCAGGCAGCACTCTTGCTTATTTTGCACTTAAAAAAAAAAAAGATTAATTAGTCCTCTAGCTATTAAGATTAAGATGCAGCAGCTAATGAATTTCATCAGGCGGCTGTGTGTGTGTGTGTGTGTGTGTGTGTGTGTGTGTGTGTGTGTGTGTGTGTGTGTGTGAGTGAGAGAGAGAGAGTGAGAGAGAGAGTGTGTGTGTGTGAGAACAAGGAGGAGGAGAGTGGGTGGAGGGGGACCCAAGTAGCGTGGGCAACTCAACAAAGCTGTGTGTGTGTGTGTGTGTGTGTGTGTGTGTGTGATGAATAAAACATGCCGCAGAGATCTGAAGACATTCTGCAGTCTGAAACCCAAAACAGTGAGCAGGAGAAGAGAGCAGGTCTGCAACATTGATCTAGAGAGAGAGGAAAAAAGTGTGTGTATGTGTGTGTGTGTGTGTGTGTGTGTGTGTGTGTGTGTGTGTGTGTGTGTGCGTGCGTGTGTGTGTGTGTAGGCTATGTTTCAGCTTCTTAAGAGGACCATAAAGGACTAAACGTCCTCACAATGATAGGACCGTGTCAAATGTCCTCATAATCACTCGGTCCTCACAAATTAAATTGTGTTTTTATTAATAATAATAATAATAATAATAATAATAATAATGATGCAGGTTTTTATTTGAAAGAGAGAAACGGTTTCCTCTTGGTTACTGAGGTTAAGGTCAAATTTCAGTTTAGCATTAATAATTATCTAATTACATTAACTAAAGATCCTCATAAAGAAGAGAAAACATGACATGACAGCAGAAAACATGAAACACACACACACACACACACACACACACATGCACAGCAAGAAAAATATATCTATATGTCCATATGGTAATTAAATCCTCCACACACCCACACGTACATTTCTCACACACACAAACACTCACACACACACACACACACTGTATATCTCTTTCTCTCACTACTTCTCTCACACTCGTATGAGTTGCAGTTGTAGCCGAATAAAAATTTAAAGAAAAAAAAAACTTAATAAATGTAGTAATACTGAAAGTAATGACGTTTGAAGAAAAAAGAATATTAAATTTGTAGACACATATACTGTATAAATATTTGTATACATATAACTATTAATCAAACTCTTTTTTTGTGTGTGTGGAGTGTCGCATGTTCTCCCTGCGTCCGTATGGGCTTCCTCCGGGTCCTCCGGTTTCCTCCCACCTCCCATTTTAACACTGAAGTATGCTGCAATGATTCATTCAGTAATATGCCTAAAGACCAAAAAAATGACAGTAGCGTAGGTGTCTTGAACTCTCGGATAGTAACTGACCCTATGGAAAACCCCGCCCCCTTCCGCATCATCTCATATTAGTAATGTTTCAGCCAGCGCTCTCGATTTTCCAGCTTAAAGGATGCGCCTTGCTTTCCATCATGGTACATGGAGAATGTCTGGTGTCCATAAAATAAATAAAATCTATGGACAACACAGACATGTTGAAAGGTGTAGAAGTGTCCGTGTGACTGTTTTTAATCCCAATCCCACAGCTGTTACTGTGTGAACCGTCCCGCATGAACGGAGTTGGTTCTATTTATCAAAATGTAAACAAATTAGACCGTGTTTCAGGAAGGGAGACGGCACACCATCTCTTCTCTGTCAATCACAGTGACACTAGCCAATCATGGGCATCCGTGAGCTCATGTATGTAGAAGTAGGTAGATAGCTCTTTCCTCCAAGTGTGTTACGCCACTTCCGATGATGCATGGGCAGCAGAAAAGATGCTTTCAGCTGGCTTCACGCATCTCGGAGGAAGCACGTGATAGCCTTCACCCTAACTGGTTGGTAGCTGTCACATGATAGGGGAGAGCTGCTTGATGGGTGGGAATTGGGCATTAATTAAATTAGGGAGAAAATCAGGGAATAAAAAAAATAAACAAATTAGCTGCTTAAACCAGGCCATGAATTGTGTCTTGACTCGCAAGCAAAGTGTCGACGTTGCCAAGGGAGCGTAATGGAAATGCACGTGTCTCAGTGCTCGCAGAACTGAAGTGCTCTCACACATGACAGTTTCTCTGCATGCTCGCTTCACTGTTCCAGGCTCCCCAGTTCCTTACCAATTCACAGCAGCTTGAGCTTAGTTTGAACTCCTCATGCTGGGGATTATATCCGAGATGTTTTACCAGGTTGCTGTTTTATCAGGTTACTTGTATTGTAGGAAGATGCTGTAGTTCTGTCTCTTAATATTTTCACAGAAAGCAGTGTTTATAACAGATTTATTTACAGTCATCTGTTAATTAGCATCACAGCGTACACTAGGATTATATCACATAGAATCACCTGATATCAGAAGTTGGTATCTGAGCATTTTTTTATGAGAATGAGTAATGGGCCTAGGATAGGCTCCAGATCTTCTACCACACTGACCAGGATAAAGCACTTACTGAAGATGAATGAATAAATAAAAGCAGTGGACATAATGACACTAATGGAAAGAGTAATAACAATAATAAGGACAGTAATGACACAGCAGGGACTGTAGGCATTACATATGTTATTGTTTTATAGTGAGTGTAGCTCTGCATCGTTCCCCAAGGAACATCTGTGATTTTACCAGTAGAGTCATGTCACTGAACTTCTGGATCAGGAATTGTATGTATTGAAGCTCCCTCCCTCTCTCTCTCTCTCTCTCTCTCTCTGTGTTCTCAGTATCTACTCTTTTGAATGTTTTTCTGCTCTTTTCAGGTTTTTTCATTCGGTTTCATTGCCTGGAAGTGTCGTTTGTTGCACGCCCGTGTGTGGGCGAATTCTCACTGTGTGTGTGTGTGTGTGTGTGTGTGTGTGTGTGTGTGTGCGCGTGTGTGCGTGTGTGTGTACTCCAGAAGGAGGCACTGGAGCTGTGACACTGAGAGGCTCTTAATTGGAGGGTTGCAAAGAAAGAAATGAAAAAATTCCAAAAAAAATGAACAACCAGATAATACAAGAATTAGAGAAGCAAGGGACTGCAAAATTGATAGATAGATAGATAGATAGATAGATAGATAGATAGATAGATAGATAGATAGATAGACAGACAGACAGACAGAGACAATAACACAAAAATTCTTCTGATGGAGAGAGAGAGAGAAGACAGAACCATGGAAACAGTGAAACGTTGACAGTTTCTGGACGGACACGTCAGAGGTGTGTGATGAAGCAGAGTTACTGTTACCACCCCAAAGTTGATTATTTTCCCACAAGAGCACCCCAACTATTTTTATTCCTCATATACTACAGCAATGATTACAAGTTATTGTCTATTAAAAAGTGATACGTTACACTTTTTATCCTTTTATGATTACAATTAATGTTCATGGAACAAGTCAGTTCCTGTTAATTAAGAGACTTACGCTATAGCAGCTATAAACAGTCGCTCCCTCACCAGCCGCTCTTTATTCTCTTTTCAAGTTAATAAGAGGAAAAAAACAAACTCCTCTGTCCTGAAGATGTCAGAAAACTTACAGTTACAGCTTTACCTCTGACTGTTACAAAGCGCTGACACTGGAGACTCCTTCCATCAATGTTACATAAACATCTTACAGAAAACTTCACCATATCAAGGATTACACACGTTTTTTAATTCGTTTATGAAGCATCCTCTGTACACGTCCCACTGAATGAGCTGTTACTATAGAAACGATAGCGTATTAGAGCAAGTGCATTAATATAAACCTTCACTACTGTCAGAGCTGCTGTTATAGAGAATTAAATCAACACCTTCTGACCAATCAGAGTCCAGAACTCAGCACTGCTGCTCAAAGCTTTAACTGTAGACATAGAGTGACTTTAAAACCATCCTGTGATCAGAGATTGAGTTTTATTTGTAATGAATTGACACATGATGAAACAGGAAATAAATCAAAGATCTCAAATTTCATTTTCAGTGCATCTGTAGTTCGAACTCTACATTCAATGACAAATTTTAAGCTGTTATCCAACATTATATACGATGAGCATAAAAACTATCTTTAATACATAAGGATTAATCATCAAGGAGATGAATACAAGACCTTTGGGGGATTTTAAAATCGCTGTTAAAGTTGTATTGCTCTAAAATGAGACAGTCTGGGAAGCAATGGGGAGATTAAAATACGCTAATGCTGATGGATTTCTGAGCTTGATGGCATTTTAATTAATGATGGTGTTTTCAAGCTGAGCTTCTCACTCAAATTCTCTTTATTAGACCAAATGTTAACGATGCTGCAATATGATGTAATATTATAGTTCCACTGTTTCATAATTATATAAGCTATAAAAAAAAGCAAAGAAAAAGCAAGAGAGAAAAAAGAAGGTCATAAAACTCATATTACACAAATTCGTTCAAACAGCAGTAAGTGGCTTGTAAATGACTGCAGTTAAGACCATATTATGTCACAAGAGCCGGAATTTTTTCTCTGTGGTAGTGAAGTACAACATCAGGATGTAATTTTAGTAGAAATTTCTTGACGCTTGTCGATTCCTGGTCATATTCTATGACAGCAGTCAGGGAACAGGCAGACACTCAGGTGAAGTCAAAATGCAAAAATATCAGCGCTAAACAAAGGAGCTAGAATAAGCCTGAGTCAGCATCCAGGACCTACAACAAACAGATGACTGAGGACTGAAAGACAGGACCATGGCTAGACCCAGATCAGAGATACTGATAGGAGCAAAGTTAGAGACAGCAACGGAGACAGATCTAGATCAGAAAATGAGGCTGGAGCTGGCACTCTTGACTGGCACAGAAGTAAGAGCTGAGATTGACCAAATAAGTGAAAGAATAAGTGACAGGAGCAGAGAAAGACACTACGATCTGAACATGGTCAGTGCCAGTCAGAGATAATGAGCAGAACCAGATCAGAGACTTTGGGATAGGGCCAGCAGGAAACGTTCTGGAATGACACAGGAGAAGAAGAAGGACCTCCGACCAGCATAGGAGAAGAAGCAGAACCTTCAACTGACCTTGGAGAAAAATCAGAGTCTTAGAATGACTCAGGAGAAGAATCGAAACTTCGGGATAACACAGAATAAGAAGCAAAACCTTGGGATGACATTGGAGAAGAAGCAGAACCTTGAAATTATACAGAACAAGCAGAACCTTGGAATGACCCAAAAGAAGAAGAGTCTCGGAATGGCACTGGAGAAGAAAAAGACTGATGCTCACACTGGCAAGCAAAAAACTCCTGGTGAATTCCTGTCACCAGCATTAATTTAGTTCTGATGAGAAACAGTGGTAACTATATAGTTTCTAAACTTTAGTTTCTAAAGCTAACTAGTAAAACAAATTAAATAATGCACTAATCAGTCTGAATATTGGTTAGTTTACATGTTACATGCTCAGATTCATTTATTCAGATTAGCAGGGCAAGCTAACTCTACTAGCTACGTCCACTCACCAGAGGTACCAACAATCTCTGCGACTCCCTTCCAAGCTTTATTTTTCTTCGTAATGTCTCTATACATATTTAATAAGAGTGCGTATATGACAGGATTAGATGAAACTACAACAGGAAGTAATTGCAGGTAGGAACTAATGTTGTGAGTGGGGAACTGAAGAACCGTTGGATCTCACACACACCATAGGATTGGACCAAGGAATCATTTGAGCTGATCATTTGGATTTGTCTCTTTACTGTGTCATACCTAACTTGCGAAATGAGAAAATCTTATCTCAAATGTTGCTGAAATTGCAGCTCCTTGTTGCACATGTATGTAGAAAATGAACTGTCACTTGGTCTCGTGTAGTGTGTATGCAGGAAATGATGAGGAGTCATGACTAGTTGAAAATAAGGACATTCACGACAAACATTCATTCATTCTCTTACGCTTTTCCTGGTGGGGTCGTGGTGACTCCTTCCAGGGCATCCTCAGATGTTCCCAAGCAATCTGTGAATGATGACTAATGAAATATAATGAGACTAAGGAGGAATATGTGTGATCTGGAGAAATGTGTCAGAGTAGGAAGCAAGGAAAACATCCAGGAAGAGAAACATCCAGGTTTTTCATAACGGATCGTTTAATGATTAGCCAGAAATTTGACTCTCTGAATCTGTGCAAGCATGCAGTCTCGATATCCAAGTGCCCTAAAAATCCTGCAGCCTTTCATCACTCTGACTGCATCCATAACAAAGGGAAACTCGAAACCAGATTCATTTCTCATCTTTCTTTCCTGGTGCAATATTAATATTTAAATATTAACCCTGGATAAAAAAAAAAAAGTGTGTGTGAAAACAGCACAAACCCACATTTACTGCAGGGACTCAGAATGATTTACAGCCCAGTATTGCCTCTGAATGGAGCCGGAAAATGTGGCAATAAATATAATATTTCTGTACGAGTTTTTTTGTTTTGTTTTTCACATGAGCAAATATAAGTCCCAAGCTGAATAAGGTGAACAAGATATCCCTCTGTATTTTTAAGTATAGATCAATAATAATAAAATAATAAAACGGCTACAAACCACACTTCCTCATCTAAACAGCCTGAATGAAACATCTGGGTGTCATTCATTTTTTTATGTAATGCCGAAGGATAAATTTTGACCTTCATATCTCTAGCTTTAACCAAACCAGGAAGTAAGGCACAAAATAATAAAAAGGTTGTTACTGGCACAAAAACAGCACCACGAGACACCAGAATGTCTCAGATTCAGTGGTTACTCATACCTGAATGACCAGAACTGAAATGTCAACACTGTAGAAGTCCTGGTCTTCTGCTGGTGAACTCTCGCCATTTTCGTTGAAGAGCTTCTTCACACTCTATCAGTTCACTCTATCCCAACAAACTGCCATCACTATACATAAGAGGGGAAAAGAACTTGTTAGTAAGATCATTCGTCAAGAGATGGCATTTGCGTTAGTATTTTAGAGCATGGACAGTAACATATTACATCTTGGGAGAAAACTCTGCACTGCTCCTTTTAATCAGTCTGACCATTAATCAGTGATCTCCAGATCTCCAAGCTTGTTGCTTTTTACTGGGTTTTTCAGCCAAAAGTTGAAAAAGGTTCAAGTGGAAAAATCTAGTCAAGATGAGAGCACCGGCTGAGTGTTGCCATTATGAGATAGGCGGAAGGGGGCGGGGCTTCCAGAGGGGGTCAGTTAATATCAGAGATTTCAAAACACCTACACAACTTAGTCATTCCAGATTCATATGTCATTTTGCTCATCTGCTATTGTATTCGCAAAAATATAAGACTGCTCTTTTTGGCGTAATCCATTTGCGTTCAGGTGTACTCTGATGTTAAAATGCGGCGCTCTCAGGCAAAAAGTGTGAAGGTCAGCAGTCTGCCACAATGTTCAAGCTCCCCTCCACTGGTGCTGGATTTTATCTAGTGGGTAACATTGATCATGGTACTTGGATGTGCTCCAAGATTAGAAGCCAGATTTTTGTCTTGTATGCAGCCGTATTATTTCCTATCAGATCGGAGCAGACAAAGATTTCCGTGAATCTATAAAAAGGCATATTTGAATTGAGCTGCAAAAATAAATGAAATCCAGAAGACATGAGGACCTGGTGTCACATCTCAGCCTTGGCACACAGATTGTACTCTTGAGGATTTATGAACATGCGTAATGTGTTATTTCAGGCTGGCAGAATAACATATAAATTTGTACTAACGTTGCCACACATACAGTATATTTAAAGATCTGTGAGGTGTGAACATATGACATATCCTAGAATTTCTTCCCAAGAGGTAATGAAGTCATGCTTGGTAGGTGACATCAATAGTAGAGAATATTCATCCTTAGCTTTGACATTGTTCATAGTCCTATTACCTGTAAAGGGATATAACCTATAGGTCATGTGAAGAAGATGGTCAAATTTTACCCTGCTTAAAAGCTTCCTCTATGTATTGATCGAAGGCCTCCGATTCAGGGACCGAGAGACGATACATTTTCCCTTTGGGAATACTAGCACTAGGAAGGAGCATGGATCAGCCATTGGAGGTAATGTAGAGGGCTTAGTTTTGTTGAGGGGGCTTTAACGTTGGTGAAATAACAACCCAGGCACATGCTTGAAGAAAGGTAATTAGTAGTCCAGCCTATTTCCAGGAAATCCTGTGGTCAAGTAAGCAGATCAAGAGTAGCCAAAGGCTATAGACTCACTAGGATCGATGTTGTTGTTCTTAAGTCTTCTCTTGTTAGGGGTCGCCACAGTGGATCATTGGTCTGCGATTTGATTTGGCACAGTTTTTATCCCAGATGCTTGGGTCCGTCACTGGAAGTGCACTGTCTTGTGCAACCCCAGTGGCTGGATGCCTAACCACTAGTTCTGCAGGGACTCACGAGGGTCAATAATATCTACAAATTGTAATGTTCCTTTGTGTCTAGGTCTACTGAGGTGCCAACATTGCTAACATTCAAATGCTAGCAGGCAGAGAGAAAAACAATTTTGCCACAAAAACTTAGTGTATATTGGTGGACGAGACACCAGTATGCTAACAGCATAAATGATAAACGACATTCCCTGCACTTTTATTGACTAGAACCAAACCCCTGCCCACCCCTGCACAAAGTGAAAGCAACCAGTGCCATGAGCTACAGCGTGTCTTTATTGTCTTTTTCGGGTGAAAAATCATAAACGCTATGGCTAAACCATCTCAGGATCTAACTTGTAATTATACTAGTTGTATTCAGTACATAAGTCCATCTACAGAACTTTTATCAGATAGAACTTAGAGGAACAAAAGGTGGCTGATCCATAACGTATGACAAAAGGAGCATGCAACTGTGTGTGTATAATGATTAGCAAAAGGGAAATCAGCTTCCCCAAGGGATAGACGAAGATGGTTTGATGTTCTTTTTTGAAAGATAGAGTGAAAGAAAATGTGTTGTTACCAAGCAGATCCAATCCTTAGCTCTTCATTGTTAGTATAGATAATAAAATATCTAAACCTTCTCCGAGTAAAATGTGACATTCAGCTTAATTTCACATCTTACCTTTATACTTCACTATGAAGTCATATTTTTGTGAAGTTATTAAATCTAATGGTCCAGTGTATTAATAAAGTGTGAAGTGAGGCAAATTCCAAATTCACTCATCTAGTTCTCCTCTCAATTGATCCTTGGTTGAATCCCCAAGGCCATATTAAGGAATTAGATAAATGTTAGGTGAGGAGGATTGAGTTAACATCATCGTAGACTCACTGGCGCACAATTTAGATAGAAGACACTGTAATCTGATGCGGTTTCCAAAACCAGTTACTTCCTAAAAAAAGAGAAAGAATTATTGAAAATAAGTTTGTTAGAATGCTAAGTATTAATCTAGCTAATCAAGCCGATATGACTCTGTACAAAATTGTTTTAACTTCAGTGCTCATCTTTGAGAGCTGTTACAGTACAACACCACATCTGCGTCTGATGGTACGCAAAATCACATAAGCACGTTGCTTTGTGGACAAAAGTTCATCACCATTTTAGCTCGTGATTGTGTGGTGATGCCTCCGGAGAATTTCCTTCACTGCCGTTTGCAAAGTCGACATGCAAAATATAAAATTTCATATTTTATTGCTCTGCGACCTCACACACTTTCCTCCTATTTTCATTCAGCATATGAAGGCTGTAGGGATTTAGAGACGTTAGGGACATAGTCGGAGGGCAAGTGGTGTTTTTTCCTTTCTCCATCTGTCCAGCAGCTGTTTCCCGAGACTGTGCCATTTGCTGAAGGTCACTCGAGAAATGTTTCTCATATAAAGGGAAAACATTGGGTTTTTTTTGTACATTTTTCCAGAACCTTGAGTGAGGGGCGACGATATGGATGACATGCTCAAATAAACACCATCTAAAGGAATTGTGGGTAATTTATTCATGTGCAGTCAGTCTTAATTTCCATCCAAAAAGAAAACAAAGTGTGCTGATCAGAGACTCACGCAGGCTTTTAAGGTAATTATCTGAAGACGGAATGATAAGGTTATTATAATCAAACATGACGTGATTATATAGCATTTATAGCAAATGATTCAGAGTCTCAACAGAATCCAGAACTAACTTTATATTCTACAGATTTATTTCTAAACTTAAAGCACCAGGAAATTTAATATCATTTAATTAATTTTATTATAATTAATATAATGCACTTTAATAAGATGTGACATGTTTTTTGATCAACTACACGCCCCATAAAAATCTTTCATTCATAATAAAATAATAGGAGACTCTTTTACCAGACCGGAGTAGTAGATGATGTGTCTCAGACACAGTTAGCCTGATGAGCTACAACATTAGCAAATTGAGCGTTAATTTCAGACACATCTGGACCGGACTAAAGCGTTTCCCAGCGTCAGAGAACCACATCAGGGATTTCATTCAGATATTTGACTGCAATGTTCTAAAAACACATCCTATGATACGGTTTTCCTTCAGAATGTTATTAGAACGTTATTGTTGCTCACACAATGTTTCCATCAAGACACAAAAGATCATCATGACGTCATGAAAGCTTCTGGGATAAACTAAAAATGTTGCAGCAGCGTCGTGGGAATGTTTAGAAACATTATACTGTATAAAAATTTTATCATAAAACTTGACAGATTGAAAGTTCCTAGAATTGTAATACTGATTAAAAATTCTGCTAACATTTAATAATGAATGGCAAGTTGATTGTTATCCTATAACAGCACACGTCCGGAAGTGTTTTACTCCACTTATACCACAGAAATATGCCAACAATTAGTTTTATATTTATTAAAGAATGACACAACATATGTTTTATCTGTTTACAATTTTATTTAATATTGAGAAACGTTCGTAGTTAGTTCCTGTTACTATAGAAACGATAACGTATTAGAACGAGCGCATTAATATAAACCTGTGAGTTGCAGACGCACTACTGTCGGAGCTTCTGTTACAGAAAATTAATCAACACCTTCTGACCAATCAGAGTCCAGGATTCAACAGCAGCATCCTGGGATAAACATTATACTTTTCTGCTTTCGGTCTATAAAAGCCCTAATTTGACTTAAATAATGATTGTGGCTTGTTGTTATAAAATGTATAATGATGTCAGTTTTTTCCCCATATTGTAATAGTGGAATATTCTCTCGGTTTCTAACGTTTCGAGTAACAGACTTACGGCGTCGAGTCTGGTTTTAAGAAAAGGCGGTTAAATAATAAGAAGAGATAAATGTGTAAAGACAGCACTGGCTCTGTAATTACCGTTACAGTCTACGGATCGTGCTTAATTAAACATGGAAATATATTCATTCCTCTCCCGCAATTTATATCACACGGCAGAAAGCGCATTTGATTCCCCTTCTCTCTTACACACAAAGACCGAATCTCAATCAGTCATGCTAACAAGCTAGTAAGATGGCATGCAATGTGACAAATTAATTAATCCCACAATCAGAATATGAGCTCTCTCAAAGCTGAGTGTCATCCTTCACCACTGTTTAATCATGTCTCAGTCACAATTACGCTTCTCCCAAAGTTCAGTGGCATGAGAGAAACTGCAAAGCAGCAGATAATGAAGCTAAAATAAAACTATGAAATGAAGAACCAAAAGCTAGAAGACCTGAAAATGAATGCATTCTGGTTCAGTTTAATCTATTAAAGCCCCTGATCATTTATCTTCAGGATAAGACATTAGAGATTTCGCATTTATTTGCTGACATTGTGAACACTTTATACACGGTAAATGGGAGTTAGGAATATGTTTGAAGTCACTTCTTTCCAACAAACTCAGCCTCTTTTCACCCGAGCAACAACTGCATCCAGCGAAGAGGTTTTTATATGATTTTTTTTTTTACAACTACAACCTCTAAAAGCATCTGTTAAATTTGATGTAGATTTACACACGTCCCAGCAAAAAAGAAAACATTTTCAACATCCAATTATAATGTTTCTTTC
This sequence comes from Pangasius djambal, assembly GCA_022985145.1. NCBI lineage: Eukaryota > Metazoa > Chordata > Actinopteri > Siluriformes > Pangasiidae > Pangasius > Pangasius djambal. The sequence continues at coordinate 30,890,040 of CM040979.1, forward strand.
CTGTCAAAATAGTCCTTAATTCTTATTTTGTTCTATCGTGTTTTTTGCACTTGAAGCCACGCTGATAGACACTATAAGAGCAGACGGAAAGCATTTCAACGTTAATGGAGAACAAGTGTTCGATTTTCGGAAACGACGTTAAAGGCCTGTCCATTAATAACCGTGCTGGAATGGGGCAATTTATAATCACGTCATTAAAAGCTGCTTTGATAATTTATTACGCTGAAAGTAAATTATTATCCACTCGCAGAGCTTCGCTTCAGGAAAGAAACGATCAGAGTAAATGGCAGCAGAGGAGAAAGCGTTCTTTTAGACATGCGGAGGCTCAGACATTTAGAAAGGAAGGAAATTACAGGAAACAAAAAGCGTCTCAGGAGAGCTGAGCGAGATGTGTGCAGTGCGTATGCTGCTTTTCCATCTCCAGGCTGAACGATGTGTAAATGCATTCATGTGCTGCGGAGAGGAAAAAAACACAACTATAAAAATTCCATCAGTGTACGTTTGGTTTATATGCGTATTGTTGGTTATAGTGTAAATAGCATCAAATCATCCGCATAATCTCAGTTTAATATGATCACCTCATAGTGCAGCTCAGAAATTCTGACTAAACGAGAGCAAAAATGTAAAGTATCTTCATCCCAGATTTTTCTGTCTTATTAACTTCAAGAGAGAGAAAAAAAAAAGAGACGGTACGACTGTTTATAGCTGCTATAACGTAAGTGACAACAGGAACTAACATGTTAAATGTAACTATAAACGGATAAAAAGAATGTTGTGTTGTTCTTTAATAAAATAAAAAAAAAATTGTGTAATCGTTGATAAATTGCTGCGGTATAAGAGGAATTTGGAGACGTGCTGTTAGAGGAAAATAATCAAGTTCGGGGTGATAACAGTAACTTCACTTCATCACACCACGTAGTACTTTACTATAACACACACACACACACACAGTGTTTATTACTAACTTGTCACTCCTTGACCATGTGATTTATGATGTAATGTATTAAACCGTAGTGTATGGGTTTGCGGAGTTAAACTGAATGGATTTAAATCTGCTTTTTTTAATGCATCTTGAGCACATCGACTTGATTCAGATTTAATCCTGAAACACAAAACACAAGAAAAGAAAAGACGTAATGCAGCTCGCTGTGTATCTGGTGGTGTTTAAGATTTTGCAAATGTTGATAAATTGTTGTTTTTCTCCGCTTTACTCACCATCATTTCTTTCCTCCAGTAAAAATCTGAGCAGTAAACGACAATTTAAAATAAAATCATAATCAAATAAGAATCTGCCTGCAATAAAAAATGTTCTCATCCAAGATTTACTGTAAATCAATATTTAATAAAGCGGATAAAAACCCAAACAGGAACAGCTGGGGCTCTATTAGGTTTGCTGCAACATTATTCTCAAAAACCTCAACACACACATTCATCCAAAATTAATTATACCTGTACATCAAAAAGAAATAAGAAGAGTGTACTGGTTACCATAAAACAAATCACACTGTACACACTGTACACACTGCGGAGCTGCCGAGACGATTCATCTGCTCCGAGACATCGATTTGGGTGTAAACTCACTTTTACTCGATTTTACAAAAAAAAAATCGTAGACACATTTCTGACTAGGGCTGTCACGAATACTCGATTATTAAAAAAAAATCCTTGTTGATAATTTTACGTAATCAAATATTCAGCAAATGATGCTCCAGAAGGTGGCAATAATGTGCAGAAAAGTTTCTGCTTTATAACAAAGCGCGAGGGAGACGATTCAGCGCCATGACAGAAAGCAACCTGCAGAGGAAGGTCCTTTACCCGATACGCCGTGTTTAACGCTCACCTGCGCAGGTGTGTAGAGAATAGAAGATAACGGAGGAGGAATAAAACACAACAAAAACATTAATGTTTTTGATTAAATGATCGTTTAAAGCTGTGTCTGTGTGAATGTATAATTAGTTTCTACATTAACTTGAATCTTAAAACATGAATGTGTAATGAGATGCATTTACTTTATTTACATTCAGTCTGTTTTATGTGACGCTTCCTGTGTAACGAGTAACAGACACTTTAGACACTCTGCTTAATCAAGTAGACATCTGGATTAGAAAATGTTATTTAATTATTATTTAAAATGTTATTTTTATTTTTACTTTTCTTAGTAGTGGTACTTTTACTTGAGTAACTATATCGCATACAATAACAAGTTATTGTTATTATTATTATTGCATTACATTAAGGCTTACATTTTGTTTTCAATAATGGATGATTTTTAACTTAGCGATAACAAATCAGTCAAATTAATTAATAAAGATTTAATAAACTTATTTTAAACTGAGATAAAGAATTTGTTGTTTTTATTTTCTCTTCCTTGTTTCAGATGGAGAGAGAATTTTTGTTCAGGAAAGCCATGTTTTATATAAAAAAAATACTTTGCATATACATTATTGTATATTATATATATATATATATATATATATATATATATATATATATATATATATATATTATTGTAATGTATGTGTATTTGCATATTAATTTTGTATCTACACTTTATAAAAAGTAATGGTTGAGAATTTATTTTTCATTAAAATGTTCTTTAGGATTTAGGAAGAATTTTAGGATAAAATGAAGTCTATTTATATAACACTTATATGCAGTGTTTATCTAGAAAAAAAACAAACGTTAACAATCATCAGTACAAGTATGTTTTAAGGTGCCATGATATCAACTACTTGATTATTAATCGAAGGAAATGGTCGAATAATTGATTATCAAAATAATCGATGATGACAGCCCTAATCCAGACAGGATTATTGCAGGAGGAGTCACAAACAAAAAAACAGAAACTTCATCAGTGGTCTTAAAAACTTATAAAGGGAAAGTGTAGAAACAGCAGCAGTTAATGAGCAGAGTTTTAGTGTTAGTGCTGTGAATTGTCTCGGACTCGGTTCATCACGGCTGCTGATCAGGTCCTTACTTTGTGCGCTGTAATTTGTCTAATTTGATAACGTGTTGACAGTTTAATTTCTCTTTGTGCTATTATTACACCCTCATGTGGAGGAGACAGAATGTGATCAGCGAGAACGCGTTTCTCTTTCTTACGTTTCATTTCAGAACTTTCGGCCTGTTGGTGTTTTCCTGCATTCGCCGTCTCTAAAACTCGACACGCGGCTCTTAATGTTATTCCTGAGGTGACTGATTTAACAGTTTATGACAGACTATCGACACCTGCTGGGCTGGCATGGTCATGTGACATTAACAAATCGTTTTTGCATTTTCATAGGGAGGAAATATTTTCAAAAATGGTGCTCATGTGTAAAAGATCTTGTTTTAAATTGGAGGAGGTAAAAATATCCGTATGTGTGAGGACGGAGCACAGCTTGGAGCCGGAAAAGAAACTACATCCATGGCTCTGCATCGACAGGGAGCGAGAACCATTTTGATGTAAATGCACATTCTTTATTCAGTCAGATATAAACACTGGCAAATCCATGATGAAGGTCAAAAACATGATCGATACCAGAAAAAAAAAAAATCTAAAATAGCATTAGGGAAAGAAGAAACAAGAGAAAAACAGAAGATATCAGAAACAAATGAGTGAAACTGCACAGATTCAGTAAAAAAAAAAAAAAAAAAAAAAAAAAAAAAAAAAAAAAAAAAA
>CM040979.1:30893800-30909678 GCA_022985145.1 Pangasius djambal
CACGATAACAGACAAACATTATAAACATAATTATTCCTGAACACAGAGCTGTTATAAAGACTGCTTTCATATAACACAGAGTCAGCGGTAAACAGTTACTTATATATAATACTTCTCTTAAAAGTAAAGTGTGTTACTTATATCTGCTTAAAGGTGCTTTATGAACAGTTATGACAGTGTTGCATTTTCTTCTGCTTTAATAAAACAATTTTCATTATAAATTATATTACTGACAGCAGCTTGAGAGAAAAGTAGAATCTCTGAAATGTTTGCATGAATGTCAGAGTGTTTTAGTATCTGATTCGTCGCCTTTTTGCTTTAATGCTTTAGTGAACACTCGAGCTGGCATCGATTCCACACGTTCGCATAAAACCTCATCATCCATTTTAGATCAGATCCATCAGAGTGTCGTCTGATCTCACGCTTCAGTAGAAGAGATTAGACATGAGGAAAATCTGACCTTCTGTACAAAGCAGTTAACATGGACACACATTTACTTACATTTAAATATGGAGCTAGAAACAGTGCAGAATCTTCAGTATTAAATATTCAAGATATTGAACATTTACTTTCTTCATTTGAAATATTTCAAAATTTTAAATATTACAAAACCTTCTGTTTATTTCCAATTTTTAAAAACAAATCTCAGATGTTTAATGTGGTCTCAGATATATACAGTAGTGAGCATTTCTTATGTTTTTTTATGAATATCATGACATAAAATATTTTTTTCTGAAAAGATCATTTGCTTTTGCTTCTATAAGAGGTTTATAAACAGTTATGGCAATGCCATGATACTATAAGAATAAATTCAAGTATATTATCTCTGACTCGAATGTAAAATTTCTTATGTCTGCTCATAAGAGTTTTATGAACAGTCAACTTTTATAATGCAATTATAATGCTGTATGAACAGTAATGAATATTTCCTCTCCTCCTCTATAATTTTACTATTTATAAGTTGTAAAGTTTTAAACCTTTTTTAATTTTCTCTGACCTTATTAAGCTACAGAGTCAGCTGTCATGATGTTATAACAAAGGTCATCCCAGAAAGTGTCATAACAGAACCATTAAAAAGAAAAGAATACTGTATATCACCTGATAACTGATGTAAGCGGTCTTTATGACACTGATGCCCGCTGGAATGTTTATAAAGATTTATGCCAGGTGTATTGTAGGGCTTGTACAGGTGTTATGCCGCCTTATGAACTCTGTGTGTGTGTGTGTGTGTGTGTGTGTGTGTGTGTGTTTCAGAATTATGCAGAAAAGGAGAAGACTTTGGCTAAAGCTCTGGAGGACCTGAAGGCTAATTTCTACTGCCAGCTGTGTGATAAACAATACTACAAACATCAGGAGTTTGACAATCACATTAACTCATATGACCATGCGCACAAACAGGTAACACAACACACACTGACCTCCTGATTCCGGAAGATTCTCACTGATCGTTCACACACACACACACACACACACACACACACACACACACACACACACACACACACACTAAAGCATCACCTCAGTCCTCCTACACACTCCGCTCCTCTGACATTCCTCCTCTCTGATCTGCATTCAGCTGAAATTTATTATTATCTATAATTCATTAATCTTCCTCAAATGTGAGAAATGTACATTTCTGGGATAAATGTGCCAGACTTGATTTTATTTGTTTATTTTTTTAACAAATGCAGAAAAGATCTTCATTCCACACAAAAAAAACTGAATTTTATTCATCTTATTCATTTATCAAGTTTTTTTCTAGTTATATATTCTTTTTTTTTTTTTTGTTTGTTTAATGTATGTTTAATTTTTATGTCCTCAGATTTCGATTCTATATCATCAAATGTTTAATTTACATTCTCCAGTTTTAGTTTTACATCATCAGTTGCTTGCTTTTGTTCTCAAATTTTCAGTGTAGGTTTTAAAATCTTAGTCTTGACTCTTCAAGTCATGTTCATGTTGTTTCGCTAATCCTTGTTTTTCTTTCACGATATTTGAGTTTCGTTTGTTTTCACTCAAACTAAATCTGCCCTTGAATCCGCTTCCCCTCTACAGTTCCATGACACTTAGATTTACATCCTCGGGTTTTTTATGTTTTAAAATTTTGATTAATTTCTCAAATTTTTGTATTATGTTATCATGTTTTATTTATGTTCTCATATTTTTAATTGTGTTCTAATGTTTTCATTTTATTCTCTCTGTTTTTTGTTTCCTGTTCTCAGGTTCTTGTATTTATGTTTTCAATTTTTATTCAATATTCTAGAGTTTTTGTTTTATATTATAATTTTTCCTCCTCATTATATACATATATGTGGGATAAATACAATGAACAGCAGCCTGTTTACTATTTCTGCTAGGCAGGAGGAGAACTGAGAGAAAGGGGAAAGCATTAAAGTGGATAGGGGTGAGATCTATCCATACTCGGTGTGAACATACCCTTTAACATCACTAAATTATATCTGACCTGATGTTCACTTCCCCGTTACCCAAGTGCCCTTGCCAGAGTGAATACAATCACTGTCGCTTTCTCAAATAGAAAAGGTTACTGCGGCGCTGAACCACACAATAGAGCGACGCAGCCTGAACTGAATACTGAACATCACACGCTATTTTTATCCAGAACTGTTACTATCTAAAAACACCACACCATTAAAACCAAGCTCACACACTCACGCCGGGTTGTCTTACTGCCAAAACTGCACGCATGTGTGCGTGTGTGTGTGAATGATTATAATGTGAGATAGTGTAAGCGTTTGTGGGTGTGTGATCTTTTTTTAAAAGCAGAAACATTAAATATTAACACACAACCGAATCAGAGCTTTTCAGATCAATAACTGGATGGCGTTGAGAGAATTTTAGGGTTTCAAAAACTTAGATCTTCAAAAGGTCATGTGCATTATTTATGACAATTAGTTTAGTATTTTTAGGGAGTTGCATCTATATAACATGAAAACTAAAGGCAAAATTTAACCAATGGGATGTAAGATATCCCTACAGAGTACTGTAACTTACTCCTTTTTTCCTCGAAAAAAACACCAGCAAGTCTCTGGCTAATGTTTCTGGTCTTCTTCTGAGTTGTTCTCTCTGCTTTAAACATGATATTTGAGTCTGGGTAGCTATATGCATTGCACTGTACTGTGGACATGATCATCTGTCATCCATGCAAGCTAATTAGTCCATCTATAAAAATAGTTCTTACCAATGGATCAATGGGGATAAAAAAAAAATTCTATTACCTATTAGGATTGTAACTGATCTAAAGCTCACAGGGAAACCAAAGACATGTTCATTATATCACATTAACATGGAGTGCTGAGTGATACATTTACAGTATTTTTTCATTCATTCATCCTTAGTAACTGCCTGGTGCAGGGTTTATGTTTTCTGTGGTTGTTGGACAGAAGAGTGTTGAGCTTTCCGACCCTAATTGTCTGCTGGGAAACTTATTAAAAGGTAATTAAAAGACTTGAAAGCCCCAGTATATAATCTGCTCGTCACATTGGCTAATGATTTGTCCACAAATGCTAATGCTAACTGAGGCCTAATAATCCTAAACTGAGACTTTGTTTGCAGATAGACAGATAGCTTGAAGACTCAATGTGAGTGTTATTTAGGGTAATACAAGTATCACTGTCAAAGCTCACTGTAGGTGTGAAAACAGAGGTAGGCAACATCAAAACACAACAGTACAGAAAGGTGAGACACAGAACAGGTGAACACATTAGGGTAATCAACAAATGTCGTAAAGACAAGACAAAAACTAAAAAGTACGTCAAATCAAACATAACATGAACTCAAAACAAATGATATGAGAGCATAGAAATGCATTGTGCACTGACATGGAAAGTAGTGTATCTGCTACAACAAAAAATATGGAAGTGCTGTTTTCATACATAACCATTAACAGTAAAAATGTAGAGACAGAAATCTGCAAATACATGTATACAAGAATCTACAATACAGTTATATTCATGATGGATGGATATACGGCTGAATAGACTGTGGTTAAAATAGTGTTTACAGTCTCATAGCTGTAGGAAAGAGAAAAAAAAACCTGTTCTGCGCAGAGAAAGCGGTATCATTGACTGAAGCAGATAGGAGGTATTGCTCACGCTGGCTGACTGACATCTAGACTTACCCAAAAAAACAAACTGACAAAACATCTTGCTGTTGGAGCAGTGCTGTGTAGGATGAAAAGCTAACATAGTGCTTAGAAAGAGAACACGGAGAGCAGCAAAGAAAAGAACAAAACATAAGCCACTATATGCTTGGCAGTCTTTTATCCCTCTAACAAAAAAGCACTAACTGCCACACTACACTAGCCCTGACCCCAGCACACACTCTACTCGTGTGTCTTAACACCGATGCCGCTTTTTTCAGACTGAGTGCGAGTATTTAGGTAATCCATGCTGCTACAAAAATGAGTAATGAAAATGATTAGTCATGACATACTCCTGCGCCAACGTCTGGTTATGATCTTATCTCACCTGCAAACAATTTTTTGTTGAGTTGAGAGATTTAGCTGAGACTTTCTCTTGTCTCTCTCACGGTGTTCCCCACGGCTCAGTACTCGGCCCATTGTTATTCATTAAATACACACCTGCCCTTGGCAATATGATCAAACACATGGCCTGCTGTTCTATTGCTATGCTGATGACACACATTTGCATACACACTGAGTCCTTACACACACACACACACACACACACACACACACACACACACACACACACACACACACACACACACAGTGTCCTCCTCCCACTCTGACTGACTCATATAACAACCTCAGTGGATTGCAAACTTCCTGAGTCTCAGCAATAACAAATAGTGTGGCCTCAGATTGCAACCCCAGACATCCTAAAGAAAATAAAACACCTCTCACTATCTTCCTAACTTTATTTCATCATCTTACTGTCACTTTAGATTTCAACTGAGTTTCATAACATGCGTTATAAGGCAGTGTTTTCCACCATAAACTATACTGACTTATTTTTTTCCTTTCCTACTCTCTGTGTGAGACGTGTATCCAGACTCTGCCTATTTACCTAATGTCTGTTAAGATGATTATTTCCTCGAACAGCACAACTGTTTTACCACAGCAATTGGTCAATGATTGAATTTTATTGAAATTTCTTAAAAACCATCATGTACTTTTATCCATTAATAGTTACACAAAACAAGTTAGTTCCTGTCATCGCTTACGTTATAGCAGCTATAAACAGTCGTTCCCTCAGCAGCCTCTCTTTACTCTCTCTCTCAAAGATAATAAGACAAAAATCGCAGCTTGTTCCGCATGTTACTGAGAAACCGCAAAGAAGCGTAAACTCCTCTGTCCTGAAGATGTCGGAAAACTTAAAGTTACAGCTTCACCTCTGACTGTTACAAAGCGCTGACACTGGAGACTCCTTCCATAAATATTAGATAAATGTCTTCTTACAGATATAAACCTAAACTTATCAACAATTATACGTTTTAAATCTGATTATGTAAAGTGTCCGCTGTACGAGCCCCAGTGAATGAACCGTTACTATAGAATCAATAATGTATTAGAACAAGTGCATTAATATAAACCTGTGGTTTGAATCTGAACTACAAAAACATTTTCCGACCAATCAGAATCCAGATTTCAACACTGCTCAATTGGCTGTTGACTCAATTGACTCAGAGTGGTAGTGCAAGATATTTTGATTGACATCTTGGCCACATGAGATGGAGAACCCCCAAAAATGAAAGAAAGAAAAGAAAGAAAGAAAGCCCCCAAAAAATGGAAAGCAGACAGCGAGGAAAGCATAACAATGACCATAATAGCGTTGCGCATCAGTTTACACTATATATAAACTACGAGCATTAACCCCATACAGAATAAATAACAGCCCTAACTGAAAGTAGCTCCTAAACCATATATTACCTATGTCTAGAACCTTCTTGTGTTGTCCATCTAGAGGATGTGCTTATCTCAAAAGGTATAACCATTTTAAGAAACATAACTATCTAACAATCCTTGACCAACCCTTGAAGATAGAGAAATGTGTGTGTGTGTGTGTGTGTGTGTGTGTGTGTGTGTGTGTGTGTGTGTGTGTGCGCACGCAGAGGCTGAAGGAGCTAAAACAGAGGGAATTTGCGCGCAATGTGGCCTCCAAACTAAGGAAGGATGAGCAGAAGCAGGAACGAGCGCTTCGGCGGCTACACAAATTGGCCGAACAGAGGAGAGAGGTTCAATGGTGGGACATGGGCACAACTAAATTTCTGCATGAAATAATATGTAACCTTTTTCAGTTCACTATCTAGCACACTGACCCAAATGATCAATTTAGATTTAATAGCAATACAATTGTAACAAGCACAAAGTCCTTCCTGTGCTCAGTATCTCACTGCAGTATACTGTATATCTGTTTACTGTTCTTTTTCTCTCTGTGTAGTAGTGCTCCAGGAAGTGGCCCGATGTTTAAATCCACCACCGTGGCAGTGGAAAACTTCAATAAATCCTGCTTCATGGATAAAGAGGAAAACCAGAACATTGCAGAACAGGAGACAGAATCTCAAATCCCATGGCCATATCGAGAAAAAGCAAAGAAACAAACTCTCCGTCGCAAGATCGCTTTCTCCTTTTCTTTTCCAAAGAGAGCATCACTGAAGCTGGAGTCTTCAGCTGCAGTCTTTTGTGAAAGTACCGAAGAGAAGAAGCTGATTAAATATGATACAGAGGTGATGACACATCAAAAGAGTTCCACCAAAAGTTCTCTGAATGATGCAATGCCCGCCTCAGATCTGTGTGCTTTCCTCGTTTACTCAGAGGACAGATCAGTGTCTCCAATTAGCCACTTTCCAACTGTTCCTGGAAGCTCAGATCTCAGTCTGGACTCGGAGGAGAGCAATATACCTGAAAATAAAGAAGATAGTGGTCAGGAAGAGAGCACCACAAGTGATGCTCCTCAGCCCACATCATGTGATGTCAATTCATTTCAAAGCCAAGAAAAAGACAATGCTTGTCTCAGAAGACCGAGCCAACCTTTCATCTCTGTCGTGGGTCGAGATGGTAAAACTATCTTCCAATGGCCTTCAGAAATGGTGTGCGTCACAAAAACAGAGCCCTCCATCTCGTTTAGCTGCAACCCTCTCCATTTTGACTTCAGAGGTTCCCAGTTCAGGAAGTCTCCTGATGACTTTCAGAACAAAAATGACCAAGAATTGTCTTTCATTTCTGAAAAAAGCCAAAAAACATCCTCCCCTTCCTGCGAGATATCCACAGAGGAGGCCACATGTAGAGTGGAAAGAAATATCCGAAAGTGCCACCTGTTTTCCAGCAACGCACGGAGAAAATGCAAGCGTTTGAAAAATTGGGCTCAGAGCGGTAAGAGAGCAGACGACAAATTAAAAGGCAGAGATCGACGCCATTACAGGAGTCAGCACAAAAAGAGGCACAAGAGAAGAAGTAGGTGGGAAGAGGAGGATCACAGTGAGCCGGAGCAGAGTGCAAACATGAAAAAATGGACTAAACTCCACAAACGAGAAGGATTTGAAAGCCAACTTAGAGGTTGTGTTGCACAGCAAGAGCAGCCATTAGAGAAGTCAAAGCAATCAGCTCAGAATCAGGCAGAGAATAACAGCGTTGCTTCCTCAGCAGGAGACTCTGTCGAAGCTGAAAAGGTACTTGATAACAGCGGGGGAATGGTAGATGTCCCTGCTTTAGGGCAGACAATGATCACACAAAATGACTCACACGGTCTCAGTGTGATTCCTTCTGATCGTGAAACATCAGCCTCAGATCACAGCAGCCTAACTATACCAAAGAAACGACAAAATGACTCCCAGAGCAAAGAGGTTAATGTTTCGTCAGATCATACACAGTGTGGTGTGATTGAGGAGCTAGATGAAGAAGATGAAGATGTTTTGCCTCTAAATCATGGACGAAAAAGACAAAAATTGGACCAAAGTCCTACCACACATCTCCCTGATGAACATCCCGTTTTTGTTTTAAATGGATCAGATGGAATGGCGGACATGGAATCAACATGGAATATTCTCAATGTAAAAGATCCAGGCACATGTGATCCTGAAGAAGAAGATGATGCAGCAGATGAAGCATCCATCGATAAAAACCCCATTTCCACCTCGGAGATAAATTCTCAGGCTCTACCTGAGCGGGATCTACAGCCTAAAGACACAAATCAGCTTCCTACAGTCCAAAATGGTGACTCAGCAACAGAGCAAGAATCTGAAAATGAGTGTAAGAAGTGTGCCATCACATCTCGAGTCAAAGAAAAAGAGAAAGTCAGCCATGATAAATCCTGCCAGCATACTCCACCGTTGCCCAGCTTTCAACTTCTGGACGAGGAAAGGCAGAACTGCGCAATCCGGAGTCCATTCAACCCAATGCTGTGCTTTACGTCTCAACTCAATGGTGTGGAGAGACATGGCCTTCTTCACGGCCACACCCACAAACAGGTTCTGCACCAGAAGGTGTTTTCTGCTAAGCTCAGATCTACACTTCCCATCTCCTCTCCCATCCTTCACCCTGTTCACTTACCGTCTGCCATTCCATCCAGTTCCATTACCGTCCTTCAGCATCACTCCACCTTCCTGCCTGCTCAGCCTTCTCTCTTTACCCAGGTAGTGCCTGTTACCCGGCTTCCCCTTGCCCCTGAAATCACACCCTTCATAACCTCGTCTCAAGTTTCAATGGTGGCTCCACCCACTATCCACACAACAGCCGTGACATTCCACACTTTACCCCGTCCTCAAGTCTTTCGGCCACTCCTGCACCCCCCTGCTCCTTTTCCACCCTTACTACCCCCTCATACTACGGTCATCCCCCTTCAGCCTCTCTTCTGAAATTACTACAACTTGGTAAAATAGTTATAGTGGTAAAATGTTACAAAGAACATTCTGAAATTACAGTACAAAACAGTAATATACATAAATATACCACTGGGGGAGCAAACTAGTGTCTATGCCATTTTTTCCTACCAAATGTGTTTGTGTCTAGATGTTAGAGCTTTTTATTAAAATAATTTAGCAATCAGTCAGGTAAATGACAATTCTTTCTTACCAATGAGCCATGGCACTGCAAAACAAGCAGCATCACTTTGTTTAGAGATAATTTAAATTTTAAAATCTTAATTTTTATTAGCACATATGTCAGAGGTGGATCTCTCAGCTGTACACAAACAATAAAGGAAAACACCACCATGAATGACTTGCACATCAATCATTATAATTAAAAATGTGATCTTCAACGGCATCCAAGATTTATTTTATAATGAATTTCTGAGGGGATTATTTTCCTAAATTACCCACAATTCCATTCAGTTACCTGCTGATAGTAGTACAGTGAAAGAAAAGCAATGCAGCGGGGCTTTAATCCTTTGGTCTGTCCAGCTCTCCCTCACCTCCTCATCTGTAAACTCAAACAGATCAAGCTTCATCTTTCATGCTAATACCTCCGTCAGTGCCATTGCTCTCGTCATCTAAAAGATCGCTAACTAGCCGAGCCGAGTCTCTATCTGTACCTGAATTTCATTGCACTTCGAGTCCAACATTTGCACCAACATCTCCACTTCTTCTCATATGTTCTCATTAATGATGTTGAATGTTACTGGAAAATGAAAAGTGAATGAGAAAAAAAAATTCTTTTTAGGACCTAACAGCGAAATCTGAGTGGTTGAGATCTTATCAGAGGAATAAAATTACAGCACCAACCAACAAATTAGCCCCAGAATCACTAAATACACACATCATTAATAATTCAGTATAAATATGTTTAATTAACATTGTGTTTCAGGGTGGAGTTTTCCTTTACAGCTTGTGTTTTTATACATCATACACTGAGCTCAGAATTAGCTCAGTGATCATAGCAACATCAGTGGAGGTATGCTTAAATACCAATGTGTGTATTATGGATCATGTAAAATATTCTTTACCCAGTGTTTTAAACATATTTATCTGAAATTTAAAGTCCCACATAGCACAGGATAGCAAGAATGCATGCAGATATGCATTAAAAAAACAAACAAAAAAAAAAAAACAAGACAAAACAGACAAACATTTTTTTTAAAAATCGTGCCATCAGTTGCTCATACAGCTGACATGATGCATAATATATTTACTTAACCAACACTGACCTCAACTGCAGTTCTACGGCATTATAAAAGAAAAAAAGCACAAAGTGTTAAAAATAGGAGTTTCTTCATCAAGACTGTTGAAAAACGTAAGAAAGTGTTGTAGAAAATCAGATTCTGAACATAAGATAATTTCCAAATTATAGCCACATTAGTTTAACGTGGTTAATTCCCAAGAAAAAAAAAAAAAATCTAAAATAACTTGTACATAGATACACACGGAAAAGTCACAGTATAAAACCTAACTAGAAAATACATTAATAGTATGAATAGCAAGCTAATTGGCTAATTAGAAGTTAGCATATGAGACATGCTACATGCTAAAGCCTGACAGAGTGCAAAGGGACTGCTATACCCACTGATCTCTCCAAAATCTATGAGATATTTATAAAGAATACGAAATTGGCTCATGAAAATGATATACAGCACAAACCACTATATAATGAGCTACATGCATCTCCCTACTCCCTATACAAGCGCACTACTTAGGGCATAAATTAGCAAGGTTTTGTCTCCTTCTAGGGAGTATGAAGCAGATTTGGATTAAGCCAGTCATGAAACAACTGTGATTTCAGTAGATATGTCTTGTTAGAAGTTGCTAGAATGGTTAATATTTGTTGTTTGTGTTTATTTTGGTGTAGTAATTATTTGAATATAAAGATCAGAAGTGGTTAACGGAAAAAAATCCACCCATTTATATTAAATATGCACAATTAAGAAGTCATAAATCTGAGGATAAAAGCCCTGTTAATGCCAAATTAATTCAAAATACAGAGAAAATGTAATGAGAAGGTTCTTGATCATCCTGGTCATGCTAAATGTCTCGTAGTAGTGAATCTTGGTAGAATGGACTTGTGTTTTATTCTTCAAGATGACAAATGGAGATGCTACACCTCGAAACTACAGAGATGCAGATCTCATAGCTAGTTATGGCCATACCTATACCTGACAAGGGGACATTTTTTCAAGGACATACAGAGAAAATACAGTGGAACGGCATTTGTTTAAAAGTATAGGATCTGTGACAAAATCTCTCAGCTAAACACAAAAAAAATTACAATTATGTCTGGCATTTAATGGTTAATATCCCTGTTGGAACAAATGCTAATGTGGCATTAACAACAAAATTAAAACTAGCTAGCAAATTCACCAAATTTAAAGCTAACTTACCTCAACATGCATTTTTGATTTGGATGAGACGAGACTGATGCTCATGTATGGAAACAGATGCTCAACCTGCTGATTGTCTCAGACTCGACTTGTCCATTTTTGCTACAGGTGTAATTAAAAAGGACTCGGCCATGCGTGCTGCACTGATTAATGACGGTGCCGGCCTCTGCAGCTGTGTGCAGTTTCAGTGGACATTGATGTGAATTTGATTGGATGTCTTTAAAAAAACTGTTTGGCTTAGCAGCTGAGCATTAGAAATATCTCCTGGCAGTTGAGATTGTTAACAGGTATCTCACAGGTCAAAGTGTTTTTTCTTGTAAATCTTGCACACTTACTTTAGTACAAATATTTATTTTTCAACACTACTTGAGTAAGCTACAAATCTTCCAAAATATTACAATATCAATGTACAATTAGTCATGTACTTTCCACCCCTGTCCATTAATATCTTTGAGTAGATGCATGCAGATCTTGAAGGCTTCACTTCAATGTTTTGGTGACTGACACAGGGTGTAAAATTAAGATGACATTATTTAACATAAATGCTTACCAAGATTCAAACTTTGCTGATGGAAGCAAGAGCCCGAGCACTAAGCTGAGCAAAACCAATCCTCGAAAGGTTCCTAGGACCATCTAAGAGCCGCTTGTTCTGGATTTTAAAACAATGCAGCTTGTTCTTCAGTTTTGAGTTCAACCTCACGCTCTCCTGAGCCTGGAGTGCCCTCTGGTGGCTTCAAGAGCTGTAGCAACATCATCTATTGCTTACTTCATGAGGTCCAGAATAGTTCAAGTGCTTGTTGGTGAAAATGTATAGGGTAGAAATCCAGAAAGTGGAAAGCAGACATCCACAATCATTCTCTACAGTGGTGTCTCTAACCTGGACCACCTCCAGAAGCCTGAGAAGTGGTGGTGGAGGTAATAGAGAGGTGAAAATGAGTAGATGAGACTCACCTTAGGAGAATATCTGGTTAGCCACAGGGTTTAACCTCTGGATGATCTTTATTTGAATGAAGTTCTCAGTTGAACAGTGAGTGAGCCTACAATGATGATCACACTGTTGGTTGTAGGTGTCAGAAGGTTGCATGGATTTTGTTCCAGGCTCTGTGGGCTGCTGGCTGGGACCAAAAACTGATGTTGAAAACTGAAGTGAATCTCAAATGGAAGCATACCATCCATGAAGCTTTTGAAATTTACGTGAGATAGTTTAGCATCTTGAGGTGATGCTATGCCCTTCATTCCTCGAAAGAGGTTTTTATTGCCAGAAAATCTGTCACCCCCAACATAACTGCACTCTGTAGCAATTCCATAAAGAAAATAAAATGAAAATGATCATGTTTACTATCCTCCAGCAATGTTTGTGAAACCACGGCCCCAATTCCTGAGATGTACACGTTCACTTCTAAAATAAATGTCCATTTAATATTGTATGAACGCGCTCCTGAAAAGCTCTCAAACAGCACAGGACTATTTGGAATTTTCGAAATCAGCAGTTGCTTAGATTCCCCTTTTTTTTGAAAATCCCATGTTTCTCTTTACAATTCTATTATTAACAGATGTAACAACATAAACTCTTGCATTTTTGCGCTTTAAACAGTAAAAGGGAACTACTTGCAGGTAGGAACTAAAGTTGTAAGCGGGGAACTGAAGAGATGTCAGACCTCACATTGATCCAAGGAGTCATTTGAACAAACCATTTGGATTGTCATTTTGCCAGATTTGAGCTAATTTGCATTGAAGTGAGAGAATCTCACTTCAAGATGATGCTGAAATCATCGTTATTGCATGTGAACTCCTGGTCGCTCATGCGTGCAGAAAATGAATGATCACTTATCGCTTTGTCACTCACAGTGTGAATGTAGGGTTCACTCCATAATCAAACACTTGCTGCAGGCAGGATATCAGAGGATGGCCCCAAGCTGTCATCTCCTTATCACCAGGTCTAAAACTGTCACAAATAATGCTGATGGTTGATTTTTTTTTTATGCGCCCAAGAGTCTACGAGCATCTTGTGGTAAGACATGTCAGTGGAAGTTAATCTTGAAATTGAGAAGTGTGACAGGACCGTAATGGATCATGGACTGCCGTACAATGTAAACCTGTAAAAGAGCCGTTACTATAGAAACGATATTATACCTATTAAAACGAGCGCATTAACATAATCCTGCGATTTGCAGCTGCACTACTGTCAGAGCTGCTGTTATAGAAAACTAATCAACACCTTCTCACCAATCAGAATCCAGAATTACGAAAGAAGGAGGCCATCTACATTTTATTAGGAATACCTATACAAGTGCACATTCATTCAGTTAATCAATCAGCCAATCATGTGGCAGCAGCACAATACATAAAATCATGCAGATGCAGAGCTTCAGTTAATGTTCACATCAAACATCAGAATGAAGAAAAACTGATCTCTGATCTCTGTGTGGTTGTTGGTAACAGATGGGCTGGACTGAGTATTTCAGAAACTGCTGATCTCCTGGGATTTTCACACACAACAGTCTCTAGAATGGTTCCAAACAAAAAAATAAATAAATATTGAGAGCGCAAAAGTTCTATGGGTGAAAATAGCCAGACTGGTCTGAGCTGCAAGAAAGGATATAGTAACTCAAATAATCACTCTTTACAGCCGTGGTGAGCAGAAAAGCATCTCGGCATGCACGAAACATAAAAGGTTCCAATCCTATCAGCCAAGAACAGGAATCTGAGGCTATCAGACTCACCCACCCCATCTGGTACCATCAGCCATGTCACGGTTAAAGTCACAGAGATCACACTCTTTCCTCATTCTGATGTTTGATGTGAACATTAACTGAAGCTCTTGACCTGCATCTGCAAAAGTTTATGCACTGCGCTGCTGCCACATGATTGGCTGATTAGATAACTGCATGAATGAGCAGGTGTACAGGTGTTCCTAATAAAGTGACCGGTGAGTGTAAATTGAACTGAAACAAAACATTTATGATACATATGATGAGATTTCCTAAAATCATAACGATGTCATAGGCTAAGACGTGACACAAGTTGGCGAATGAACTGATGGCAAACCTCAGATGAGTAAAGAATTAAAACACAAGTCATGGCCTTGACTCACTACTATGAGAAAACTCACAAAACCTTTCCAGAAATGATTTAATTCAGTTTGCTATCTTCAGTAAAGAGAGTGTGAAATTAAAAAACTATCAACTGTAATTTAATTTAGGCTTTTGCGGTGTAATTACTTTATTTTTTTATGATGTTTAAGCGTCCTATCTGTGTTATCCCAACTGCACTGAAAAATTTTGTTTATAGACACAGTGTATTTGCTTTTTTTCTGAATATGTAAATGAACAATGTTTATAAATCATGTAATATTTAATCGAGATGTAAATATGTTCCTGTTTTTATCGTGTAAGGTATCAAGTGTGTATGAAATATTTAGATAAGACAAAGCGACTATGTTTTTTACGCTACTTTGCCAAACAAATGATGTTCAGACATATCTAATAAAATAGACAAACCAGGAAAATGTGTGTTTGATTCATTTATTTTTTTTTTTACCTGGACTCAGTTTTAAAAAAGTCAAAGCAGATATATAAATATATGTAACTGGGATATGCTGATGATGGAATGTGGAGTGATTTGAAGTGTTCACAATAATGTCATTATGGAAAAATTACATATATTTTACGTGTGATTATGGGATTGATCTCATCAGAGGTGAAAGTGCATTTCAGCATTACACCCTGACTCAAGTAAACATGTGTATAATCTGTGATAAATAAAAGCATGTGAAAAATTTATGTGAAAATAAATGAATAATGGAAAAAAAATAAATCACACATTAAAAATAAATAAATTAGTAAATTACATGTTAAATGACTCATGTAAAAAAAAAAAGTGGATTGGAATGACTAACGTGAAGAATAAATGTGTTAAATGATTTTTTTTAAATCACATCTGAAAATAAATAAATTGTGCGAATATAAAGGAATCGTGTGTAAAACAAATCACATGTAAAAAGCAAATTACGTAAAATATCACATTAAAAATAAACAAATCACGTAAAAAAAAAACCAATTGCATAAAATTAGTAAATCATGCAAAATAAATTACAGTTAACAGTTACATGTAAAAATAAATAAATCATGTAAAAAAAAAATTTTTTTTAAATCACATGAAAATAAATGATCATGTTTATTTTTATGTAAAAAATAAATTGTGAAAAAAATCAAATGACTAAATTAACTGTAAAAAACAAAAATAAAATGAATCACGTAAAAAAAAATCATGTAAATATAAAAGTTAACTGTAAAAATAAATGAATCGTGTAAAAACCATGTTGGGAAAAAAAATAAAAAATAAAAAAATAAAATCACACATTACATGGAAAGAATTTTCAGACGATCATGTGATTATTCACACGTGTGGATCATTACGCTTTTCTGTAAGAGCAATACAGTGCATGTTACATAGTGTGGTTTATCACATTAGTGATTGCTTAGTTAATAGATGTAGTGTCTCTAAGCTGCACACACACACACACACACACACACACACACACACACACACACACACACACACACACACACACACACACACACACAC
>CM040979.1:30915496-30922996 GCA_022985145.1 Pangasius djambal
TCGTTTAGCGAAAGCATATTTCTAATCTTAGCGATGTTTCTAAGGTGGAAGAATGCTACCCTGCTTATATTATCTACATGAGCTTCGAACGAGAGATTAGAGTCTATAATCACACCCAGATCTTTTACTGTTGAGCTACATGAAACAGAAAGACCGTCTAAAGTAACAGTGTGACCTGTAAACTTACTTCTTACAGCTTACATCATTTAAACCATTACAGGACAAGAGCTTACCTTATGATGTGTGTTCTCTTTCTCGCTCTGTCAAGCTACATATGTTACTCGTGCTTCCTCACAAGATTCAGGCCCTCCTGTATTGCCTGGCTTAACCTGAAGCTCTACTTCAGCTTGGAGCTTCCTTCACCTGAGAATAACTCGGATTGCACTTGTTCAAAACTATGCACAAGTCTTTTTTTTTCACACCTATTTTGACCCTCTTGGCTTTCCACTTTCCTTATACGTTCACACTTCCGGCTTTGTAACTGATCCTCTCTCTGATTTTGTGTTACCATGTGCACCTGTTCCTTATTTCCTGTCTTGTGTTTAAGGCCTAGTTTCCTGTGTCTTTTTTTTTACACTTATTGTTGAGTTTTTTTTTTTTAACCTAAGATGAAAAGGCTTTTTAACCAAATCAAGCTGCAGCCACAATTCACAATTCCATGTCCTGTTCAGATCTCTCACAAATATATTACAAGAAAAGAAAGAAGCAAAACATTTCTTCTGTCAGATGGGAATTGGGTTTTTTTTTTGTTATGTTTAACTAGTATAATTTTTTTTTGAAGATCGCCCTCAAGACTATCAGATTATCAGACACCCTACCTACAACACTTGTGGGTTTGTTATGGTTGTACCATCACTCTCCCCTTCAAGTGTAGTATGGGGACTTGATTAAAGGTTGTTGAACCCATTTTTCTTGACTTTTATTTTATTTTCACTGAATGGGGTACGATAGCACCAAAGACTCTTGCTTTTAAAAGCATCCATGCCCTGTGTGAGACTTGAACTCACGACCTTCAGATTATGAGACTGACGCGCTACCTACTGCGCTAACGAGGCTGGTGAAGGGTTTCTTCTGCTCTTGTACCCATGTTTCTTGACTTTGACTTTATTTAGAATTTTTTATTTTATTTAGACAATTGTGGTACCATTGGACCGACAGCTATGTACCCATATTCCATGTGAGGATCTTCCTCAAGATCATCAGAATATGAGACCGCCAACACTTTGGATTTACTATATGTGTGGTATGCTCAACTGATCAAGAGGGCTACGATTACTTGCACTGAAGAGTCAGGGCAGATGAACCCATTTTTCTTGATTTCTAATATATTTTCACTAATTGGCGTACAAGTGCACCAACAAATCTCTTTTTTAAGATTTCAGATTATGAGAGTAATTGTGGTACATTTGGACCAATAGGCAAGATCATCAAGACATTTTTATTGACTTTTCACTGAGTGGGGTACAATGGCACCAAGGGCTCTCATTTTTAAAAGCATCTGTGCCCCGTGTGAGGATCGAACTCACGACCTTCAGATTATGAGACTGACGCGCTACCTACTGCGCTAACGAGGCTGGTGAAAGTGTTCTTGTGTCATGACCCTTGTGTCATGACCCTTGCCTTCAAGTGTCATATGGGAAATTGATCATGAGGTTGTGCTCTGGTACCCATGTTTCTTGACTCTGAATTTATTAAAAATTTGACGATCACCCTCAAGACAAGCAGATTATCAGAACGCTACCTACAACACTCGGGCTTGTACCATGACCCTCCCCTTCAAGTCTAGTATGGGCACTTGATCAAAAGTTGTGCTCTCGTACCCATGTTTCTTGACTTTGAATTTATTTAGAATTTTAAATCTTATTTAGACAATTGTGGTACCACTAGACCGACAGCACTCATTTTAAGGTGTACCCATATTCAATGTGAGAATCGTCCTCAAGACCATCAGAATATGAGACTACCAAGCACTTTGGATTTATATGTGTGGCATGCTCAATTGATCAAGAAGTCTATGATTACTTGCACTGAAGAGACAGGGCAGTTGTACCCATTTTTCTTGACTTTTATTGTATTTTCATTGAATGGGGTACGATTGCAGCATATGTTCTCATTTTTACAAGTACCTGTGCCCCATGTGAGGATCGAATTCATGACCTTCAGATTATGAGGTTCTTGATTACTTATACTGAAGAGATAATGCAGTTGTACCCATGTTTCTTGACTTTGAAGGTTGTTAGCCTGATTGATTTGAATGTATTTTCACCAATTACAGGTGTGTACAAGTTGTACCTTTATTGTGATAACCAGAGTGCCATAGGACATCTATGGCTTCTACCATGTCCTTCCACTTCAAATGTAGAGGTTGCCCTGTTGTACTCCTGTTTCTTCACTTTGAATTTATTCATAATTTTGAGTTTTATTAACTCAGCATTGGACCAACAGGTCACATTTTAAGCCCTGCCCATGCCAGTCTCTGTCAGCTCAATCATTACTTGTATTGAAACAACAGTGCACTTCTATATGGGTGAGGATTTCTGCTTCCATACTGTAAAATCCATCACCATCCAGCACTTGCTGCATCCTCTTGTGCAGAGTGGGTCCTGTAAGTTGACGTCTTACACAGACACCTGTACCTTCCAGAGCTTGTAAGGCATCCACGCCAGAATCTGGTGCTACAGCAAAGCTGGCTGTATATCAATAATGCCAGAGCTGCACCCACCCTGAAGAGAGCTGCTTCCATGCATATATGGCCTTCCTGTGGCAGGGTCTTAGACAACGAAAGGGGAAGCTGGACTGGTCCTAGTGAGTGTCTTGTAAAAATGCAGGCTGCACCATCTCCATGACCTTGAGAATGGTCAGCCTAAAACAAGGAGAGCAAGAAGGGGAGGGGTTTTGTATGTACTTGAACTTGTGATTGCTGAAAGAACAGTAATCATTTTGTGATTATATGCAAAAAGATGGTTTTTAACAACTTTATATATGTGGTATGTATCAATCCTTACCTGCAAGCTTGCATCTGCGACAGCAGGATTTACCATGGTAAGTTGGGAAAAGTAAAGCCTGGTGTCTAAAATAAGATGGTGTTCATTTGTGTTATGACATGCAATACTAATGAATGAGACCATAATACAACAGACATTTTTACATTTTTATACAATTTTATAATTTTATCAGACTAAAATCATTTGGTAATCACGTTTGGAAATTGCCACGAGCAGCTTCGTACTCAGGACTCCATCAGTGGACAGTGGATAGATTTTAACCAGCCGGACTTCTTGCAGAAACTGTGATTAATTTACTGGTTGCACATTTGCACTATTTGTCCTTATAGTACACAATAATAGAAGGGATTTATTTATAATCACACTCTCCAGTGTCATCCAGATATGGATGGGTTCCTTTTGAGCCTGGTTCCTCTCAAGGTTTCTTCCTCATATCATCTCAGGGAGTTTTTCCTCACCACCGTCACCTCTGACTTGATCATTAGGGATAAATTTATAAATTTAAAATTAATATCCTGAATTTATATATTTCTGTAAAGCTGCTTTGTGACAATGTCCATTGTTAAAAGCGCTATACAAATAAAATTTAATTGAATTGAATTGAACTGCTGCCTCAAAGCATGTCTATTTACAGCCGGTCGTTTAAACACTGCTCATTCCTGTATGAATTGACAGTAATGAGATGATGAATTGGTGTGAACTGCTAGAGTGGAGCATAAAATATTAGCGATGATATTACTTACAGATGCAGTGTAAGAAGCAGGGGAGAGTGAGACTACTGCAGTGATGTCAACAGCAAGTGGAGCTGAGCCAGAAGATTTTTGTGTCAATAAAAAATTAAACAATAAACATGTTATAGATGTAGAATCTGTCCAACACACATAACACATATACAGGATTTTAAAATCTGTCTAGTATTTACTTGTACAACCCTCCTTGCTACATTGATGTTTGGCATTGCAGATGTGAGGTGGGAGCCAGTAAATCTTGGCTTGATGAACTAAAATGGCAATGGAATAATGATGTGTAAGAATTTATAGTTCAAGATGGATAAGCAGTAACATAAGTTGAAAGTACCTGAGATAAATTAATTGGGCTATTAATTGGACTTTCCTAGTAGTACTGGTGGCAGGCAAGGTACTAGTGGGAGGCACAGCACTGATGGATAGCACGGCACTGGTGGCAGACACAGTACTGGTAAATAAAAAAAATATTACTACTTAAATAATTTAAAACAAGACTGATCCTCAATGATGATAGAATAACAATAAATAATACAATACATAATACAATGCATAACACTTTGCTCTTCATTATACCTTATGAAAACCACAGGCAAATGTGTACTTATCTCCAAATAGAGTGTCCTGAATGATGTCTTGGACATTTTTCAATCTGTAAATATGTGATAAATGCTACTACATGGTGCAATAAATTATTTACAATTGATTGAAAATGGACTTTACATCTCTATTTTAAGGACTTACTTTCTGCTAAAGGTCAAGCCGCCTTTTCAGAAAAGAAGCTGGGCAGAAGATGGCCAAACTCCACTTCTGGCAAATGCCTGAATGCAAGACATCCTCTCATGGTGAGGTATAGGCTTGTGGCTCTTGGATCTGGACATCCTTGACTTAAAAAAAACTTCAATTCAATTCAATTTTATTTGTAAAGCTCTTTTAACAATGGATAGTGCAATTAAAAATAATTCTCTTCTATAACTGTATCCCATATGGTCGAAAAATGCAACTGTGTAACCAGGAAATTCACTACAGTTTTTACATGAAGTCTATTTTGTTGAAATTATCAAATGTTCACTGATGTAGACTTGAGGACAATTTTATTTGTATAGCACTCTTAACAATGGACATCGTCACAAAGCAGCTTTACAGAAACATATAAATTCAGGATATAAATTTTAAATTTACAAATTTATCCTTAAGGAACAAGCCAGAGGCGACAGTGGTAAGGAAAAACTCCTTGAGATGATATGAGATCTCTTCTTCTTGTTTAGGAGTGCCTTCAGCTCACTGGTTGTCCAGGGTTTATTGTTTGGAAGGCAGTCAACTTCTCTGGTGGGAACGATATTTTCAACACAGAACTTGATGTAGTCTGTTACACAGACAGTCATACTGTAAATATCCTCCCCATGTGGATCACAGAGTACTAGCAGTGATGATATGGATGATGCCACACACTGCTTCCATCAGCAGGGAAGGGGAATGTAAACAACAATAACAATGGCATCCAGGAATTCTTTTGGCAGATGCAGAAACCGCCAACAATTCATTGTCTGGGCTATAAAAGCACCCCTTAACAGTAATATGTCCAGGATTACACCATCTGTTGTTTATGAGTACAGAAATGCCTTTCCTCTTACCCTCTGTTGTCATGATCCACCTGTATCTTCTTAATGCCGGCTCTGGTGGCATTAGCATTGGGGAGATGCACCTGTAGTCATGTTTCAGCAAAGCACATTATGCTAAAATTCTCTTTGGTATTTTGCCAATGCTCCAAGTTAATAGGTTTTTTTTTAGCCAGAAAAACACACATTCGCCATGATGTTTGATGGGAGGAAAGGTTTAAACCACTGTTTCATTGCTCTGTTTCTCTCTGGCCCTACAGCCGTGACATCACCTCCTGAGCTCCTCCGGGATCTGAAGCCTATCACGTTCCGCTATCAGCTGAAACAGAGTGTGAACATTGTGCTGTCCATTTTGGGAATTCCACGATTGTTCAGTAGCAAAGAAAAGTTACAAATAACAATAAACACTAACACAACAAGACTGAGCCACACTAAAAATGATTAACTTAAAAGGCTAGACTCAAGAGTAGGGAATACATTACAGAAAAGACAAAAAAATTAAATAAATAAAACACACAACACAGAGCTGCTCCCCAGGAGAATTTATAGGTCATTATAACATGGTATGAATGTATTTATGTCATTATATTATAAGAAAAGAAAAAAGAGTGAGTACTATAAGAAAATAGAGGAAAAAGTGAGATGGATGAGGGAGTGTGTGTGTGTGTGTGTGTGTGTGTGTGTGTGTGTGTGTGTGTGTGTGAGAGAGAGAGAGAGAGACATATGGTGTGCACTGTGTGTGAAATATTAAAGCGCAGTCTCAGCACCAAGGCAAATCAACTGGATGGACACAAACACAAACACACACACACACACACACACACACACACACACACACACACACACACACACACAGGGTCTATATACTGCATTTACTTTGATGGTACAGCTTGATGTGGGAGGCTACACGTCCCTGTGAATGAGTGGTTACTATAGAAACAATAACATATTACAACAAGCGTTTTAATATATACCTGTTATTTGTAGCTGCGCTACTGTCAGAGCTGCTGTTACAGAACATTAATCAACACCTCCTGACCAATCACAATCCATAATTCAACAAGCTCTGGGTTAATGACAAAATTTAGATACATTTGCTGGTATTTAAAATGATTCTACTTCCTATGATATTAATTTTCCACAGTGGCTCAGGGGTTAAGAGTTACTTATCAGAAGGTTGTTCAAATCCTGGCTCTCGATGGCTTACATGTTGATTTGGCTAAAAGCGAAAGCTAAATGAAGATATATAGAAATCATATAGAACTGGAGTGTGAAGTTCTCTGTGTGTGTTTGATGTTCCACTTAAAACGCATTAGCATGATTCAAGGCTACGGCTACCTGTGATACACACACACACACACACACACACACACACACACACACACACACACACACACACTGCTCCCTGGTGTCCATTTTGTCTAAAAGTACAAAGAGCAAGAGTTTTTTTTTTACTCAGCCATTTTAGTAATGGGACTTTTTGACTTAACGTGAACTTATTCAGTGAAAATGAACTGAAATCTATCAGGGCATGAAATATTTGCTCATCTGTTGACTACACTAGGTGGTGCTATCAAGGTCATGTGATAAGTTCAGAAGATTTCTCTGAATGGGATTAATTTATTTCACTGGATACAAAGAATTGATTTAGAAGGAGCATTTACACAATAAATGTAGTATTTATCAAAATTCAGTTTATTTGGAAAAATGATGGTATTCTATGACTGTGTAGATTTCTGTACAAGGAGACTCAAATAGTATAAATGTTGGTTGATTAATTACTGCAATTTTATATATAGATTATGCTATCAAATTTAAACCACTTATTTATTTCATAACATTCCAAAACAAATCCATAAATTGAGACAAATTAGACTAGCCATTTAATTATGACCGTAGTAATGATGCCCTGCAAAGGAGAAAGAGTTAGTGCGTGTCTGTGGTAGCTGACGAGCTGAAACGGCTGAACTGCATTACTAGAAGTTTACTAGAAGTTTCTTACTATTAGAAGCTTAAACACACGCTGTGCTTAAGAAGAACTCTTTTACTGTTTAGGCATCATTTTGTAGTTTTCAGCTCTCTATGAGCTTTGCATTTTATGAAGTTTTGTGGGCGATGTTAAATATAAATCAG
>CM040979.1:30925496-30928500 GCA_022985145.1 Pangasius djambal
TCTAATATTTAATCTAATCTATGGAATGTTTGATCTCTCCGACATATTTCTTTCCACAGGATGCACATAAAATCATTTAGATCACAATCTGTTTAGTAAACATGAAGTGCTGCAGGACTGAATAATTATTTCCTTCAACGCTCAAAAACCTGAGCTGTTGGAAATGTGTGGCACCAGCAGGGGGAGCTGTTTCAAAACAAGAGGTAAATCCGGCTCTAAATAATACAGTCACTAGCAGCTGTACAAAAGACCACCATCTCCAAAAATCCACTCCACCTGTGTGTGATGTGGCCTTAATTCTAATGTGTTGGTGATAAAATTTGCCAGGTCTAAAAGATGTCAAATGAAGCCCAGTTTTATTCTCAGACTCTTATGAAACTGTGGACAAGGTCTGGGGAAAGTCCTTTCCACAAACAGCATTTTTATTTACCATTAACACTGAGATCTTATACAATAATAAAAATACAGAGCAGAGCCATGTTTTGGCATCCTGACCGCTCCTGCACTGACGTTATGCAACTGTTTAAAATAAATTGGACCAGAAATGACTTCAGGTTCGATTCACAGATTTAGTTTCAAACACAGTGCAGAGCAGCAGGTAAAGAATTCACCGCTGCTTATGCTAACAAATATGAGGCCGAGTGGGAAGAGGCTCTGTTTGTTTTTTAAATATTTACTTTTAGCTTCGATGTATTAGGTAACAGGTATCTGGACGACATTTTCAGTGTCCTTTAAATAACTGCTGTGGGCTTTAGAGTTTAAAAAGTAATCTGATTAGGTCACTGTGCCATCTGTAGGTTTTGCTGCTACAGTCAGACGTGGTGGTGAGCCTGAGGAACCTCCGAGGGAACTGTCCTCGTGTTTGGGGCCTGAGATCAAAATACAAATGTCACAATTCTCACTGTAAAGGATGTTTGTTGTTTTTACAGGATTTTTGTTGTTGTTGTTGTTACAGTATCCTACTGTAGATCTGTGTATCTGTTTGTAATGCATTCTGGGAACTAATAAAATTACACTTTACTGTAAATCTGAATATAGTAATATTAAGTGACTGTTAAAAAAGGCAGCTGGCCAACTTCTCTTTATTATATCAGATTCAAAGCATGTAATATTGTTTATTATTATTATTATTATTATTATTATTATTATTATTATTATTATTATTGTTGTTGTTGTTGTTGTTGTTAACAATCAGCTACTATCTAGAAATATACGGCAGATGTGCACAGATTTTTTATTTAAGCTTGTAGGTAGCCGTAAAGTAAACAGTGAGACAGTTTAGGTGTGTATATATTTAGCTAATTCATAATTACTCAGTTTTCACTTTAGTGTGTTGCGTGAGTGAGGATTCCTGCGTGAGACATTGATCATCACTGAAATAAGGAAAAGATTAAAGATTTTAAATAAAACATTACAGTTCCATTTGACTAAAGTTCAAATGAGGATAATAAACTTTGTCTAGTCCATGAACTTTGCTTAAAGTTATTTATTAAGCAAAAACAAGACAAATTTAAAAGTGACCACCGTGTGTTTTCTTTAACTGCTTCTAAAGACACTCTTTGGAATGTGTTATAAAATCAAATAAAATAAATTATTGTTGTTTTTGATTCCTTTTGACTACGAAGAATTAATCGAAGTATTACTGCAGCAGAGTATCAGAAGATGAGAAACAGTACTACTGGAGTTTTGTCTTTCTGTCTAAAACACCTTTATAGATTCCTTGAATAAAAAACACACTGTTTTGGTCTGTTTTTTTGTAAGAAGATGTTTCTAAAAGACTGCAAAAGCCTATAAAAGACTATAAATCCTCTAAAACCTCAGTAAAGTAATAAAAGCTTTTGCTGTGAAAGCGATGCATGTGGCTGTGCCTGTAAATTTAGAAACATACTGGAGTCACCATAATGTACATCAAACCATTTATTTAGAAGAACTTTTTTTTTCATTCCATTTTAAATAATTGGGTGTGAATAAAATGTGGTATAAAATAAAACTGTGCAAATTAAATATTAGAAATTTACAAATATACAAGCAAATTAAATGTACAGAAATATATAGAATGACCTTCTTCAAATATGTAAATGTAAAAATGTAAATACTAAAAACTCACATTAACTTTTCTTTTCCATGTTTGTGTGTCTTCAAAATGTGGATCGATGTGGATGTAAAATCTGGTTCTAAGCGTGCTGCAGAAAACATGCAGATAAACTGCTGGATTGTTTTCATGCAGCTCTGTTACATTTCCAGCTTAGAAACTTATGAATGAACAGCAAACCGTATGTCACTGTAATCATCAGTTCCTTGGCTAACAGTCACATCAGTAAAATGCACAGTCGCTTGCATCAGGCTTGATGTGTATTGTGTAGTGTAGAGAGAGATGATAACAGGGGCTTGGGTCGGAGTCATAGTTGGGGGTGTGATGGGGTGTATGAGAAGGTTTACATCTACATTTTAAGTAAAACATTACAGGTGACTTACTGTAAAAAAAGAGAGAGAGAGAGAGAGAGAGTCAGAGCACTGTTACACAGAAAAAAACCTGAAAGTTAGCCTGGGAGTATGCAAGTTAAAATGAGAACAATAAACTTTGAACTTTGTTTAAGATTATTTATTAACCGCAAAGAAAAAAAATCAATACAAATTGAAAAGCACCCACTGTGTGTTTTCTTTAAGGCTACATCACCTGTTTAAGATCTTGCCATAACAAGGTAAGAATATTTGGTAACACTTTAGTTGAAGGGTACCTACATAATGCGTTTATAAGCATTGCATAAATATTTGATAATGTATAGAATGAGCTTATGTTTATACGCTTACAATGATATCGGAACGTTTGATGCAACTTTAGATGGCTGTGGATGTTCTTCATTGAATAGCTTTAGGACTGCAATTGCTATGAACGGTTTTCGCTCAAGTCTCCGTCACTGAACAGTTGATAACTTTAACACAATAGACTTCAAGTTAAAGCTATAATGAATTCAGAAATGACTCTGATGCTCATATTCATAAG
>CM040979.1:30944191-30958542 GCA_022985145.1 Pangasius djambal
TTTTTTTTTTTTTTTTTTTTTAGTTCTTGCTGAAATTTTTAGGGTGACAGAGAAGGCAGTGTGTTGTATAACGATTGGTTTTGGTAGTCTGCAAACATTGCCTCAATATGATGCCATGGTGCTCTCCTTCCACAGCACTGCTTACCATATGAGCCATTGTTGTCCTGCTATGCGGTGAATTCAGTGGTACTACTCCAGAGCCTGCCTATACCACTATGGTACCATTAGCTTACAGTATGCATATAATTGTGTTTGATAGGTGTGATTGAACGAAATGCACAGAATCTCTGTTGAATTTTTTTTTAAAGTTAAATAATGTAAGGAGAACAACACAGACAAATGTAACTGAGCAAAAGTAAAATTTTGACCTCAGTAATGTATTAGAGTAAAAACTGTCCACTTTTAAAATGACTCTTAAACGTGCAATTGATTTTAAAAAAAAGTAAACATAATGGAGTAAATGTAATGTGTTTCTACACACCTCTGTGTACAAGTCCCTGTGAATGAACTGTTGCTACAGCAACAATAATGTATTAGAACGAGTGCATTAATATAAACTCATCATGGTGGACACTTCTGTCTTTGGTGAGCTTCCCACCCCACCTACAACCCAGAGTCTTGATTGTGTACCGTCCTTCAGTGAAGTCTACTGCCATCAGATCCCTGAAAAACAACAAAAAAGCCTTGGCTCCTGCTGGGATTCCCAAGGAAAGTGGCTACATTTGTGCCAGAACAGTATACCTGTTGATCATCAAGGTATGGAAGCAAGAATGTGGTGTTCCTCAAGACTTAGGCTCAGTTCTTGGCCAGCTGTTATTCACTGCATATATGCTCCACCTTGGGAACATTGTCAGGTTGTAACAGTTAAACTTATCTTACTTTAAGTCTCATTGTTACCAAAGTGTTCTTTTAGGGTAATCTTGTTTTGAACAGCTGCCCAACCATCAGTTCAATAAAGCATGTGCAAAACACAAGACTCTCAATGATCAAGGCATGTATTAATAGACACATAGACTTCACACAAACATTGTTCAACCCCACAGCACAATGAAAGGTAAATAAGTAAATTAAGTCCAAAAGGCAAGAGCGGTTATGAGTCCATGAGTCCTATAAAAGCACAGATATCCAAATACCATCAATCAGAGTAGCAAAGTAGCAGTCCACAACAAAACAATAATCCCAGCAAAAAGGAAAAAGGTGTAAAAGAGGAAAAAGTAAGAAAAAAAACCTGATCAGTCTCACCCACGTTATCTTCTCAGGGATTTCTGGATCCCACATGCAATGCCACGGGAAAAAGGGAAAAATAATCCCAGACAAAGAAAACATCCTTGTTCACTAAAAATAGGCCTCAACCCCAATCAGGTATCCCCAAGTCAATGGACTAGATAGATCTTAAACCCATGGCACTGGCCCCAGTGAGAGCAAGGCATTTCCCAGCACCTTTGTTTGCCAGTCACTCAGAGCATGCCCCTGTCACACCATGTGCCATGACCTTAAAACAAAATGGCTGCCAGTTACCACTTCCTTAAAAGCTGGCCTTTAACAATAAGAGTCCCTCCATATTCCAATTCAATATACCCCCTCCCCCCACCCACAAAACAATACACAGATATAAATAACCATAACAAAAATATAAACAAACTATCACCAGATTATTTGAAATGTTTGAAAGGATTTCAATGTCTGAAATGAACACAATTTCTCTGTTTTGTGGCCATGTCACAAGGTGGCACTATGATACCCAGCTTTACATACACACTGAGCCCTAACACAGATCGCCTCCTCCTCCACTGTCTGATCGACCTACAGACCTGCATGAATGAACAAGAGTAACACATCAGACTGTATCCCCAACCACACTGAAGAAAATAAAGCACCACTCCTTAAAGCTTCCTGTTTCTTACTACATTCACCTCAGGTCAGGTAAGTAGCCTTGGTTTCAGGTTAGAGTCCACAATGTCATATCAATCACACCTTAATTACATTATCAAGAAAACATTATCTCTGACTTTCTTTACAACTGAAAAACATTGTCAAGCTTTGTCCCTCCCTTTCCCTCTTGCTGCAGAGACAGTATAAAATATTTTCTCTGTTCTTTATTTTCTTGCATTGTCTGGACCCTCCTACTTACCTAACCTCCTTCTTCCATACTCACCTGCATGCACTCTCACATTGTCAGACAGTCACCTGCTTGCTGTTTCTTTCTCTTGGCTCCACAACGTAGATAATTGTTATTGTTCCAAAAACTGTGGAACACTCTTCCTCTCTATCTCTGTGCCAGCACCGCCCAATAAAAAATAAAAAAAATAATCTTTTACACCTTGTTTTTGCATTTTTCCTCATTATTTTCTTTACTTTTATTATTTTATTCTTTTTCCTTTACTTAAATTTAAATGTAAAAAAAGAATATTATTTTCAATTATTACATGGTTTTATGTCCTTTGATGTATATATACAGTGTCCCTGAAAAGCGTAAAAAAAAATGCTATTATTATTATTATTTTTATTATTATTATGAGAATGTGTCTTTCAGCAGTGGCACAATGCATTAATTATTACTGTTTTTAAAAACAAAGGTGACGAATCTGTCTGTGGCAACAGCAGGGGAATATCAGTCTTTGTAGTCCTGGCACAGGATAAGCTCTGCAGCCTTACTGACATCATCACTGAAGAATCTCAGTGTGGCTTCAGGAGGAACAGAAGTACTGTGGACATGCTCCTCACTGCATGGAGGCTGTAGGAAAAGTGCCATGAACAAAAGGAAGATCTATTCATAGCCTTTGTGGACAACCTCTCACAATGTACATTGTGACCTTGTCTGGAAAGTGCTCCTGCACTATGCACCAGGAAAACTGTAAACATCTTCTGAGAGTTCCATGAGGGAATGAAGGCCAATTGATATTTGGTGGCAAAGAGTCAGAGCCTTTTTGTATAGGCTGTGTGATTGCACCAGTGCTATTTAACATCTTCCTCCTCTACATCACAACTCTTGTGCTGAGGGTCAGATAGTGGAGTGTCCATCATCTGAGGTCTGACAAAACAGAAGCTTCTTTGATATCAGGAGGTTCCAAGCAACAATAAAGCTCAGGTCTGTACACGTATTTGAGGCACAGACTGTGCACAATGTCCTTTGCTGCAGCTGTGTTCAGAGCATTAGCCAATAAGAACACAACCACAGCTGCACCCATGTAAAATCACATCCTGTGTGTGTGCGACTCAGAACAGATCCTGTGAGAGAGAAAACAGGACAGACTGATCAGACATTAACATCAATTATATTTATAATACACAAACCAGTATCATACACACAATCTGAAAATCTGAAAACATCTCTCTCACACACACACAGCCATTTTCTGTCTGCATGAATCCCAGAAATCACAATAAATCAAATAACAATAAACAAACACACTAAAGCTAATTCCCACTGTGTATAAATGTATCACGTGTTAGTGTGGGTAATTGAGTAACTCACTGTAGTTTCTCCAGTTTACATTGTGGATCTTTAACTAAATCAGAGAGCGGCTTCACTCCTGATTCTCCTGGTGTATTATAGTCCAGGTTCAGTTCTTTCAAGTGTGATGAAAGGTTTGATTTCAGAGCTGAAGCCAGAACAGCACAGCCTTTGCTTGTAATACTGCAGTCAGACAGCCTACAGAGGGGAACAAACACTTTACATCCTTTCACATCCATATTAATTCATCAGTCAATCAATCAACTCATCTTCAGTAAGCATTTTATCCTCGTCAGAGGTGTAGTGGATCCTTTTACCCCAGCAACACTGGGTAAGAGTTGGTAATACACCAGCACATCACAGGTTTACATCCTTATGCATCTCATATATGTTTAATAAATAATTTAATAAAAAAATATGAAATACACCAGGACAATGGCAATAATACTGATGTAGTAGAATTTCATACTGCATATGCATTTTTTGGTAAAGTTAATTGTGTGTATGTTACTAGTTTAAAGGTTTAATTGTTTCTTTGCCAGAAAATAAGATATTTTTAAGATATTAAGAAAAGATGTTCAAAGGACATTGGTAGGCAGTTTAATCAAGCTCTTAAAATAGAATCTGAAACATTGAAATTTCATTTTAATCATTTACCAATTTGAGAATCCCATAGAAAAACATATAAACTGAACTGGTAATGGCTTCTAAGAAAGAATAGTGCTCCAAGACCTCCCAAATCCAAATTTCATCTCACACATCATAAAATTTAGATCTTCAAAAAAAAACACAAGCAAATAAACAGGCACATTTCTCAGGATTTATTGTGGCTAGAATTATTACCCCAGTATCTCCAGTGTACAGTGTGGATTCTCCAGTCCAGCAGAGAGCAACTTCACTCCTGAATCCTGCAGGTTATTATCACTCAGGTCCAGTTCCCTCAGACTGGAGGAGTTTGAGTCAAGAACTAAGGACAGAAATCTACAGCTTTCCTCTGTGAGACTACACCCACACAGCCTGGGAGTGAAATGATAATATATCAGAAAACTGACCTAAAACAAACACACACACACACACACAACTTCTCCTGGCTTGTACATTGAGATTCAGAATGTTATATAATCCAGTTGCTATTCTATACTGGAAAAATTAAAGTATTTCAAAAACTGATTGAGTGTTTCTGATCTCCGGGGATTTTAACATACAACAGTCTCTAGAGATTACACAGAATGATGCAAAAAACAAAAAACACTGTGTGAGCGACAGTTCTGTGGGTGGAGACGCCTTATTGACAAGTGAGGTCATAGATACTTATAGTGATTCAAATAATCACTCTTTACAACCGTGGTGAGCAGAAAACCATCTCAACATGCACAAAACATCAAACCTTGAGGTGTATGAGCTACAACAGCAGAAGACCACATCGGGTTCCTCTCCTCTCAGCCAAGAACAGGAATCTGAGGCTATCATGTGCACAGACTCACCCACACTGGACAGCTGAAGATTAGAAAAAGACCAGGCGATTTTTTTTTCTAATCTTCAACTCAAGGTTTGATGTGTTGTGTGTTCTGAGATGCTTTTCTGCTCATCACGATTGTAAAAAGTGCTTATTTGAGTTACTATAGATGTCCTGTCAGCTCAGACCAGTCTGGTTATTCTCCTTCGATCTCTCTCATCAACAAGGTGCTTCAGGCTGCAGACCCTCCGCTCACACGATGTTTTTTGTTTTTCGTAGTGTTCTGTGTAAACTCTAGAGTATATATGGTCAAAAGTTTTAGAGTACTCATATTTATGCAGTTCAATGTCTCAATGTACTCTAAAATTAAAACAATTGAAGATAAAGATGAAGACGGCATTGTTTTTCTTTAACAAAATTTAATCTAATTTTTTTTTAACTCATCAGATTAGCCACTGTTTGCAGATATATCACCCGAATACACTCGAGGCATTCTTTCTACAATGGAAATCAAACACTGTTCAGAAAGTTCTTCCCAACACTGGTGCCGGGAAGTTCCCACAAATGTGTTGATTTGCTTTCAACCTTCTGTCCAGTTCATCCCAAACCAGCTTGAACTGCAGCTCGAAGTCTTCCCTTCACAGATGAAACAGATTTGCGTACTTCGGCCAGTGTTAAGCTGTGCTTGAAAGCATTGTCCTGTGAGCCGCCAATCACACAAGCTATTGAGTCTCAGAAACTTGTCTTCTGATTCGGCTGAGTTGCCAAACCTCTTCCTGTCAGAGTTTCCTCCTTTGTTAATTGCCTTTTCTCGCCATCACAATACCAATATACTACATCCTGCAGTGCAGTATTGTCCAAATACTGCCCCATAAGGATGTAGTAACACAGTCTGTTCCAACACTGCTTTACTGCAGACAGAGGGTTTGTAAGTAATCAACAAATGTTGGGACACTTGTGGGAATTGTTTACTTACATTTGTGCAGAACAGCTGTAAGTTGTTAACCAATGACTTGTTCCCTGAAAAAGGCCTTCTTATAACTCTGAAATTTATATTATTTTTCAGTTTTCAGTTTCTTGTTAATAGTTTTTAACCTCTGTCATTTTAACACTTACCTTTGTATCATTTTGGATTATTCAGACTAATTAAAAGTCAATAAAAACAAGAAAAATTGGGGTGTTCTAAAACTTTTGAAGGACTTCACCATAAGGGACTCCATGAAGTTTTGTCTAAATTCACCTCTAGATGGCACTAGAATTCACAAATTTGTAAAACTGCTCATAATATTTTGCTGCTCAACATCAAATCAAGATTCTTATTTCTCTTGATTTCCTCAAAGATGGCCAATGTTGTGTATGTAATGAATTTGTGATTTAATAAAAATTTAATACATTTTAACTGTTTTTCCAGAGACCAAATTGAACAAAACTTGTTTATCAGACTTTTGAAATGATGGACAGTGAATCCATAGCACACAAACGAATTCGATGGAGAATTTGCCAAACAGCAAGTGAGGGCATATCTCTGCAATGGAGTGACCTATTGAGACCAAACTCTGTAGGTGAATAAATGACATTGTCCTAAGAGCTTCCTAGAAAGTTTGTCTAAATCCCCTGTAGGGGGTGATATAATTCACCGAGAGTATAACATGTAAGCAATTTGGGATCTGCCAAACGAGAATTCTTCCATTTTTAATAAAATTAAATAAAAACAGATTTTTTTGCTTCTTCACCTACAAAATTTTCTCCAATAATCATGAAATTTGTATCACAGCATCATGAGATCAGTCCCTCAGGTTTTTGATATGTACGTGATGTTTCATCCGTAACCTGCAAATGAATCTGATGCCTACATGCCTAAAGAGAAGTGAGGAGATATCTCAGAAGCACTTTTACGTATTGACACCAAACTTCTCACATACATTTAGCACCGTGATCTAAAGTTAAGAAGCAAGACTTCACTTCATTTGCAACTTGGAAGGGCTATTAAAAACAGGAAGTATGGTGATACATCTCAGAAACAGCTTGGCGTTTTGACTTCAAATTTAGTAGATCTCCTTGGGAGTAAGAGCTGAGGATCCCAATGGCTTCTGGTCTCCCTCTATCACTAAGGGGTGTGGACAGAAATGCTTGACCCCCTTAATCACTGCTTACAGCTATATTTATTCTAATATGATAGTATTTTGAATAATATGACATTTTATTGATACTGAACAGGGATGTACTCACTTTCGTTTCATATTTTATGTCATGCTGAAATTTATGTTTGGGCTGTAAATACTTTTTAAAAAATTCTCGAGGACTGAATTTTATGTCATGAACTAAGGGAGCTGTAATTGTAACATATTAGTGCTTTGTCAGCTTATCATTTAAACCATGTTTGTGTAAATTGTGGAGTGAAAATTGACTTAAGCACATGTGTAATGCCCCAAGTAAATAGTTAACTCTGAATAAGATCCAAAATTTTGTGTGTCTATAAAATAAAGTAACAGCAAGTCATCAATTTTCTACAGTATTTTTAAATATCAGTGACAGCCAGACTGTGTGTGTGTGTGTTTATAAAGCCTCAATAAGTGAGTAACCCACTGTAGTGTCTCCACTTTACAGTGTGGATCCTTCAGTAGATCAGAGAGTAGCTTCACTCCCAGTTCTCCCGGAATGTTGCCGTTCAAGTTCAGTTCTTTCAGGTGTGATGAAGGGTTTGTTTTCAGCGCTGAAGCCAGAGAAGCACAGCCCTCACCTGTAATACGGCAGCGGTCAAGACTGCAGAGAGAAAAGGAGAAAAACTTTTATTTACATTCCAATACACAAAATAAAACAAGTGATTTGTAATGCAATGTTAAAAACCTTCATTTTTTCCTTATCTGTCTCTCACATTAACTCCATATCAAACAAAAAGGAATAAAACACAAATGTGTAATGACAAGAATGTCAAGTATTTCTTGTCATTTTCTGCCAAGGAGTATCTGTACAGATCTCAACATTCTGGCAGACATCTCTTCATCTATAACGGCTTATCAGCTGAAACGAAATCCTATGAAGACTGAGCTGATGTACGTCCTTAGAGATGTGGAGCGAGGTCAAGACAACTCTCAGATCACACCATCTGATAATGCAACCTTGGAGTAGTTGTGGCCAACCAACATTCCTTTCCTCACCACACCTTGCTAACCTGACTCAGTCATGTAGATGACACCACCTCACTGCTACACTCCCACAACTGGCTTCCTGAAGCTGCTGCATCAGATTTAAAACATTGATTCTACAAAACTAAAAACTGACTAGTCTCCACCTATCTTA
This sequence comes from Pangasius djambal, assembly GCA_022985145.1. NCBI lineage: Eukaryota > Metazoa > Chordata > Actinopteri > Siluriformes > Pangasiidae > Pangasius > Pangasius djambal. The sequence goes on from CM040979.1 coordinate 30,952,402, forward strand.
ATGCACTTATCACACTACTTTCTGCACCATGCTCCCTTAGAGTGCTTAGCATGATCAATTGGATCGACCACCTCTCAAGGTACAAGGTAGTGTCTTCTCTGTCTTGCACCCAGGTGGTGGAATGAACGTACCCCGGCTGTCTGAACAGCTGAGTCACTGACCATCTTCAAACAAAGACCAGAAATTTATTTCTTCGCCAAGCACTTAAAATATCACTTATTAAATCTAATTTTAAATCCTTCTGTGACGTCCTGGAAGTCATGTGGAGAATGAGGAGTCAGGAGGCAGGCATGAGAGAGAGTGGCGTTATGTTTATTTTTGCCTTTTTTTCCAGAACCAGAACCATTAATCACACAGGTGTATGCTTTTTCATTAAATTACCTACTCCTTCAAAAAGACTGTCCTTCATTCACAAGCAGTGATAGACAGCAGTGGCAGTGTGTTTTCTTTCATGTTGTTCTAAACTCAACTGAAAGGGTTTCAGCTCAACAGTTTTCTATGTCCCTGACCAGGTGAACCTGCATGAAGTTATGTTTTGATAGAGACTACAAAGCAATTCGCTCTGTGTCTCTGGATCAGGGAGTCTGCTAAATTCTGTAAATGTAAAATATTTAACATATTTACTGTATTTAATATATAAATATTCATTTGCAATAAGTATCAGTTTGTTTGGATTTTTAAGCATGTTTTTAATAGTGGGTGACTGAGAAAAATAATAAAGTTTTGTAGATACTCTGTGTGTGTGTGTGTGTGTGTGTGTGTGTGTGTGTGTGTGTGTACCTCAGTGTCTCCAGTGTACAGTGTGGATTCTCCAGTCCAGCAGAGAGCAGCTTCACTCCTGAATCCTGCAGGTTGTTGTTACTCAGGTCCAGTTCTCTCAGACTGGAGGAGTTTGAGCTGAGAACTGAGGACAGAGCTCTACAGCTTTCCTCTGTCAGATTACACTTCCGTAGGCTGGCAGAGAAATTATTACACATTAAAACACTGACATCTCACACACACACACACACACACACACACACACACACACACACACACACACACAGCCCCAGATTCTATGTTGAAGTTCATTATTTTATATAGTACAGTTGCTTTTCACAAATATAGCACAGTTAATTTCCCAGTACATACAAAAGGTATATTGAAACAAACAATATATCCAGAGATGTTACGCATGTGTGGTCTGGATTTAATTTTACAATAATTGCTCACAAGAGTATTTAGACCTCAGACATAACTATAGGTTTATGTACTAAAAATGAAGTGATTTTAATAAACTTAATGGCTGACAAGCTGCTGCGTAACCTAACTCTGAATACGAGGAACTTTCCCCACGTATAGCCATATATACGTATATATATATATATACGTCCCCGACTATAGCCATATGTGTGTATCTTTTGTCAGTTCATAAATTAATTAATTCAGTCAACAGTGTTTTTGTACCCCATAATTCCATGTATATCACATGTGCATTTGGCAGGCTCTCATTTCACTTGAGATTGTCTATAATGTGTACTTGTTAGCATGTGTTTAGTGCCCGCTAGTTGGTCTTCAGTGAAATATGATTGTGCTGCATGTGTTTACATGTGAGAGAGACATGTGAACTGGGAGATAATGTGATCTCAGTGACTTCGACTGTGGCATGGATGTTCGTGACAAACAGACTGGTTTTAGTATTTCAGAAACTTCAGACAATAATGGAATAACTCACTGTAATGTCTCCAGTTTACAGCGAGGATCCTTCAGTAGATCAGAGAGCAGCTTCACTCCTGATTCTACTGGTTTATTGTAGTTCAGGTCCAGTTCTCTCAGGTTTGATGAAGGGTTTGATTTCAGAGCTGAAGCCAGCGCATCACAGCCCTTAAATGTAATATTGCAATTAAACAGCCTGGAAAGAGGGAGGAAAGCTCTTTAAATGTATGGTCCAGCACATTTATTATTTATTATTTCTCCGACATCTGTCTCTCACATTAAAAAGGAAAAAAACACAAATATTTAGTAAGTAAGTAAGTAAGTAAATTTTATTTATAGAGCACATTTTAAACAGTAAAAACTGACCAAAGTGCTGTACAGAGATTGAATAAATAAGCAGGTAAAAAATTACATTAAAACAGCAGCAAAGATAAGATGTACAGCAAAGGACGAAGAGAAAACAGCTCGGACTATACAGTGCAGTAAGATAACATAAAACAGTCTATGAAAGACAGAAGAAGTGCTAAAAGACATTTAATGACCGGAAGATATTCTGTATTTAATGTGACAGACCCAGAAGTAGCAAAGCCTCAGCATCCACAAGGCCAGCAGGTTTAATGTTACTGATACTAAATAGAAATTTAGAAATATGAAACTAAATACATGAGAAGGCAAAACACATCAGGACTAGACATAAGATTAGGCAAAAGTGCATGAAAGTGTTAAGCAGTTCTTAACCATGGGTGAGAATATGGCAGGGCATCCAGGCCATCACTGACTGGGAAACCTCAGTCAGTCTGGATCGGGAACAGCATCTCCAACACCACCACACTGAACAGACGGGCCCCAGTGCTGTGTACATTTACGTTTATGGCATTTGTCAGATGCCCAACTTACAATTACCTCAATTATACATCTGAGCAGTTGAGAGTTAAGGGCCTTGCTCAAGGGCCCAGCAGTGGCAGCTTGGTAATGCTAGGATTTAAACACTCAACCATCTGATTAGAAGCCCAACATCTTAACCACTGAGCTACCACTTTCTACTGTGTAGCAATGCAGAGCTTGAATCACATTATCAAGTTTGCCGATGACATGACCATGGTGGGTCTCTTCAGCAAGAATGACGAGTCAGCATACAGAGAGAAGGTGCAGCGGCTAACGGACTGGTGCAGAGCCAACAACCTGTCTCTGAACTTTGGCAAAACCTCACCTGGTCCCTCAAAACCAGCTCCATAACCAAGAAAGCTCAGCAGCATCTCTACTTTCTGCGAAGACTGAGGAAAGCTCCTCTCCCATCCCCCATCCTCACCATGTTCTACAGAGGGACTACTGAAAGCATCCTGAGCAGCTGCAACACTGATAGTGAGGACAGTTGAGAAGATCATCGGGGTCTCTCTTCCCTCCATCACAGACATTTACATCACACACTGCATCTGCAAAGCCACCAGCATTGTGGACGACCTCATGCACCCCTCTCACACACTCTTCACCCTCCTGCTGTTTGGCAAATGGCACCGAAACATTCGGGCCTCACAACCAGACTGTGCAACAGTTTCTTCCCCCAAACTTGTCATTTTGATCATTTTCTATTACACTTGCTCATATCCAGCTTGATAAATGTGGCCCAATATGTGTGTGATCTATATCCAGAGTGTGAAAGTAATAAATCTCACCTCAGTGTCTCCAATTTACAGTGTGGATTCTCCAGTCCAGCAGAGAGCAGCTTCACTCCTGAATCTTGCAGGTTATAATTGTAACTCAGGTCCAGTTCTCTCAGACTGGAGGAGTTTGATCTGAGAACTGAGGACAGAGCTCTACAGCTTTTCCCTGTGAGATTACAACTCCACAATCTGGGAAAGAAATACTTTGGATTATATATCATGAATATATATCAGGGATCATAAATTAGGTAAAATTACTTTTTTGGCTAAATTATTATTATTATTATTATTATTATTATTATTATTATTATTATTTAAATTTAATAGCATAAGTATCTACCCCCATTGCTGTGAAAGCCCTAAATTACTTCAGGTGCAACTGCTCGCCATCAGAGGTCACATATTAGTTGAATGGAATTTATTATTGTTTCAACTTGTGGGAAATTAAAGTGTTGCTTTATGTGTCATTTAAGGTGTCACTCAGTTGATAACTTCAGTTTGATAGAAGAAACTTAAACTTAAAACTCTAATGATGCTCATAGTCAAGTTCTATTTAACACACTTAGCACTACTTGATTTTATAGTATATTATAGTAGATTTATAGAAGATAAATTATTTATAATCGCACTATTCAGTGTCACCCAGATGAAGATGGATTCCCTTCTGAGTCTGGTTCCTCTCAAGGTTTCTTCTTATCGTCTCAGGGGGATTTTCCTCACCACCGTCGCCTCTGGCTTATTCATTAGGGATTTATAAATTTTACTTTTGTACTTTTGTACCCAGATTTCTGTAAAGTTGCTTTGTGACAATGTTCACTTTTAAAAGCGCCATATAAATAAAACTGAATTGAACTGAATTGAATTAGATGGCCAAGGGTAACTTTGAAGGTTCTGAAGAGAAGGGAGATGCTCATATGGGAGAAGCTGTTTACAAGACATAGCCTGGACACTCCACAAAGCTGGGCTTCATGGGAGTGTGATGTGAAGAAAGCCATTAGCCAAGCTGGAGATACAATATATGAGATAGCAAATGTGTAGGAAAAGGTCTTTTGGTCAGATGAGACCAAAACTGAAATTTTGGCCTTGGCACAAAGTGTTACATTTGGCAGAAACCCAACATTCCTCATCAGCCTGAGTTCACCATCCCCACTGTGAAGCAAGGTGGCAGTAGCATCATGTTGTGGAGATGTTTTTATCAGCAAGACCTGGAAAAGTGGATCAGTTCAACAAACCGGACTTCATGTGAAAACTGTGATGAATTTACTGGTTGCACTATTTGTCCGTGTAGTACACAGTTATTGAAGGGAATTATTTATAATCGCACTATCGGGTGTCACCCAGATGAGGATGGGTTCCTTTTGAGTCTGGTTCCTCTCAAGGTTTCTTCCTCATATCGTCTCAGGAAGTTTTTCCTCACCACCTCATTCCAGGTTGCTCATTAGGGATAAATTCACATATTATTTTGGTTTAATTTAATTTGAATACATTTATTTCTTTGAGGCTGCTTTGAGACAATGTGCATTAAAAGTGCTATACAAATAAAATTGAATTGAATTTAACTGAATGGTCAGTGCTGAGGGAAGGAAGGAAGGAGCCAACAGGACAGTGTCCCTAAGCATACTGCCAAAGCTGTGCCAAAAAGTAGTTCAAAACTAAGAACCTAAATTGCTGCTCACCAGCAGTCTCCAACCAATCTGACCAAGTTTGACCAATTTTGCCAAGAAGAATAGGAAAAACATCAGGATCTAGATGTGCAAAGCTGACAGATACTCGCAGCCAAAGGTAGCTCTTCCAGTGACCCGGGGGAATGAATACTTATGTAACTAACAACTGTGAGCAGTTTTGTTTCATTAAACAAATAAAAAATAATATACTTTGCACCTTCAATGGTAGACATATTGTATAAATTAAACAGTAAAAACCCGAATGAAGTCCATTTCAGTTCCAGGTTATAACATTACAGAATGCGGAAAAGCTCAAGGGGGTGAATACTTATATAGTTTTAGAACAAACCATGTTAGACACTGTAAATCTATTTGAGAAGGATTGTATTTTTATGTTTACATTCAAGCATGAGCTAGAAGCATGTAGTGGGTAAACAGAATATAGGAGTGTGTGTGTGTGATGATCTGACCTCAGTATCTCCAGTGTACAGTGTGGATTCTCCAGTCCAGCAGAGAGCAGCTTCACTCCTGAATCCTTCAGTTTGTTGTTACTCAGGTCCAGTTCTCTCAGACTGGAGGAGTTTGAGCTGAGAACTGAGGACAGAGCTCTACAGCTTTCCTCTGAGAGGTTACACCAACGCAACCTGTGAGAGAAATTATGACAGAACATTGATTTCTCTTTCTTTTTTTCTCTCAAACATGCACACCTTCTTGTATCTTAATATGTTATTTTTCCATTAATTTTTATACCTCTGTACAGAAATAATGCTGTAGAAGCAAGCAGAATTAAGTAACGACTTATGCATGTATTAACGTTTACATCAAGTACACTATATTACCAAAAGTATTCGGTCACCTGCCTTGACTCACATATGAACTTAAGTGCCAACCCATTCCTAACCCATAGGGTTCAATATGATGAACCTTTTGCAGCTATTACAGCTTCAACTCTTCTGGGAAGGCTGTCCACAAGGTTGAGGAGTGTGTTTATAGGAATTTTTGACCATTCTTCCAAAAGCGCACTGGTGAGGTCACACACTGATGTTGGTCGAGAAGGCCTGGCTCTCAGTCTCCGCTCTAATTCATCCCAAAGGTGTTCTATCGGGTTCAGGTCAGGACTC
>CM040979.1:30972610-30988431 GCA_022985145.1 Pangasius djambal
AGGCTACACAGATGCTTGTCCAGTCCCTTGTCATTTCAAGACTAGACTACTGCAACTCACTCCTGGCAGGTCTACCTCTGAGCGCCATTCGTCCTCTGCAACTGATTCAAAATGCAGCTGCACGATTGGTTTTCAACCTCCCTAAATTTTCGCACACCACCCCATTGCTGCGCTCCCTCCACTGGCTTCCTGTAGCTGCTGCATCAGATTTAAACACTGATGCTCACCTACAAAGCCAAAAACGGACCAGCACCCACTTATCTCAAAGCTCTTATCACACCTCGCGTGGCACCACGCTCCCTCCGGTCCTCTAGCACTGCTCGACTGGTCCCACCATCTCTCAGGGCACAAGGAAGACATGCGTTGAGACTCTTCTTGGTTCTGGCACCAAGGTGGTGGAATGAACTTCCCTTAGATGTCCGAACAGCTGAGTCACTGGCAGTCTTCAAACGACGTCTAAAGACTTACCTCTTCATTAAGTACTTAAGTTAGCACTTGCACACACACAAAAAAAAAAAAAAAAAAAAAACCAACAGAGTCTTGGGCTGATGGTATTCCTAGTTTGTGACCTAGCAAGCCGGTATCAGGATGTATTTTTGATAGACTTCAAAGCACTATTGTAAGTCGCTCTGGATAAGGGCGTCTGCCAAATGCCGTAAATGTAAATGTAAATGTAAACTAATATAGTATACCTAATATACCTGAAGATATACATTAATAAGTAGAATGGAGAAACGAGGGACATGAACATGGATGGATTCTGAGCTACACCAATAAGAAGGAAAAAAAGAAGGACATGTATATGGATCTTGTTACAAGAAGAGAGACTTAAGTAAGGAGCAGGAGGGTTTCCACACGATGATACTTCAGCATCCAATGAACACTTTGCAAGATGGGAAGGTTGTCCTTCCTTATTCTGTGAAACTGTACAAACCCACTTCAAATAAGCTCATGAGATAAGTGTAGAGTGAAAATAAGGAATATAAAGAAATAGCGTTTTTCATTGTAAAGGTGGGTGAGACAAGCAGGAGGAGCAGGAGGAGCCGAGGGAGGGCGGAGGGGAGTTGATTTGTGAGAATGGTACTAGAACTAACTGTATTGAAATACCCTATTGAAATTTTGTTTTAGGGAAAACAGCTAAAACAGCTAGATAAAATGCAATAATTAATTAATATGTGATATATTTTCAATCAGCTCCCAGGTATAAATCTCTTTATTACAGTTTACCTTGATATCACCACTGATGCACTGATTTAATCCCCTAAACCAGCTTTCCTCACTGCTGGTTCTGCAGCATCGTCCTCATTACAATGTTCTCTGTTCTGACACAGCTCAGGCGTAGCTGTGGGAATGTATTCTGAACAGGAGCTGCCACTGCTGGGCCCTTGAGCAAGGCCCTTAACCCTCAACTGCTCAGTTGTATAAATAAGATAAGTGTAAGTCGCTCTGGATAAGGGCGTCTGCCAAATGCTATAAATGTAAATGTAAATGTGGAGTGATGAAAAAAGGTGCTTTACACTAAATGTACTAAACAATTTTGGTCAAGTGTCATCTGTAGATGGAGAGGAGGCAGGTTGAATCGGCAGGTGATGATTCTCACCTGTGTGTGATTACTGCCAGCCTACAGTGCTGTGAGGCAGAGAGAGAGAGAGAAAGAGAGAGAGAGAGAGAGAGAGAGAGAGAGAGAGAGAGACAAAGCTGACACACAACACACTCGCTTTGAACTTGAGAAAAAGAAAAAGAAAAGAAGCACAAAGCTCCATCAAAAGTCCTGAGTCCTCCTACACACACACATACACACATTTTAAAAGTTTTTTAAACTGATCAGACATTAATAGGCTATTAGGTAAAAACAAAATACCCCACAGTGTGAACCAAGGCATAATATAAAGCACCGATCCTCCAAATTCACCACAAGCCATAAACACCACACTAAAACATATAGCCAAAGCCCAATCTTCAAACGAAATCCACACAACAGCAGCATTAAAAATGAAATTTTTTTCTTACTACAGGATTCTGAATGTGGCCTTTCGCTCTCGGTTAGAGGTCAAAAATATTGCCATGAGAATACATACTTTGCTACTGTATGTCAGAAAGGTCATGGTGTCCATATCATGTGACTAGATACAAAGATTTGTCAACAAACCATTGTATTTTTTATAGCAACAAACTGTTGCTCTCATTAATGGCTTTATGTTACGTTTTAGCAATTTTTTTTAATTAGGTCATTTTTAATAAGCAATATTCTCTCGGACAGTGGTACTGCAGCACTGACAGCACTGACAGCACCCCTACTTCCTGTAGTTATGAGCTCAGGAACACAGAATGAGATGATTAAGTGTAAATCAGATGGAACTGTGAGGGAGGAACATTTCACCAGAACTTTCCACTATACTGACCTTAGTTCAGTGGAACAGTCTCTATCACTGAAGTTTGCTGGAAGATCCTGTGACCAGTCGCTCTTCATGGACACACAGCTGGGTTCAGGTGAAGCTGATCTCTTACCTTCCATCAAACTAAGATGCAGTTGTTTGCACCAAATATCAAGAATTTGGAAATGTAAATTATAAATGAGTATAATAATGAGTATTATAAATTAATATTAAATATAAATTTTCTTAAAAAGATCAGTGGCAACTAATAAAACACAATTGAATCTTACTTTATATCTCTTTATGCCACTTGTGGGACTAAGTGGCTTTTTTCTGCCACATTCCCTAAATCATCTTTACCTTAGGTCAGTAGAACAGCCTCGGTCTCTGAAGTTTGCTGGAGGATCCTGTGACCAGTCGCTCTTCATGGACACACAGCTGGGTTCAGGTGAATCTGATCTCTTACTGTGAATCAAAATGAAACACAGCTTGAGGAAATATTTCTGTGATATTCACCGTTATACATGCCTCTGTAACATATAGCTAAAGCTTTTGTCCAAAGCTACCTACAGTTACAGCAGCTCTGGAACAGCTTGAAGTTAAGTGTTTTGCTTAGTGGTGCAATGTCAGTAATTATTAGCAGATCAAACCTCTCTGATTACAGAGCTGCTCTGTTCTCTAATCACACATAATGAACTGTGATCTTTTAATGTTGGTGAATATGAGAGCACTTACACTTTACTCCAAGACATACTCTCCCACAGCTCGTACATCTTTATGTCCTGGTCCCCAGAGATACTCATTTTGGCTGTTTCGTCCTGCAGATTACAGCTTAAAATCTACACACACACACACACACACACACACACACACACAGAGAGAGAGAGAGAGGGAGATAGATTCACTTCACTCTGAAATCTCTGGCTTAAATGCAATCCTATATAACACTGTTCACAGAGAAACATCACATAATAATGAGTGAATAAAGTGTGTTCATTAAAAAATACTGATCTCAATTTCTTTAACTAGTGTAAATGTATAGTATTTACATTAAATACTCACTGTGTTTGTCTTCTAAAGAAATTTACATTCCTCTCATCGCAAACTGAGGTCCTAAACTTCCCTTTCACATGAACCAGTCTGAATAATGTTTAATCCAGGAAAGAAGGGGCAGAGTGCACATGCACACACACACACACACACACACACACACACATACACCTCTTTTGAAGCTGAAGTGTTTTATTGTCATTTAAGCTGTGATTACTAAAGTTTTGTGATAAGGAGAGCACAGAGTTTGAGTATGAAAACTGAAAACTTTTTGTTTAGCCAAACACAAGTGTGTTATAATTAATAAATAAAAAATTCAGATTAATCAGCCATAAACACAAATATTAGATGACATGGTCAAATTTTGACGATTTCTAGTATATATATATATTTGTGAAAACTACAGACTTTGCTGAACTGAAATGTTTCTCTTTTGCATATTTCTCATCCAGAAGTAAAAAAGGTGGAAAATGGCATTTAAAGATTTAATTCCAATTCCAGCAAAGAAACATACAGGGAAGTATCAACAAACTACATTTCCCATGAGCACCATCACCTGCGTCATCTCCATTATCAATTAACATTCTGCAACGGCGCAAACGTGACTAACAACTTGTGATAAACATTGATTTGTACTCAAAAAAATAAACCAAGGGGCTTGTTTAACTTACTTACTAAAGATGTGTGGACATTAAATAAATTATTTGTGTTGTCTATGAGTAAGTAATAAATGTATGCCCATTTACTCAAGTTAACATTTATTTAACTAAGTGAACTGTATTTATTTTAGTCATTTTAAACATGCGGATAGAGTGCATCCTCAAAGCATTGTGTGTATACTCAAATGAGGACCATGTACACAGTACACTGTAATCAAATGCGTCTCTCTTTCATCATCTAGTTCACACTGATATATTTACTGTACTGTATTTTATTCTTAAAAATGTGTTGTCCTATAAATAAAGCATATTTCATTTGTTTTGCAGGTTTACGATTTGCTGAATGCCAAAAAAAACTCATGGAGCAGACAGTAATGAGATCTGCACTGTGTGACATGAAGGACATGAATCAGTGGATGAGCCTGTTGGTGTTGTGATTGAAGGGGTTGAGGTTCTCAGCTCTTTGAGGAATGTAGTCGTTATTCAAACTCGTTTATGCCTTGAACCTTAGCTACCCACGAGAACTCACATCTATATTTGAAGTCACATAGAAAGTGTTCTTCAACTTGGATGGACATGGACTTTCACCAAAGGTGCAAGCCCTAAAGAATAAGATGCTGGAGTAAGTTATTAAAATGAGTGTGGACTAAAAAGACTAAATCTTGAAGCAAGAAGGTGGCAGCAGAAGCCTGCCCATTGCTGTGGTGCAATCTGTTCTGTGTTCGAACACTTCAGGGAACTTTAAAACTTTAAAACTACTGCTGTATTGGTTTAAATTGATCCTGGAAATATTGGACTTTCATTCTATCTTGTACTAAGTTTTGTGTACAATATATAATTACTATCTGTACTGTGAGTTTTGAAATTGTCGTGCAACATGAAGCACAAACTGGTGTGTTTTTTTGTTGACATTGAAATTTCAATATTGTTGATAATCATTTTTTATAATAGTTTCTTTCTTTTGTGTGCTTTTGGTTTTCACCAGAAGAATGGCCTTGAAATTAGAATAAAGAAAGACTTGAGACATTCACTTTGAGTACATTTCATTTAATTGAGATGAATACATTTTGATGGAAATGTCAGAAATTAAAAGTTTGTTTAAAAGTAAATAAAGTTGTTCAGTTAAACAGCAATAAAGTTAACAAAACATTTCCAGTTATAAGTAAATTCCACAAAATAATTCAAATGAAAATGATATGATCTCATTGGGTCAAGATGAATTTTGCTCTTGGGTTCCATTTGCCTAGATTAAGTTAACACTATTCAAATGTGTGGAAATGTGTGTCATAATTATATTAAGTTACACCAATGATCTATTTTTTTAAGTTTATAATAAGAAATATATAATCTACAGTATATGGCTTAAATGTGTGCTCGCTGTATATCTTTGGAAATAATATATCCTACTAAATGGAGAAAATGCATGATTTCATCAGGTTTAAAAAAAAAAAAAAAAAAAACAGTGTAATTGCAGTAAAGTTTAGCAGTAGAATAAACAGGGGAGATGATTTCCTGAACTCTTGAATGCTGAATCAGGAAACAGGAGGAAAGTTTCTCAAAATACTATCATCATTTGGCAACAAACATTGGCAGTAAATTTTCAGTAAATTGGTTAAATGAGTAATTTGTATATTACAGACAATTCTAGACTTGTAGAATGCGTAACTGGACATATAACAAGGCTATTTTTTGTTGTAGCTGAACTTCACATACAGACGTGTGACAATGATTGGAATGCAGAACAATGTGATTAAAAATGTACCATGTAAAGAATCCTGTTTTTCAGCATTAGACATTCTGGAAAAATTAAAATGTCAAAGCAATGGTTAAATCTGTTAGGTTTGATAATGTATTATTTTAAATTAATTTCTTTTACTTTTGAAGTAACTCATCCAGTGTTGGTCAAAATGTACCATATGTAACAATAGCCAATATTTTTAAAGCTACAGTCTAAGGTATTGCTTATATTATTTTGAGTTATTTAAATAATTCATCTGGAAATTTACAAATATTATATGCATTATAATGGAACCGAATAAATCTGAACAAGAAAATTCTGAATTTGTTGGTACCTCGAATAGTGCGTGCTACAGCTGGGGGTAGAGCTTTCTCTTACAAAGCCCCACAGTTATGGAACAGCCTTCCACTTAGTGTTCGGGGCTCAGACACAGTCTCAGTGTTTAAGTCTCGGCTGAAAACATTTGTTTAGTCAAGCCTTTTGTGAATAGTGTTTTCTGTTCTTATTTTTAACTAATTTCTGAATTCTTTATAGTTTTAACTTAATCTATTTGAGTGCAAAACTCTTGCAGTTCTAAGGCTACCAAAGGACGAACGTCCACAGCCATCTTTATGGTTTCTATGTGGTACCATTTACGGTAATCTCATTTCTCTTTAGGCTGCTCTTGCCATCATCGCCTCTCATTAGGGATACATTTATAAAATTTATATCCAGAATTTATATTTTTCTGCTTGATTAGTTTATGTTGCAGTTTTACTGTGCTGAAACACAACACACAAACTAAAGGTTCATTTTGGAGTAAGGCTTTGTCTTTAGCCAATAGTGAGATTTATTATTTATTCAGATTGTATTGCCACTATTTGAATGTGCCATGTTCTAAGTTGTTTAACACGTCTAGATGTTAATATCGGGAAATAAAAGCTGAAATTCTGATCTATCGTCTCATTCATCTTTTCATCTCAACCCAAATGGCCAAGAGGGCAGCATAAAAAGGTTATGCAATACCATGAACATAGCATCATAAAAAAGGTGGAGAATAGCAGTTATGTACAGTAACATTTACCAACGGAGTCAGTTTTAATGTCCTTTAAAATTGATTTAAACTTTATCTCATAAATGACAGACAAAAATATAGACAAAATATAGACCCTCAGCATCTGAAGCTACATTCAGTGAGCAAAAATCTGTAGCTAAGTTAAGATTTGATTTACATGTGATGAGTTGCAGGATGTTATTGTACTCAATAAGGCACAGGAAGTCATGGGAAGAGCACAGTCCTGTGCTGCAGCTGTGTTCAAGGATTTGACGAATAAGAGCCCAAGCACACAGCTCACCATGTAAAATCACATAGTGTGTATTTATTTCTGCAGGAGCTCATCAAACCCCTCTGTGTGTGAGAGACTCAGATCAGATCCTGTAAGGACAGATTGATCAGACATTAACATGCATTATATTTATAGTATAATACACAAAATAGTATCATACACACAGTAAATCTGAAAACATTATACAATACACTGAACATTACTCAAAACCCGTCTCTCAAAACACACACACACACACACACACACACACACACACACACACACACACGAGGAACTAGATTCTACCTGGAGTCTAGATTCTAACTACATAAAATTTTGACATGCAATAAAATCACTTTAGAGACAAAGTCTTTTTCTGTCTGCATAAACCACAGAGATCACAATTAAACAATAAAACAATCTAACTAAAGCTACACCCTGCTATATAATTACACTATCTTTAAGACACACTAGAAGTAAAACTATTAAAATATAGCTCACTGAATATTACAAACACATATGATTTCTATTATACACATTTATAAGACAAAGTCTTTGAGAGAAGGTAAAGTATGTGAGACTTTTGTAGCCTGCTTGTGTGTGTGTGTGTGTGTGTGTGTGTGTGTGTGTGTGTGTGTGTGTGTGTGTGTAAAGACAATAAATGAGTAACTCACAGTAGTGTCTCCAGTTTACAGTGTGGATCCTTCAGTAAGTCAGAGAGCAGCTTCACTTCTTTTGCACCTAGTTGATTGTACTTCAGGTTCAGTTCTCTCAGGTGTGATGAAGGATTTGATTTCAGAGCTGAAGCCAGAGCAGCACAACCTTCACCTGTAATACTGCAACCTTCCAGCCTGTGGAGAAGGAAAAAAAACTATTTACATTTTAGCATTCTTATTAATTCATTGTTTAATCAATCAAACAATCAATCAATTATTCGATTCATTCATTCATTCATCTTCAGTATATCCCAGAAAAAGTGGGCATGAAGTGGAAAAACACCACTGAGGGGACTCCAGTACATCACAGGTTTACATCCTTATACAGTCAGGTCCATAAGTATTTGGACAGTGACAATTTTCATAACCACCACAATGGATGTGAAATAAAACAATAAAGATATGATTGATGTGTAGACTTTCCCCCCCATTTTCACAGGCTCAAAAGTAATTGGACAGACTAACAATCATAAATATTAGGATTATTTTTAATACTTGGATGAAAATTCTTTGCAGTCAATGACTCCTGAAGTCTGGAGCCCATGGACAGAATGCTGAGTTTCCTCCCTGGAGATGCTTTGCCAGGCCTTTACTGCAGCCACCTTCAGTTGCTGCTTGTTTGTGTTTTTTTCTGCCTTTAGTTTCGTCTTCAGTAAGTGAAAAGCAGCTCAGTTGGGTTGAGGTCAGGCGACTGACTCGCCATTTAAGAACATTCCTTTTCCAAGCTCTTGAGTTGCTTTCACGGTATGTTTGGGGTTGTTATCCACCTGCACTGTGAAGCAGCGTCCTATCAGTTTTGTAGCATTTGGCTGAATGTGAGCAGAGAGTAAAGCCCTAAACACCTCAGAATTCATCCTGCTACTTCTGTCAGCAGTCACATCATCAATAAACACCAGTGAGCCCGTTCCATTGGCAGCCATACATGCCCATGCCATAACACTGCCTCCACCATGTTTGACAGATGATGTGGTATACTTTGGATCATGAGCTGTTCCTTTCCTTCCCCATACTCTTCTCTTCCCATCATTCTGGTGTTAATGTTAATCTTGCATCAGAACTGGACAGGCTTTTTAGTGTTTTTTAAAGCAAAGACTAATCTGGCCTTTCTGTTCTTGAGTGTTAGCAGTGGTTTGCATCTTGAGGTAAACAGTCTGTATTTACAGTCATGAAAGCGTCTATTGATTGTAGACTTTGATTGCTTCAGTAGTTCATGTCTTTATGGCTTTTTTCCCCAGACTCAGTTTCAGTTTGTCTCTATGCAGGTATGAGTTGGATCATAGCATGATCAGATAAAGCAAGAAGGGCATGGGCAGTGGCAAGGGACTATAGCAGTGGTCCAAAGTTTTTCCCTCTCTGGTGGCACATTTAATGTGCTGGTGGAATGAGGGGAGATCCAGACTTAAAGTTATATGGTTGCAATCACCCATTATAACTACTACAGAGTCTGGGTGTGCTTTTTCAATATCCGTGACCATGTCTGCTAATTCTTGTTGTGTCTGGCAAGCATTGGCCAGTGGGGGATATAAATCCCAGCCAGTATAACAGATGTAAATTCACAGGGTGAGTAAAAAGGATTGCATTTGAGAAACATTACCTCCATACTGATGGAGCATATTTTTGAGATGACAGATACATCCTTTCACCAGCCTTGAGCAATAGAGAAGCACACACTTCCGGGGAGTGGAGATCACATCTATCTCTTCCTAAATCTGACCAGTGCTCCAGCACACTTCTCTCTCCATCTTTTTCATGAAGCTTGGAGAGCCGCAGGAGTGCACTTCAGGAGCAGCACTAATAAATCCATGGATTGGGTTAAAACTGCAGGCATTGGTCGTCCTGTACAGTTCTCCTGATATGAGAAGCATGTCCCTTGAATACTGAATCTAAACTGAATCACCTTTGTCAAAAAAAATACACAAAAAGACAGACACAGGACAAGATTCCACTACACCATAGCTGCCATCTTGGGCATCATTAACCATTACATACCTCACCTGGACACATTAAAAACCTCATCATGCCTTATGGACTGTCTAATATTCCCCCTTAATGTTTCAGTCTTTTATCAATGATGTTATCTGTGAAATGCTCCATCCATTCATCATGGCCTATATAGATGACATCTAAGTCTACTCATCTACCATGGAGGAGCAAATCAGTCATGTGAGGACAGTATTGACAAGGTGTCTGAAGCAGAGAGTGCATGTGAAGTTGGAGAAGTGTCAATTATATTTAACATCTGTCCCTTTTCTAGAATATATCATGAAACCAGAGACAGTGCACATGGAGCTGAAGGTCAAAGCAGTGCTGGAGTGGCTGATGCCTAAAACCATCAAGGAACTCCAAAGATTCCTATGATTTGCTAATTTTTTCAGAACTTCAGCACGGTTGCTTCTCCTCCCAAAGCAGGTGCTACATGCAGGCTCTCCTGGTCACCAGCAGCTATGGCAGCATTCTCTCAATTGAAACTTCTGTTCTCTTCAGTCCCTATCCTATATCAGCCAGATGCTTCTGAGGAGGGAGTGGGGGCCGTCTTATCCCAACATCTAGGACCTCCAGCTAAACTAAGCCCAGTGGCCTACACCCAGCTCACTACTGTAGAACAAAATTATGATGTCAGCAATCATGAAATTCTAGCTATCAAGGAGTCACTTCATCCAGACGTCTCTGCCTGGTCATTCACATCCACCGGATATTGATCGGGAAATTCAGGAAGCTGCTATCAGTGATCCTGAGCCCTCTCACAGACCCACCCACAGACAACTGCTCACACAAAAATACCGGTGCTCCTCTTTTCATACTGATGTTTAGTGGTATGTCTCCTCATGCTCAGTCTGTGTCCAAGGTGAAACATGATGTTTCCAGTGCCAGACTAGTCTGAACTGTTCTTCAAGTATGAATTTGACTTTCTGGGAAATGTTAGCATGTTGTCCAGTGCAGCTTCAGTTTATCTCTATTGCAAAGTTTTAAACTATGAGCAAATTTAAAGGAGAACTTGGTCTGGCAATTCCAAACCAACTATGAGCCAAATAATGATGTGTGTCTTACTGTATATGCAGTCATATTCACTGCATGAAAAGAGGTGTATCTGGACCAGTAAGCTCCAGGACACCCTGCTATATTATCTATGTTACGGCTATATTATCATTCTGCAATACATAACATTTCCAACTACTGGTGTGGAAAGACAACAATAACCAGAGATTTTCACACCATCACAGACTTTCTGAATGTAGTTGGGGCAAAAGATGGCACACATGCAGCCATAACACAAAAATCTTACTCTTATGGACCTTATTCCGTTAATTGTGTTCTAATCACAAGTGTGTGTGTGTGTGTGTGTGTGTGTGTGTGTGTGTGTGTGTGTGTGTGTGTGTGAGAGATCTGACCTCAGTATCTCCAGTGTACAGTGTGGATTCTTCAGTCCAGCAGAGAGCAGCATCACTCCTGAATCCTGCAGATTGTTGTTATTCAGGTCCAGTCCTCTCAGACTAGTTTCAGAGTCTGAGCTGAGAACAGATCTTTACAGCTTTTCTCTGTGAGGTTGCACTGACACAGCCTGGAAGAACAAATACTCCATTAATACACACACAGCAGACCCAAACTATATTTTGTGGACCCAAAATTATAATTATATTACATCCAGTCCTTTATAGTGTACAATAGCTATCCTAAACATTTTAATATTGTGATAATCAATGTAGGACTTCGCAAAGTAAACAGTCATTTCTTTTGATTTGTCAACATTCAGAGACAGATTGTTGTTCTTGTGAGCTTGTAAGATGCTCCACTTCATCTCTGCAAGATGTCTCATCATTGTCACTGCGGCCGACTACCATGGTGTCGTCAGAGAACTTGATGTAGTTTGAACCTGATCTGGCATTGCAGTTGTGGGTTAGCAGCATGAACAGCAGTGGGCTGAGCACAAAGCCCTGGGGTTCACTAGTGCTCAGGGTGATGCTGGTGGTGGTCTCGCTGTTGACCCAAACTGACTGGGGTCTCCAAGTGAGGAAGTCCAGGATCTAGTTACAGAGGGAGGTGCTGAAACCTAGCAGGTCCAGATTATCAATCAGCTGCTGGGGGATGATGGTGTTGAATGCTGAACTGAAGTCTATGAACAGCATTCTGACACGTGTTCTTCTTGACGAGGTGGGTTAGTGACAGGTGAAGAGTATGAGAGACAGTATCCTCTGTGGAACGGTTTTGGTGCTACACAAACTGCAGCGGGTCCAGTGTTTAACTTAAAGTGAATTGTAAGCATAGCAGATAAGTCAGCTTATCCTTCAAAGCATGGGCACTTTCTATACAGAAGAGTGCATCAAAATAACAAAAGCTTTGGCATTATTTTATTAATTCAAATCAAATTAATGAACTAAAGAGTGTCATAAAGTTTCCTATATTCCACAAATTCTGTTTTCATAATCTGATTCAGTATATTGTGGCTTCATTAGGTTGTGGGAATGAGTAAATATCTGCACTTGATATAAGACTAAAATTCAAATTATTGGATCAAGCGCTATTTTATAAGCTACTGAATAACAAGCGTGGAAGCCATATTATTAAATTAAACAGACTTATTTCAATGTTCTCCATCGTCTTATTCATATATGCCAAAAGTATGTGCACCCCTGACCATCACACTCATATCTGGAATGGGATGTTCTACAAGCGCATATGTATATGATGGTCAGGTGTCCACATACTTTTGGCCATATAATGTGTAATCATATGTCTTTTTATATTTCATTTTTAAAATTGTCTCATGCTTTTATGTTAGAACAGAAAAAAAAACTCTTCTCCTTCTTAGTCCCCATTTTTTATCTCTTATTTTTTTCTTAAAAAAAGAAAGACACAGTAAGTCAGTGATTTCCTACAGTGTTCGTAAATACCAGGGACAGAGCAACAAAAATACACACTTACATGCATGCGTGTGAGTGAGAGAGAGAGAGAGAGAGAGAGAGAGAGAGAGACACAATTGAATGACTCACCGTAGTTTCTCCAGTTTACACAGTGGATCCTTCAGTAGATCAGAGAGCATCTTCACTCCTGATTCTCCTGGATTATTATATTTCAGGTTCAGTTCTCTCAGGTGTGATGAGGAGTTTGATTTCAGAGCTGAAGCCAGAGAAACACAGCCTTCACCTGTAATACTGCAGTTACACAGCCTACAGAGAGAGAAGGAGAAAGATTACACACATTTCCAGTCCAAGACACACACAACTTAATCCTAATAACTATTATTAATGCATGTGATTAGTTTAGTGCTACATCTTAACCTAAAGTTACTGTTTGTTAGTTTTTACACATCAAAAATTTGAAAAATTTTAACTGACCTTTTAACATGAAGTATATCTCTTCAAGCAAAAAAATTGTGTAATAAAAAAAATCTAGAGATCTGTATCCACAGTGAGTAAGTAATGCTCTGACCCCAGTGTCTCCAGTGTACAGTGTGGATTCTCCAGTCCAGCAGAGAGCAGCTTCACTCCTGAATCCTGCAGGTTGTTCTCACTCAGGTCCAGTTCTCTCAGACTGGAGGAGTTTGAGCTGAGAACTGAGGACAGAACTCTACAGCTTTCCTCTGTTAGATAACAACCACACAGCCTGGGAGAGAAATGATAATATATCAGATATCATTGTGTTTCTATCTTTATGCTGTATTTCCACTGACTTCTGTATTACTATACCCACATAATGCTGTGCTTCACCCCAACACACACAAACACACACACACACACACACACACACACACAGAAATGCAGCAGGCAAAATGAAGTGACGCCTTATGCATGAATTATAAAGTTCATATGTCCAGTTCAATTTTTTATTCTTGTTATCTTGCATTGACAAACTACTATTAAGCACTTGCACTTCTTATTAGAGATGTGCTGCATGTTGTTGTTCCCAGCATCCTATCCATAATAAACAGCTGCCTAGAGAGTGATTCTGTTCCTTCTTGTTTTAAACACACAATCATCCAGCATCTTATCAAAAGCCAAGTCTAGTCCCATCTGTTCTAAATCATTTTAGACAGATCTCTAAGCTACTTCAAAATCTCGCTGAAAATGATATTTTGGAGAAACTCCAGTCCAATTAGAGCAGACCATAGTAGAGAGTCTGTGTTCCTCAAAGCATCTAATGATTTACTTTTAACTGTAGACTCAGGAAAGTGATCTATATTATTTTTACAGCGTCTGAGAAAGTAAATCATGCCATTCTGCCAGATCATCAAAAATGTGGTGCTGGCATCCAGGGGACTGTTCTAAAGTCAGGGCTCAGGGCTCCATCCTGGGACCTATGTTACTCTTTTTACACAATTCCCCTTGGGTCCTTTTTCCATAAATAAAATATTTTCTATCATTTTTATACACATGATGACACACACAGTTCTATCTCCTGTTGAAACCTGATGAAATTGGCTCTCTGCAAATTCTTGTTGATTTTTTTTTTACGGATAATGAATAATTAAATAATGAAAAGACAAAAGTCTTTATATTTGGTCATCCAGACTCTACAAAAACTGTAGGTGACAAATTGGTGCATATACAAAGTTATATAAACACTCTTGGTGTCATTTTCGACTCAGACCTGAAATTTAAAAAGCAGATAAACTCAGTTGTGAGGGGAACCTTTTTTTAAACTGAGAAGTATTGCCAAATTAAAACATGTCTTGTAATTTCAAGATCTGGAGACTTATTCTCATTTTCATTTCCTCTTGAACTGATTATTGCAATTCCCTATACACAGGACTCTGTCAGTCAGCTGGTTCAAAATGCTGCTGCTTAGCTCCTGACCAGCACCAAAAAGAGGGTACGCATCTCTCCTGTCTTGGCCTCCCTTCACTAGCTGCCAGTCCAGTACCGTTCAAGGCTTTGTCATTTACTATACCTCCAGAGATTTAAGATCATCTAACCAGCTGCTTTTAACTTTTCCATGGACACAAGAAGTTGAGAGTTGACCAAGCCTTTTCTATCGCAGCTCCGAGATTATGGAACAGCTTACCCTTTTCCATAAAGGCAACATAAAAACATTTATTTGCCCAGGGATTTGAATGTTTTTAAGATCTGTAGTATTGGGTCTTCTTTTATTGTGTCTTTTAATCCATGATTTTATCTTTTAATGTTTGTATTTCTCTTTTGATTTACTGCTTCATTTTTATTTGTTTTATTATTTTGTTCATTTATTTGATTACAATTACAATGTCTGGATTTAGCTGAGATGATGTACATCACTTTGGCCAACACTTGTCTATTAAGTGTACTATATAAATAAAGGTGACTTGATTTTGACTAGTAATTTACTAATGGTTTTATAGAGAATTGCAGCATCTTCCAGAAATGTGGAGTTTTGATTTGGTGTTTCGCCAAGTTCCTCTCTTCCATATCATAAGCAAATGCCCCAATCATCATAGCAAAAAAGAAAGGTCTTCGTGTCTGGCACCACATGCACTCCAGGGAGTTATGCAAATCATAGTATGGGAACAGTACCAGGATTAATATGACTATTTCAGCCAAAAGGGATACCAAATTTTTTGCATATGTGGTTTAATTAAGACATATATATTGTAAATGTTTGGGTTCTTGGTCTGGGTCTGCTTCATTGGAATAAATTCTTTCACTTTTTCACTAATTTTTAAAAAGTCCTTTTTCCTCATAGTTTGTTCCCTATTCCACATATGCACAATTATCGAGGTCAATACCTCCATTTACTTACAGACCAAATAAGTGGTAATTAAATTAAACACTGTAATGCACAGACATACACTATATTACCAAAAGTATTTGGTCACCCATCCAAATGATCAGAATCAGGTGTCCTAATCACTTGGCCTGGCCACAGGTGTATAAAATCAAGCACTTAGGCATGCAGACTGTTTTTACAAACATTTGCGAAAGAATGGGCCGCTCTCAGGAGCTCAGTGAATTCCAGCGTGGAACTGTCATAGGATGCCACCTGTGCAACAAATCCAGTCGTGAAATTTC
>CM040979.1:31005003-31023587 GCA_022985145.1 Pangasius djambal
GTCACGGTGAATCTGATTGGCTGTGATGGAGAGTCACGGTGAATCTGATTGGCTGTGATGGAGAGTCACGGTGAATCTGATAGTTATTCTATGTTATGTAGCATTTTAGCACATGGCTAAACAACAAAACTCAAACACACAAATTATTTATTACTGAATTTTATTAATTCATTATAATTAATTTTATAAATATAAATTCACAGTTTACTGCCTGTAGTAATGATTTTAAAATGTTTTTAAAAAGTATTTAATCTCGATACAGTAAATCGTCATGTACCTGCGTGATCTCTCACACGTATGTAATTATTCAGCATGTAGTAGATGTTCACTTTACACACAGCGGAACCACATTCACATTATATTCACGCTGTCATGCAGCAAACCAAACACAGGAATTATTACTAAAAATATATAATTTCTCTTTATTTTATTAAACCTTTTTACTGTGCTTTATTCACATTACTGCTGTACTCATCTGATAATATTTTTGATTACTGTACTGTCCATAAATGTCTTTTAAATAAAAAAAAAAAAATTACACAAACATTTAAGCAGAATATAATAAAGTACTATTAAACAGGTTCGATATATATTAATTATTTTTCTTAATCATTCATCATTAATCCTGCACTCAACACACTAACAACACACTGAGTCAATATCGTTCTGAAATCTATTCTCCCTGACCAATCACAGTCCAGAATCTCATCATGTGACTATATCCCCCTATTGGGATTGGATTCGTTTATCAGGGGGATGTCAGTGATAAATATTTTACACGTGTTCTCAGTGATAAAACAAAACAAAACAAAAACAAAACCAAATAATAAAATTAAAGAGAACCAAACCAAGAAAATGGAACCAAAAGAATATAACAAAAAAAACCCAGAGCAAAACGACTGGAGCAGAACAGTGTAGTGTTCTACAGAACAGAACAAAATGGAACCAAAAGCAATAGAATCATTACCACATCGTTAATAATTATTCACTAGTTAACAGTTAACGAGTGTAAAGTTAGCTATGTTCTCCTGATACTTGATGAGAGGTGTTCTGCCTCAGTGGTAATTTCTGATTTTTAAGGTTTCCTTTTACAATGTTCTGAGCATTTATCACCTGGTTTACAGGTGACTGCGCAGGTTCTTGATGTGACTCTTTACAGGTGACTGCGCAGGTTCTTGATGTGACTCTTTACAGGTGACTGCGCAGGTTCTTGATGTGACTCTTCCACTGCTGTATCGGTGGACTTCCTTCGGCCACTAGTCTCCTCAGTAAGCGGCTCGGCTCCAGACTCGGCACGTCCGGGTGAACGCGGTGGTAATGCTCCAGTTTCTCCAGCACTACAGACAACCCGACCTGAGCGGCATAAAACATCGGACCTCCACGATGTCTCGGCCATCCATAACCGAACAAGTAGATCACGTCGATGTCTTCCGGACTTGCCGCTATCCTGTCCTCCAGGATACGGAATCCCTCATTGGCCAAAGAGAAGGCACATCGCTCGATCACTTCCTGTGAGGTGATACGCCGTGGTATGATCCCATATTTATGCCTGTAATCCTTCAGGAAGGTTTGGATCTCCGGATCAGATTTTGCTTCTTTGGACCCAGGAGAGTCATAGAGGTACCATCCACGGCCCGTTTTCTGTCCGAAGCGTCCCTGCTGGCACAGCATGTCAGGAAGAGGGCAGTATCTCCGTCCAAGCCGCCATCGTGAAGGCTTTACTGGATCGACATCAGGTCCAATCAAACCAGAAGCCTTTCGAACCCTCCATCCGACGTCCAAACCGGACAGATCGCTCACTTTGAAGATCCCCATGGCGAATCCGAACTCCTCGAGAGCCTGGTCTACTTGCTCAGGTGTGGCTCCTTCCTCCAGCATGTAGACAGACTGATCCAGATAAAGCTTCAGCATGCGATTACCCACAAACCCAGAGCAGTTGCCCACTGCGACACACACCTTTTCTATTCTCTTTCCAAGTGCCATTGCGGTGGCAACCGCTTCAGGAGATGATCTGGATCCAGACACAACTTCGAGAAGCTTCATGACATGAGCTGGAGCGAAAAAATGCATCCCAACCACCAGGGGCTGTCGATCGGTGACCGCTGCGAGCTCGTCCACGCTCAGCCCCGACGTGTTGGTGCAGATTAGCGTGTTTGCCCTCAACACTTTGCACAGATCGCTAAAAACACGCTTTTTAAGGTTCATGTCCTCAAACACGGCCTCGATGACCAGGTCCACATCCCTCAGCTGGTGGAAGGAGAGAGTGAACGTGAGGAGGTGTAACGGAGGACTGACTCCTCGTCTCTTAGCGTCTCTCTGCAGCATGGCCGTTACAGCCTTCTTACCCGACTCCAACTGCTTTGCATCCGTCTCTATGGCAACTACGGAGATTCCTGCTTTAACGAGGCATACGGTGATGCCTCTACCCATGGTGCCCAGACCTAAAGAGGAACAGATGCCAACATTTAGCCTCATCATGGTAACTGCTATACTCAAATAATATACGGTTTATTTGAATGATGGACTCTCTGAGTGGCACTTTCTAGATACGTGCCTATGACTCCGGCTCGTTGGACATCCCTGGCCCTAGTGTTGTTCCACTGCGCCCCGTTAGGAAGACTCCATTTCCCAGCATTCCTCTGAGCAAAGAAGGCGTACTGCATGGCTCGAGCCTGGCCGGACCTAAAGAGCGTGTCCATCAGCTGTCTCTCTCTCTCCATTCCTTTACTGTAGGGCAACATGGCCGCTGCTCTGACGGCCTGAACGCAGGCCACTGGAGCCATCGCTCCCCGAGAACGCTGCTTCACCTGTGCTAAAGCTGTGTCACACACACCGTCCACATCCGGTGCCCACACAGGGGCTCTCAGACTCAACCTGCGGGGGTTTAATGGCTGACCTGTAACACACACACAATAAATACACACAAACAAAGTACACACAAAACACATATACACACACACACACACACACCTATAACACTGAGAGCGAGCTCCATGGCAGCTTGCACGGCGCTCCCCTCAGCAACCTGATCCACAATACCGAGTTGCAGAGCTTCCTGAGCTGAAACATGGCGACCTGAGGAGACACACACACAATGTCACAATGCACTGTCATATCACTCTGTATTACCACCTGTATGTGAGTGTGTGTTTTTTACTTTAGTGTTAGCGACACGGTAATGACAGCCGAGCGCTAGCTCCAGTCCTCCCCCCAGAGCCACACCCTCTATGGCCGCCACCATCAGCTTCTCTCCAGCCTCAATGGAATGGATCATTGGCACCAGAGGAGGACCGGACATGGAGCCTGAAAACTCCTTTATGTCTGCTCCTACGAGTTCACACACACACAAGTCCTGTATGAACGCTATGTGAATGCTATAGGAGTACTATATAAGTGCTGTATGAGTGGCATATGTCAAGCGTTAAAAGCCTTAAGCCTTCTAAAATCATTCTATTTAGAGTTAAGAGTGTTATTCAAATAGTATATGATCAAGTTATTTTTGGGCACTTGTGTACACCAATTACTACATACAGTCCCCTCCAAAAGTATTGGAACAGCAAGGCTAATTCTTTTTTTGTTTTCGCTATACACTGAAGACATTTGGGCTTGAGGTCAAAAGAAGTTCAGCTTTCATTTCCTGATATTTACATCTAGATGTGTTAAACAACTTAGAACATGGCACCTTTTGTTAGACCTTACCCATTTTTTCAAATGATCAAAAATACTGGAACATATGACTGACAGGTGTTGCCCAGGTGAGTCCTGTTAGATTGATTGTTTAAACAATTAATAGCTCTGAATGTCTACTCTTGGTTTGAGCCCTGGGTTTCCCCTGTGAAGGCTTCATTTGTTGTTAAAAAGGACAAACCAACATGAAGACCAGAGAGCTGTCTATGGGAGAAAAGTAAATCATTTTGAAGCTGAGAAAAGAGGGAAAATCAGAGCCATTGCACAAGCATTGGGCACAGCCAATACAACAAGTTGGAATGTCCTGAAAAAGAAAGAAACCAGTGGTGTACTAACAACCAGACAGGGAACATGTAGGCCAAGGAAACAACCACATCTGATGACAGAAACTTTGTGAGAGCTGTGAAGAAAACCCCAAAAACTACAGTCAGTGACATCACCAACAACCTCTACAGGGCAGGGTGAAGGTATCACAATCCACCGTTCAAAGAAGAAAACAGAAATTTAGAGGCCATACCACAAGACACAAACCTCTCATCAGCAGTAAGAATCAGAAGGCCAGACTGGAATTCACAGAGAAATACAGAGATGATCAGCAAAGGTTCTGGAACCAAGATGAACCTCTACCAAAGTGATGGAAAGGCCAAAGTGTGGAGAAACAAAGGATCATGAAGCTCATGAAGATAGCAGCAGAATGAATTCAGAAACCTACAGAAACATTCTTTCTGACAATTTACAGAAAAATGCATCCGATCTAATGAGGAGGAACTTCATCATGCAGCAAGACAACGACCCAAAACACACTGCAACACAACAAAGCACTTCATCAGGGGGAAAGTGGAAGGTTTTAGACTGGACAAGTCCATCAGCAGACCTTCACCCAACTGAGCAGCATTTCACCTCCTGAAGAGGAGACTGAAGGGAGAAACCCCCCAAAACTAACACCAACTGGAAGAAGCTGCGCTACAAGTCTGGAAAAGCATCACAAAAGAAGAATGCAACAGTTTGGTGATGTCAGTGGGTCACCGGCTTGATGCAGTTATTGCACATAAGAGACATGCAACCAAACATTAAATGTTATTTACTTTATGACTATCTGTTCCAATACTTTTGCTCACCTAAAAATTGGTTGTCTGCCACAAAAGGTGCCATATTCTAAGTTACTTAACATGTCTAGATGTAAATATCAGGAAATGAAAGCTGAAATTCTGATCTATTGTCTCATATTCATCTTTTGATCTCAGACCCAAATGTCTTCAGTGTAGAGCGAAAACAAAAGAATTGACCTTGTGTTCCAGTACTTTCGGAGGAGACTGTATATCACTGTGATTACTACATGAGCACTATATGTGTGCTATATGAACCATATTACATTATATGACACACTAGGTGCTATATGAATGCTAAATGAATGTTGGTTGAGTGGTAAGGGAGTAATATATAATATGAACGCTTTATGAATGCTTTATGTTATGATATATATGCGACATCAGTGATACAAGCTCGAAGTAAGTGTTCTCTCACCTCCGCAGAACTTCTCGTTCTCGCCACAGAACACCACGGCCTTCACCTGCTCATCTTTCAGCGCCCGGCTCACTGACTCCACGATTCCCCTCCGTACTGCAGCACTGAGAGAGAGAGAGAGAGAGAGAGAGGGTGCAGCAGTGCAGAGGTTTTAACTGGTCTAACACACCTGAGTGAACTCATCAGCATATATCAGCCAACAACCGCACCCTCAACACCGAGAAGACCAAAGAGCTCATTGTGGACATCTGGAAATCTAAAAGCAGCGGACACTCTCCCATCTACATCAATGGAACTGAAGTAGAGCGTGCCTCCAGCTTCAAGTTCCTGGGTGTCCACATCTCTGAGGATCTGTCCTGACACCATAATACTTCTGTTCTGGTTAGAAAGGAGCAACGGTGTCTTTACTTCCTGAGGAGACTGAAGAAAGTTTATCTGTCTCCCCAGATCTTAGGAGATGTCTGCGTAGATGTCCAGGAGGAGATATAGAACATTCCCACCAGAACCAGCAGATTCTTCCAGCTTCTTCTCCACAACCATCACCCTGCTGCTGAACTCCACACTACAGTGTTACACCACTGATGTCTTAGTGCCTGTAATCATCCTGCAGCTCTATTCTACACCGTATAATCCGTATTATCTCTATATCACTGTAGATCCGTAGTATATATCCTAGCTTATCTTTATATCTGTATATTATCCATATATACAATGTGTGTCATCTGCTGTATATACAATGTACACATCTCTTACATATATTTATGACTAATACTTGCATATTATATATTTTTATACCAATTAGAGTTATTCTATTATAACAGTGTAATTACTGTTCATACTGTTTTCTACTCAGTAGCTCCTGCACACATTCACTGCCCATGGCCCTGTTTATTTACTGTATATTATATAAAACATTCAACCTGCACTTTGTTAGTTTGCACAATGCCACTGTTTGCACTGTAGACGCTGAACTGCGCAATGACAACACAGGTATCTATCTATCTATATATATATATATATATATATATATATATATATATATATATATATATATTTATATTAACACACCTTTAATGAGGGTGAGTGTGTGTTAGTGTAAACACTACTGTCTGAAGCTGTTTCTCTCTCTCTCTCTCTCTCTCTCTCTCTCTCACACACACACACACAGCTCGTTTGGTTAGACTCACCTGAGCGCGTTCACAGGTGGGTTAGTCAGTGTGATCAAAGCGATTGATCCCTTCACGCGCGCGTACCGAGCCATTGCGTCCAAACTGCGCGTTTAAAGAATAAACTCTGCCTCGGTTTGATCGACAAACTGCTGTCTGTGCAACTGCTAACTAGTTTTAAAGGAACCGGACTTTGGTCCGTTCACCAACTTCGCCTCGCTATCATGTGTTTTTGTTCTTTAACGAAAGGCGACCGCAGGTGAAAGTCCGGAGGTGCAGTGCTCCTCTAAAGCTGGTGCCGGGCCAGGTAGCCAAGAGGTGAAGGTGTGTTCAGGTACTGCAGCGCTGCGCACATTCGCGCCTACACTTACATAGTTACATAGCTGCAGGAGCGCCCATAAACTCCAGGGGAAAATGATAAATATATAAAAGCGCGTTTTGTTACTTAGTGTTAGTAAAATAAATTTCAAAAACTAAAAAAACAAATCTAATAAAAATTCTCTATATGGATTTGCATACTATTATTTTTGTTTAATTTCCCTTTGCGTTACTGTTTTTATTTTGTTTCATATTTTTAATTTAATTTATTTTTAATTATTTAAAAATAAATTATTTATTATTATTATGTAAAATTATTTTAAATTTTATTTATTTATTTATTTAATGGAGTAGTGATGTTCTCCACAGACCTTATGAAACATTTAAAACCTTTTAAAACTTAATTCCGATTGGCTGCCCAGACTCACGTGACCTATTCATGGCTTGCCCCCTTGTTCCACACTTCCTGTTTGTGTGTGTGCGGAAACATGCGGTCGTTAGTGGGCTTAGGAAGTGTAATTTTAATTTCTACTTTATATCTGTATTATCTGTCCTCTTATCTCCCTCCGGTACCGCGGATGATCAGACAGGACCGAATGGCATCGGAGATAAAACCTGGAGGAGAGAAGGAAATGCTCAGGTCAGAGTTAGCACTCCAGCCCTCACTCTGCCCTTCATTTAATTAAAATAATTGTGTGTATATTTATGTAAGGGATATAATGTGGGTTTGTGTATATACACTGTGCAGTGCTGCATGATGCTCCTGTAGCTCTGCCAGCTGCAGTGAGGAGCACATCTGCATGCAGAGGTGCTCCTTCATTCTGCTCTCATTCTATCAGTGCGTTTAACGAGGAGAGCCTAACCTCTAACCTTAACAAGCTGTTTCCAGTGCTCTCTAAGGTCACAATGCGGTCACCTCATTCACTCATGCTGGCTTCCTCGTTATAATATCAGAACCTAAGCGTATAGGGTCTGGAATTTAGGGGAACTAGAAGTAGTTACTATGAGAACATTAGGGGATCTAGGAGACTATGGAATAGGAACTGGAAGTAAACACATAGCGAGGAGGTGAAGGTACAGGAACTACAGAAAGGAGTTTAATGAGTTTATGAAGCGTCATTCACCCATCCCTAGCATGTCCTGATGAGTGTGTGTTTGTGTGTTTTTATGTGTCAGGTTAAAGTTCCCATCTGATCTGCAGGAGTTAAAGCAGATGGCTGGAATGTTACGGTTCTACAAGAAGGAACACAGCAGCTTTGTCCTGCTTCTGTTCTCCAGCGCTTATCTGTACAAACAGGCCTTCGCCATCCCTGGGTCATCGCTGCTGGTACACACACACACACACGCAGAGGGGTATCAGTGTTACACTACATGCTGGCGTGATATAATCCACTGATTCTGACTTCACTGTTGTTCCTGCGTGGCGTGTGTGTGTGTGTGTGTGTGTGTGTGTGTGTGTGTGCAGAACATCCTGGCGGGGGCGCTGTTCGGACCCTGGCTGGGTCTCGGGCTGTGCTGTGTTCTCACCACCGTAGGAGCCTCAATGTGTTTCCTGCTCTCTCACTTCTTCGGCAAGCAGCACATCATCCGAATATTCCCCGACAGAGTCGCCCAGCTGCAGAGAAAGGTGTGTGTGTGTTTATGTAACACTACAACTACTACACACACTCACGCTCTCTCGCTGAGGTGACCGAGAGGTTCACCTGAAACTACAGACTAGGGGAACTGAGGGAACTAGAAAGTTAGGGTACTATTAAACTTTGGAAATTATAAACTATGGAACAGTAAACAGGAACTGAAGGAACTCTGACTAGAAACTAGTAAATTAAGGAAATTATGAAGTAGGATAAAGGAGAACGAAAACTAGGTAATCAACTAGAACTAGGAACTGGAAACTAGGAGAGAAGTGTCTGATTTCCACACGTTCACAATCCACTGTGTACTAACGGTGTGTGTGTGTGTGTGTGTGTGTGTGTGTGTGTAGGTGGAGGAGAACCGCAGCAGTTTGTTCTTCTTCCTGTTGTTCCTGCGTTTGTTCCCCATGAGTCCAAACTGGTTCCTGAACATGAGTTCTCCGATCGTCAACATCCCGCTCACACAGTTCTCACTCTCCGTTCTCATCGGTACCATACACACTCGCTCACACACACACACACACACACACACACACACACACACAGTGCACATGCCGCTCTGCTGTATCAGCTCTGTGGACGCGGAGTTCGCAAAAACGAGAACAGTAGGAATTAAAAGCTAGGAATTAGGAGCTCGCCTCTACAGCAGGGTTGGTGAAGTGCAGCACGCTCCGAATACGGCCTTCAGCGAGGGTTCCGGCCGACCTGCTGAGGAAATACTGTACAAATCCTCTGGATCGGCTTGTTTCAGCCAATCACGTGCATTTATGTAAATCAGAGACTAGCTATAGGGCGAGAGGTAAGAGATGTTTCAGGAAGAAGAGTTTTCACAGATTTTTAAAGGTCTGATGCCGTATAACCTGGTGTGTGTGTGTGTGTAGGTCTGATGCCGTATAACCTGGTGTGTGTGTGTGTAGGTCTGATGCTGTATAACCTGGTGTGTTTGTGTGTGTGTGTATATGTGTAGGTCTGATGCCGTATAACCTGGTGTGTTTGTGTGTGTGTGTGTGTGTGTGTAGGTCTGATGCCGTATAACCTGGTGTGTGTGCAGACAGGCGTGGTCCTGTCTGATCTGTCGTCTCTGGATGACGTGTTGTCCTGGAGCGTGGTGCTGAAGCTGCTGCTCATCGCCTGTGCTGCCCTGCTGCCATCCGCCCTCATCCGTCGCTATGGAAACACGTACACACAGCCGGAACACAAAGATCGCTGATGTACACTACACACACACACGCAGTTTACACTGGACTTGGACTAAATGAGTGTGTGTGTGTGTGTGTGTGTGTGTGTGTAGGAGGTGGTATAGTGCATTATAAATATGTTGTGTGTGTGTATATAGTTTTTTTTTTTAATGTCATGTGATCACCTCAGGATGAATGGACCAATAGAAACTCTCCAAATCAACTTCCAATAAAATCCTGTACATCTGTTGAACAACAAGCAAAGATTCAGCTCATGATTCAGTTTATTTATAAAATTATATAAGAAATCTTTGTATGTGAATGTAATTAAAAGTAGGGGATTTTTGACTTGTTGCTAAATTTAACCCTTTTGTTTAGTAAATTATTTCTGCAGATGGATTTACTCGTCAGTGATTAGGTCACTTGATCAGGATTACATCTCTAACCACTGCGTACACTATACATGTTAAATAAAAAAAATTGTTTAGCTAACATTTACTGTGCACTTAAATACAAGTGATAAACAAAACGATAAAAAGCCGACGTTGTTATTATTATTGCTATAATTTCAGTGCAGGTTTGTGTTTTTATAAACTTATACAGTCCCAGAGTGAAGTGTGAGACTCTCCTGCTGAACTCAGA
Organism: Pangasius djambal; assembly: GCA_022985145.1. NCBI lineage: Eukaryota > Metazoa > Chordata > Actinopteri > Siluriformes > Pangasiidae > Pangasius > Pangasius djambal. The sequence continues at coordinate 31,015,153 of CM040979.1, forward strand.
AATCTGGAGGATGACATCATAATTTTATATTTCTCTGTCCACTGCTAAAAGCGCTATACAAATAAAATTTAATCGAATAATGTTAGAGCCGTCGACCAATCAGCAGCTTCACACGCTTTCCCACACTTCAGGATTCTTCCATTAGTCTGATAATGAGACAGTAAAAATGTTGATTAGTTTTCTATAACAGCAGCTCTGACAGTAGCGCAGGTTTATATTAATGCGCTCGTTCTAATACGTTATTGTTTCTATAGCAACAGCTCATTCACAGGGACGTGTCCAGCGGACGCTCCACATAAACATGTGTAAATCGTTGATACAGTGAGATTTTCTGTAAGGAGACATTTGTGGAAGGAGTCTCCAGTGTCAGCGCTTTGCAACAGTCAGAGGTAAAGCTGTAAGTCAGTTTACAGAAAGAGGAATAAAGAGATGTTTGTGAATTATTTTGCATCAGAAACACAATGAAGAGACCTGTAGTATAACGTAATCTGGTTTATTGTGAGAAAACCATCAGCTTTAACAAAACACACACACACACACACACACACACACACACACACCTTCATCACTAGAACAGTCACATACACGGCTCGGCTTCAGCTGTCTGAACTCTAAACTCACAGCTGGAATAAAAATAACATCTTCAGGGTTCAACACAGACGGGGATCAGTAGTGACCTGAGGAAAAAACAGGACTGTGTTAATTACTAAAATCTAAAGTAAAACTAAACATGTTGCATAATTAATAAATAATTAATAAATCAATTAAAACATAACCAGCTTTTGTATTGAAGTAAATATATGTAGAAAAGATTCAGGAGAGAAAATATTTTAAAGAAATATTTAAGAGAGGAAATTATATACAGTGTGTGATATATATAAATATATATAAAAAAGAAATAAACATAAATATTAAGCAAGACAGGAGAAAAAATGAAAGACCACAATAAAAGAAATATCTGCAACATTTTTAAAGAAATGTAAAAAATAAAAAAATAAATAATGTAGTAAAAAATTAAAATTGCAGTAAACAGTAATTCCAAAAATTATTTGGTAAAATAACAATCAATAACTAAAAGCTAGTATTTTTTTAATTAATTTGAAATTATTGTCCTGGATGAGTGTATGGTTCAGAAAAACGTAACTAATAATTATTTAAATAAAGCAGTAGAGAACATTCGGTACATTTTAACTGAAAAAATAAGACCTTAAATATAAAAATATAAACACTAGAGAGCAGCATTTAGAATGTATTTAAATGCAGCATTACTGATGGTTATAACACCAACGTGTGTGTGTGTGTGTGTGTGTGTGTGTGTGTGTGTGTGTGTGTGTGTCTGTCTCACGGGGGGAGTAGGAGCGAGAGCGTGAACGTGAGCGATATCCACCACGGCTGTAGTACGGCGACGGAGACCTCCTCCTGTAACACGCACACACACACACACACACACACACACACACACACACACACACACACACACACACACACAGGTTAGTGTAATCTGTTAAAGCATTAATAATCTGAGTAAAACACTGACGTGTTGTTCTGAGCACGCTCAGTCTCACCTGTACGATCTGCTGTAGTAATCACGGTCGTCATAGCGATCATAGCCTCGATCGTAATAATCACGACGCCGACTCAGACTGGGACCTCCACCTCCACCTCCACTGTAACACACAGACACACACACACACACACACGGTCAACACCAGCCCCTGACACACCAGTACCTGACTAACACTCCTCACACTCACTATGTGGGCCGGCCCATGTAGATCCCTGGAGTAGGGGTGTGTGGCCTCTTGGTGATGGAGAAGTCCACTCGGATCCTGCGGCCGTCCAGCTCCATACCGTTTGCTCTCTCTTTTGCCTACATGTACAAAACCAGCATCGTGATTATGAAGTGTCCATGTTAATGTTAGTATCGTGGTGTACGGTGCCAGCGATGGACTTGTGGTGTGTCCCGTGTTTGGTCGTTTTAACAGAAACCGAAAGTGAACACACCTCCTTTGAGTCCTCTTTGTTCTCAAAGTAAACAAAGGCGAACCCGCGCGAGCGGCGCGACTGCTGATCGTAGACAATGCACACGTCTGTAAGTGGGCCATACTTTGAGAAGACCTCCCGCAGATCTCGCTCTGTGGTGTACAAACTCAACCCGAACACTCCTAAACATGTGTTCGGATCAGGGTTTGCCTACAAAACATCACAACAAAACACAGAGTGAAAAACCACGGCTAAAACGATTATTCCACGCACCGTTGAGAAGTGGTAGGGATTAGGGGCAGCTAACCAGTCACCAATAACAGTCCAATCAGAATACAATTAAAGGTTCATCATGTGTTTAAGACTCACCCTGTTGCCTACGTGTCGCCTGCGGTTGCTCATGGGGGAGTGTGAGGGGCTCCGTCGTCGCCGCGAATCCCCGCTGTAAGAGCGGCTGCGTGAGCGGCGGTGCCGAGAGCGAGAGTGTGATCGACTTCTGACTTCATTCTGCTGCTACCATCATGAGTTCCATCATCAATAAAGATCAGTGAGTCTGTTCCAGAAGCAGCCATGGAAGCCCAAGCCATGACACTACCGCCACTGTGCTTCACCCATGAGCTCATATGTTTTGGATCTTGAGCAGATCCTTTCTTTCTCCACACTTTGGCTTCTCCATCACTTTGGCCTGTCCATTACATTGGTAGAGGTCCATCTCTTCATTTCTCTGTGAATTCCAGTCTGGTCTTCTGATCTTACTGCTGATGAGAGGTTTGTATCTTGTGGTGTGGCCTCTATATTTCTGCTCTTAAAGTCTTCTTCAAACGGTGGATTGTGACACCTTCACCCCTGCCCTGTGGAGGCTGTTGGTGATGTCACTGACTGCTGTTTTGGGGGTTTTCCTTCACAGCTCTCACAATGTTTCTGTCATCAGCTGTGGTTGTTTCCTCAGCTGACCTGTTCCATGTCTGGTTGTTAGTGCACCAGTGATTTCTTTCTTTTTCTGGACATTCCATATTGTTGTATTGGCTATGCCCAATGCTTGTGCAATGGCTCTGACTGATTTTCCCTCTTTTCTGAGCTTCAAAATGGCTTGCTTTTCTCCCATAGACAGCTCTCTGGTTTTCATATTGGTTTATCCTTTTTAACAACAAATGCAGTCTTCACAGGCAAAACCCAGGGACCAAACCAAGAGTAGACGTTCAGAGCTATTAATTGTTTAAACAATCAATCTAACAGGACACCCCTGGTAAACAAGAAACCCAAGAAAGATCGCTTGTTGTTTAACATCGTCTAGATGTAAATATCAGGAAATGAAAACTGAAATTCTGATCTCTCATCTCATATCCATCTTTTGATCTCAAACACAAATATCTTCAATGCATAGCAAAAAGAACAGAACTGGTCTTGCTGTACCAATACTTTTGCAGAGAACTATATTTATTAAAGGTGCATTAAAAAACATTAGCCAATTTTTTCCCCCAAGATTAGCTCTATAATACTTAAGTGAGTGGGTTAGACATCTGAATGACTTTTAACACCCTGCAGGTTTTTTGTACAAGTAAGAAATTAAAAAAAATAAATTATTGCACCTTTAAGCCAAGCGCTTTGAGTGTAGTGAAAACTTCAAACTGTGCAATGCAGTGCATCCTCAGGACTGGAGTTTAGAACCTCTGTGGTAGTGCTGAAATATACAGGACAGCCTTCTACAGGAGTGCTCTCCACACCAAGCGCACACTTCTGAAAAACATTCTTGATGTTGTTTGTGTTCATGCGAGAACTTACCCTGATTTGGAGCGTGACCAGGAGCGTGATTTGGAGTGCGAGTCGCGTTTGGAGCGAGCGGTCGAGTGTGCCGGGGATCGGCTTCTTGATTTGTGTGAATCTCGGGGACTCGCACTCCTTGACGCCGATCGCGATTCCTAAATCAATCACACACAGGCATCGTTAGTTCTACACACAGATGTGTATCATCAAACCTAAAAGGTGTGACCATGTTGTTTATCTAAGGCATATGTCGATACATGAGATACAAGATCAGATCTAAATGTATATTCCAGCTGCGCTGGGGGGTTCTGTCCACCGTGATTACTTACACTCTTGTCCAGGGAGCAGAATCATGAGACTAGATGCTCAGAATGAGGAACGTCAGATAATCAGACCTAAACCTTCTCATCCTGAATGAAACAGACAATTCTGTGCTCGTTATTAAAGGCACACTGATGTTAATTGTAAAGAATCATCAATATCTACAGCTAGGCCACAGTCTCTTCTGAAGGTGACGGTTCGAATCCCACTTCTGACACTGAGTGGGAGGCTCAGTGGTTAAGGCTTCAGACCACTGATCAGAAGGTTCTGAGTTCAAATCCTACCATGGCTAAGCTCCTGAGTTCCTGACCATCGACTGCTCAGTTCTATTCTGTCTCATCTGTAAGTTAAATGTAAACATTCACCTACCGACACTCATTTTCTCAACTCCACCTGCTGCACAACGGAAAGGACCCTCAACAGGGTCGACGGAGAACCCCTTTAGAAACCTTAAAGAACCCATATTTGACTGTAAATCATGAAGAATGTGCAGTCTGATGGTTTCTACATGATCTTAAGCTGCCCTGATGTCCAGTGACATTTGACATGAGATTTTACGCTCAATTTAGTTTTAGATTGCATACTATTTTATACTATGACTTATAAATTCATCAGTTGAAAATGCTGAAAACTTGTCATGCACCAATTAAGCAGGTTTTTTTCCTTTGGATTCAAACCCGAAGAAAAGGGACGACCGCTTGATCTGACTGAAATGACGTGAAAAATCTGTAACAGAACATAACAACGCTGCAAATCTTTGGCATCATGAACAGTGTCTAAAGGTCAGTGGGCTTACCTGTCCTACAAAACCCTGTGGTGATGTCTAAGCCATCTCTGTGTAAACCCAATGACACTCAACAGCGCCAACTCCTGGCACTTCCATCTGTTCCGTGCGGTTAAATCATTAATGGAGATTTTTTGTGGGGAAAATCAACATCACAGGCCCAGTGAGGACACCAGACTAACTCCTACCTGAGCAGCCTACTTCCTGAAGGAACATGGTGGTGGTGAAGTAGTGTGTAGATGATTGGCACATGCGTGGTGATGATCAGTGTGTGATCAGTGTGTATTGTGTGTAGAGAGCATGCACGCGAAGGACAGACACATACAATCATATTTACTGAGAGTGGACAACTTCACGTTAACTTCATTACTTCAACCCCCTCTGTTCTTCTTTCTTCCACTTCATTTGTGTCATGTGTCTGCCTTCAACTGCTTCCTTCTTCCCCTCATCCTGTCCCTCTGCCCATAAACGCTACACACCGCCACGGGAGCTTCACGCACCGCCGTTAGCATTAGCATGCAACTCTGTCTTTTTTTTAAAACAGTCATTATAAACGTCATCTGACTTCATCTTCTGACTTCTCTTCTTCTCCTTAACAAAAGAAGAACAGCGTGAGGAATGAGCATCACATCACAACCATCACACAGCGGCCATCTTTAACACAAACGCACGCCATCAGCTGGGACATGTCCGGGGTATGAAGTTCACTCATCATTATTATTATTATTATTATTATTATTATTATTATTATTATTATTGTTGTTGTTGTTGTTCTGCAGGATGACGCAGCTGCCAGGCCTCGTGAAGGGTCTCACTGCACGGGACAAAAGCAAACTCCAGACACCAAACATGCTCCAGCTGACTGACCACATCTGGATAAAGTGGAACGTCGTGCACATTTAAATTTTTGGATGCGTTGCTTTTATAGCAAACATTACGGTAAAAGGACAATGAGCTCTTGTTTGTCTCGTGTTTTATGATCCACATCTGCACCCTTATGGTATAATTCTCTAATAACCACAATGACTGGGCTGCTTCCAATTTTATAACTTCTACACATTACACATCCCATTTTAATCATTTAACTCATTAAACAGTATAACCAGTTGTTAGGAAGACCTTCTGAATAAACATTAGCTGTTAAAGATGTAATAAAGTATTTAAGTTTAGAATATTGCTTATAAAATGACTAAAATTACATCCAATATGATTCAATATTAACTATTGAATATTGAACTATTTTGCGTCCTCATTTCAAGCTAGGTGTTAACTTAGGTCAAGTTCAGTTTAACAAGTGTTTCGTCTGCAAACCTGTAAAGAAATGTTTATTTATTTAACTTTATTTGAAATTACAACTGATTCTTCAAACCCTTCATAAACACACACGCTGGTATGGAGGAGTCAGCTCTGCGCATGCGCGGTTGCGTTCCAAACGCGTTGCAAGCCGAGCGCAGCCGCGCACGCGCAGATTCTAAACTAGGCCGACAGCATCACTAATAAAATAACATTAACTACGTTTTTATGATGTTTACCACACAAACTACAGGAATGAAAAATAAACAGGATTATTTCCAACTTGTCGCATCAAGGTGGTCATTTTTCATGTTAGCTCACCAACATGCAAATGACATCAAATAAAAATGATTAAAATGACACATTTACTCACGCGCTCGGTAAAATTCTTCTCCGTGTCGCTCATCGTGTGTGAATGTGTGTGAATGTGTGTGTGAGATGTTTGTGTCAGAGACTTTCACACCAATTAACACACAGCTTCATCTGCAGCTCTGCTGCGCGCGCACCTCGCAAATGCTAGAATGTGGGCGTGGCTAATTATGCAGAGGCGGAACCAGCAGCCGCGAAGGAAGAAGGTGATTGGCTGATGATCCGGGTGTATTAACTTATCTCCACTTGTTTATATTTAACTGACTGCGTTGTTGTTGCAAATTAAGAATTTCTCTCGTATTTTATACTTTTCTTCCCGTGTAATTTATTCAAGTGTAATTCTGAAACTACAGCTAAATGTAAATAAAGGAGTGTGTGTTCAGTGCCTGTGTTAGCCACCAGGGGGAGACACAGTTCACCAAAACGCCCATCACAACCCTTTGTTGTTGTTGTTGTTGTTGTTTTTATCCTGAATTAATGTTTACTAAGGTGTTTATTTCTCACAGCACTGACTATAACACCGTTCTGCACATGATCAGCGTTACTGAGAGAACTCTTACACTGTTATTACACACATAAAAAAATAAAACATTGTTAATAAATAAAACATTGTTCAGCTGCAGATTTCATTCAGCCAAACCTGAGAACATCAGCGTCACAGTAATAATAATAATAATAATAATAATAATAATATAATTTTATTTATATAGTATAAATGTCAGAAACACAGTTAACATTTACAGTAGTATTCTACACAACTGAAACAATCCTAGAAAATATTAAAATAGCATAAAAATTTAGTATTGAATGAACAAAAGTTATTGTTTCCATAGATAAGGCCTACATAACGCTGCTCTGATAGCTGCCAGGTTCATCTACATTAACTAAGATTCAGACAAAAACTACTTCTATTACTACTACTACAATAATAATAATAATAATAATAATAATAATAATAATAAGGCCTCCTGCTCCACTGTGTGCAAATGAATGACAGATAACTTGTTTGTAAACATTGTGAAATTGTTAATGAGATAAACAAGTGTTTTAAATAGAACTGTGAGTAAATTAAACATAAATACATGTTTTATAAGAAGAGTTCTTTATGTATTAGATTCAGTCTTAACGCTGTACATGGTGTGTCCAATAGAGGGCGCTGCAGCGACCACAGCAAAAATCTTCGCTCTCTACTTAAAAATAAATGAAATCTCTTTTTTTAATAGCTTGTTTTAACACTTTTATAGCTTGTTTTAATATTTGTTTTATGAACTTTATTTCTGAACATTAAACAGTGATGACAGTTTCAGCTGCAGCAATAATGTTCCAAACCTTTATACTGATTTTATTTGACCAAACCTTATTTTATATATTTTTATGGAACTTTTCAACGAACCTAATTTTCTGGAACTTTATCATGCTGAATTTTATTATGTTGAGCTTTATCTTACTAAACTGATCTACATAAAATAAAAAAAAAAGTTATTCTGTTTTTTTCTGGCTGCCAGCAGCCAATCAGAGAGATCCTGGGAGCAGAAAGTAATTGTGATTGGTTAAACACAGCCACCAATAAGAATTCAGAGGAGGCGGGGTTTACTGCACCCAAAGTTACTAGGAGTCCCATAAGTCATGCTCAAGCTCGAGAGCATATGATCATGTGATGCAAGTCATGATGTAGGTGATGATGCAGGTCGTGATGCAGGTGATGATGTAGGTGATGATACAGGTGATGATGCAAGTCATGATGTAGGTGATGATACAGGTCATGATGTAGGTGATGATGCAGGTCGTGATGCAGGTCATGATGTAGGTGATGATGCAAGTCATGATGTAGGTGATGATACAGGTCATGATGTAGGTGATGATGCAAGTCATGATGTAGGTGATGATGTAGGTGATGATGCAAGTCATGATGTAGGTGATG
>CM040979.1:31023687-31048212 GCA_022985145.1 Pangasius djambal
CAGGGAGTTTTTCCTTGCCACCGTCGCCTCGGCTTGCTCTTCAGACACACTCTCACACTTCATCTTACTTTTTTGTTTGTGTAAAGCTGCTTTGAGACAATGACATTGTAAAAAGCGCTATACAAATAAACTGAATTGAATTGAATTGAATGATGCAGGTCATGATGTAGGTGATGATGCAAGTCATGATGTAGGTGATGATGCAAATCATGATGTAGGTGATGATACAGGTCATGATGTAGGTGATGATGCAAGTCATGATGTAGGTGATGATGTAGGTGATGATGCAAGTCATGATGCAGGTGATGATACAGGTCATGATGTAGGTGATGATGCAGGTCATGATGCAGGTGATGATGTAGGTGATGATGCAGGTCGTGATGCAGGTGATGATGTAGGTGATGATGCAGGTCGTGATGCAGGTGATGATGCAGGTCGTGATGCAGGTGATGATGCAGGTCGTGATGCAGGCATGATGTAATGCTGTATGCGTGCTGTGCTGTGGATGAGATGTTTGTCCTGATGTTGTCGATTTTAAGACTCAACGCTGGAAGTAGGTTTTCAGCTTGAGCACTTTGGAGTACGCAGCTCTGGCGCTGGAGGAAATGAGGTACGATCCATCAGAGGAAGTGAAGAATTCCCAATCTCTGCATCCGTGTGTGTTCAGTCTGTGCACAGGCACGAATCCTTCATAACCCTGCCACCTGGGAGCACACACACACACACACACACACACACACACAGTGAGCCTGAGCTGGTGTAGGTCCTACCTCAGTCTGAGGAGGTTCTCAGGCTATGGCTCTATTGATCTGTTACTGTTGACTGTGGTGTTCCTCAAGGATCTACACTGCACCCAGTACTTTTCTCCCACTGGGTCAGAGCCCATATCGTCTCTTCATTGCTACACCGATGACACTTTCGTCCACGTCCCTTTCAAACCCAAAGATCTCTGCTCACTACAGCATCTGAATCTCTAATACTCTATTTAACATTTTAGGAGTACGGGTGATGCTTGGTGTTTTATTTGATTGCTATATGATATGTACAGCACTTTGGCCAACCTTTGTTGTTTTGATAATAAAATTTACTTACTTTTTAATTTACTAAATGTCAGTATAATAATACCAATCCTTTTTCATGGTTTACAGTATTTTAGATATTCCATTGTAAAATAAGTCACCTTCATTGTAGTACACCAATACATGAGACAGTTGTTTAATCCCAATCTCTAGCTAGCTTCTCCAAGATACAAACACAGCCAAGACTTTTTTATGTTTAGTGACTTGATTAGTAGTAATCTGTGCAGAGAATGTACATAAATTAGCCTTTAGCTAAGTATAGATAGCCACTATTACACTAGCACAGATTCTCAGAGTTGGCAGTGTCGGGTTACTGGGTAACATCACTAATATTTTAATTTGTGTGCAACCAGGAGCACCATAAAGGGGCCTGTTACAGGGTGTCTTCTGGAATGGAAACTGAGGATGGTTCTAACCCAACCATTATTTAAAAAAAAAAACTTCTACAACCCTACAGTACATCTTTTCAATTCCTGTTCAAAGATTTGCTAGCCAATAGTGAAGGCCAGTCTTTGTATACTAGCAAGTTATTTCACTGTGCTGTTTCTCAATGATGTCCTCATTGTTATGATGTTTTCTTCATTGTTATGGTGATTACAATGATTGTTGGTTGATGTAAACCAACAAACAACTTGATGAACTGGGTTGCTGTCCCATTTTTGCAGCTTGTATACCAGTTAACTGGTATACATGAGAACGGATGGAACAGCAATCAGAGTTCCATGTCGTCACAGTGGGTATAACGAGAGTTAACGAGAACTACAAATGGTATATCTTTATGTTTTAAAAAAAATTTGAACTTTTAATGCATACAAATATATCCTATAATCTAACAGACTGATCCAATAATGTTCAAGCTCATGTGAGTCTAAACTCAATGAACAATAGAGAAGCTTCACAGCTCTTGCAGTGGACTAGTAATGTTATACCACTATAGTACAATTCACTCACCTATATATAACACTGTTTACCGAGTATGAAGCTCCATCATATGAGTTTGCCACCACCAGGAACTTATCATCACCCACAGTGAAGAACTCCCAATCTAAAGCACTGCGAACACAATGAACACAATGCTCAGTGTTAACGCACATCACAGACCATTGATAAAGGACCTGATGAGCTTCAGCATTTACTCACCTGCTTGTTGCTATATCCTGAAACTTAATAAAACTCTGTGAAGTGGTGTTAAGTTCATAGATGGTGGAGTTGATGTTGTAGAGAACTGTGCTGGAGTCACTGAGTTTCTGAGAGTTCGCTACAGCCAGAAAGAACCTGTTATCGATCTGAAACATCTCCCAATCAATTGCTCCAAATGTCTGAAATGAGAAATGTTCAGTCACATTCAGAGACATCTTTCCATCAGACCAGTGTCTCCTTCCTCAGGTATGTAATTAGCTGTGAGGGGTTAGAAATAAACAGTTGGATGCAGGAACATTAAGGGACTGTAACATTAACTGAGTCTGGCCAGCTACTTTCACAACTTTATCAGAACCTCACTGAACTCCTTAACGAAGGACAACTCCTTGACAACTCAAATTGTCAAGCAAGCAGATGACTTCTCACTGTTCTATAAAATTGTCCCCAGCCAAGGTTAAATTCTTGTGCCGATGACTACTGAGGTCTGTAGTTTGTAGTTTCTGAACCAGAGACAGTCAGGTAGACTATTCAATTCAATTCAATTCAATTCAATTCAATTTTATCTATATAGCGTTTTTAATAGTGGACATAGTCACAAACCAGCTTTACAGAAATCCGGATGTAAAATTAAAATTTATCCCTAATGAGCAAGCCAGAGGTGACGGTGGTGAGTAAAAACTCCCTGAGACAAGAAGAGGAAGAAACCTTGAGAGGAACCAGACTCATAAGGGAACTCATCCTCATCTGGGTGACACCTGATAGTGCGATTATAAATCATTCCCTCTATAACTATGTACTATATTTACTATCTGTAGTACTGTCGAGTTTGTTCCACATTTAATATCACAATGTCTTATTCTCCAGCTCTTAGTTTGTTGGTCCATTTAAAGTTCTCTGGAGAATCCACCAGAAAACCTCTAGATTGGTTTTATCCTGCTTTTCCATTTAATTTCCATGAACAATCAACTCCATGTGGTGGTACTAACTAGATACTTGAGATCATGCTGTAAAAGTTCTGATGTCTGAAGTTCTTCTAAGAACACAGAACTACACATAATTTTTAGCACTTGAAATGCAATCGAGTGACAGGTTGTAGTACTGTCAAATCCCAGTCTCTGCAGTCTCATGAGTTAAACTTCAGCATTTCAATTCATCATTACCTCACCATCATCCTGACCTGTACCCTATACTCACCTCACACAGGTGAACTTGTGGAGTCTTATCAGTTTTCCAAGCTGTTAATTATAAATGCTATTGTTTCACATTACTTCTTGTCTACTGATGTCAGTTACATTCAGTGTGTTTTTGGAGCTGTGTTGAACTTTCTCTCTGGATTATGAATGTTCTTTTATTATTTATCTACCAACTATATTTCTGCTGACCTTTATATCTTTTTTTTCTATTTTTTGGACCTCTACATGACACTCTCTTGATGTAACTGAGACAGAAACTTTGGAAAGTCCCTAAAATTCTCCCTCTCTCTCACACACACACACACACACTGTAACCTATATCTCATTACTAATTACACCTTTCACTAATTAGAGGGTATAGTTACAGTCCACAGCTCATCAGTCAGGACTCATCTGTCAATTTAAGACTTTCATCCATCCATTTTCTGTACCGCTTATCCTACACCGGGTCGTGGGGAGCCTGGAGCCTATCCCAGGGGACTCAGGGAACAAGTCAGGGACACCCTGGACGAGGAGCCAGTCCATCGCAGGGCACAATCACACACACACACACATTCAGACACTACAGACAATTTAGAGATGCCAATCAGCCAACAATGCATGTCTTTGGACTGGGGGAGGAAACCAGAGTACCCGGTGGGTTCACTCTGGTTAAGGGCGTCTGCCAAATGCCATAAATGTAAACGTATATGCCATACCCAGTGGAAACCTCCGAAGCATGGGGAGAACATGAAGGCAGGCATCGAACCCGCAAGCCTGGAATTGCGAGGTAAGCATGCTATCCACTAAGCCACCATGCACCCCCTAATTTAAGACTTATATTTGAAATATATAAAATGTGTTTCTATATGCATTCCATGTATCCTGGTGTACCGTGATGTACTGGAATGGCTGGAACCTCCCCCCCAGCCAGATGTAGATGGTTGAGCTGATGTCGGTGGATTTGCCATTAAAGCTGTTGGCTACCACCAGGAAGTGGTACGGTCCGATGGTGAAGAACTCCCAGTCATAGGCTCCAGATGTTGAGATGGTCTGATTCACCTCAAACTTTCTGGTGTCTCGGTTCCACCTGTAGATCACGCTGTCGATGTTGTGGTTCATCTCACCTGTGCACAAGTGTGATGGAGTGTGAGGATGAGAGCAAGATCAGGACCTCTGTACCTGTCAGTCTCAGTGAAGAAGGCATGGCCTGTGTAACCTTAAATCTCAGTGTGTGTTTGGTATATATTTAGTTTGTGTTTAGGGGGTTCAGAGAATATAAATCTACCTTCTCTGTGATTAGCCACAGCGAGGAAGTTGTCATCTTGGATACGGAAGGCCTCCCAATCGCGAGCACTGTGTGTTTGAATCTTCTGATACTCAACAAAGCGCTGCTTCTTTACTCTCCATTTATAAATCACTGAAAGCTCATGCTTGTTATCATCACTTCTTCTGGAGTTTGCCACAACCAAGAACCTCTATACACACACACACACACACATACACAATTTGTAGCTGTAGTATAAATCAGTTTAATGTTTTATGGAGGAACATCTGTCATCCAGCTGTCTGTAATTTACAACCACCTTGGTAAGAAGGGAAACAGGTGCTGTCTACCACATGACATCAGACAAATATCATTTTCACATGTGCAATTTATAATAAACAATTCCTGTGATGAATAATCCACAAAAGCTGGCACATCAAGTAGCTAACTGAGAACAACTTTTAGCAGCTAGAATAATGGGAATAATTGTTTTCCTGCATGAGCAGGTATGAGATATTAGATATACACTATATGGCCAAAGGTATGTGGACACCTGACCACCAAACCCAGAAGTGGTTCTTCCCCAAACTGTTGCCACAAAGTTGAAAGGACACAGTTGTATACAATGTCATTGTATGTTGTAGCATTACAATTTAGCTTCACTGGCACAAACCTGGTCCAGGATTACAATGCCCCTGTGCACAACGCAAGCGCCATGGTTTGCCGAGATTGGTGTAGAAGGACTTGATTGACCAGCACAGAGCCCTGAGCTCAATCTCACTGAATACTTTTGGGATGAACTGGAATACCAACTGGAAAGCCTTCTTGCCCAACATCAATGCCTGACCTCACAAATGCTATGGTTGAATGGACAGAAATTCTCACAGCCATGCTTCAGAACGTAGTGGAAAGCCTTAACAAAAGAGTGGAGGCTGTTACAGCAGCAAGGGAGGGGGGTGGGGTGGGGGGGACAACTTTGGAATGGGATATTCAACCAGCACATATGAGTATGATGGTCAGGTATCCACATACTTTTGACAGTACAGTGTATGATGGCAGTTATGGATCTGTTACAATATCCCTACCTCCTTATGGATCTGTTGCAACCTCCCAATATCCTCTCCCTCCCTAAGACTCTGTCCCAACTTCCCAACCTCCCTAAGGCCCTGTCTCTACATCCCTACCTCCCTGTAGCTCTGTCCCAACCTGCCTATCTCCCTATGGATCTTTCCCAACTTCCCTATGGCTCTGTTCCAACCTCTCTACCTACCTATGGCTCTGTTCCTACCTCCCTGTAGCTCTGTCCCAACATCCCTTCCTCCCTGTAGCTCTGTCCCAACATCCCTTCCTCCCTGTAGCTTTGTCCCAACCTACCTACCTCCCTTCGGATCTGTCACAACCTCCCTATAAATGAATCTATACGGGAAACAGAAGGTGGGGACTCAAACCTTTTTTCCCACAGTGAAGAATTTCCATGCTTGAGCATCATATGTGTTGATGTTCTGAAATCGCTCAAATCTGCCATTGGTCCACCTGTAAATGGCCGAACCATAGCTGGAGTCACGATTTGCCGTAGCGATGAACAAACCAAGAGACGGGAGATGAAAAACCTCAATATCAAAGGTCTCTGAGTTTGTGAAGAGATCCTGATGATCTTCAACATAATCCAACTTTTCTTTCTCTGTGTAGAACAATGAGAGTGAGGGTTTAACAGCAGAGATTTATCATTCTGTGTGTGTCTGTGTGTGTGTGTGTTTGTGTGTGTGTGTGTGTGTGTGTGCTGTACCATGCAGCATGGTGAGCCATGTAGTGCCATTACACAGGAACAGTGATCTCTTCTCAATGCTGAACCACAACTGGCCCACTACAGTACTGACACACAGCGGAGGAACACGCTGAGTAACACGCAACTCCGCCTCTACAGAGAGAGAGAGACAGGAGAGACAGACAGACAGACAGACACGTTGAGGTGGAGAGAGACAGAGAGAGAGAGACAGGAGAGAGAGACAGGAGAGAGACAGAGAGAGAGATAGATAAGACCAAGAACACACAGAGAGATAGACAGAGCGAGAGAGAGAGAGAGAGAGAGAGAGAGAGAGAAAAGAGAATATAGTAATATATAGAATCATCTCTCTCTCTCTCTCTCACACACACACACACACACACACACATTCCTTTGCTAGTTTTGTCATCAAGGGATTTGGTGGGAACACATAACATATGTAAAACAGACTAAATTAAAATGTGTGATTGTAATTTTAATTTGAGATTATCACTGGTTATTATACTACATTATCACTGTAATGTACAATGTTTTTTGTAATTTAATGTAAAGTCTTTATTTATTTGTTTATTTATTTATGACCCTCATTCTGTGTGCGAGAGGAAATAGTTGTATTTAAGTAATTAGTAATGAAGTTGTTTAATTAATGTCCTATTGTATGATATTTAATGTATATTTAATTTATAAAATAATTAAATGTAATTATTTAATTATTGACCCAGAATGTTTACATATTCAGTAAAATTTATATTTGACAATGTAAACAATATTTTTAAATAAATAATTAAATAAATACCAATTTAACTTAAACTTTTCTATTTCACAGATTATTTGCATTGAAGAAAGCCTGGGATGAGCATGTGCTCATTCTCACCATAGGGGTAAAGTGGAAGCTGATTGGTTGGAGGTTTGACTGGCAGGTGTAAGAGAATCTGAGGAACTGACAGAACAGACAGTGTGGGATCAGATGAAGGACACAGACGAGAGGATGCATCTGATCCGGGCATGAGGACGAGCTGTCTAATCAAACCCTGAGTGAGAGTAAGACAGCAAAAGTGAGACAGAGAGACACAGAGGCAGAGAGTAAGACAGAAAACAAAACATACAAAATATACTAGTGTGAGACAGGTGAGTGGTGGTGAGAGACAAGTGAGTGTGAGACAGGTGTGTGAGACAGGTGGATTTCCTTACAGAGAACAGGCCACTCCATCTCCTCCTGCTGCCGATGAAGAATGTGGAGCCACCTGTGTACAACTGCTCAGGAAATGGCTTCTCCAGCTGCCTATGGTTCAGCATAAAACTCAGAGAGTTAAAGACAGACAGACGGAGAGGCAGACAGAGAAGATCAACGGGGAAGAACATTGAAAACTAGTAACCCTTCACCTACAGCTCGACTGGGACGCCACAGTCCAGAGTGAGTATGGCGTAGTGGCCACTGAGTGCAAGCACCATTGTATGCCAGTGTCCGTCCGCCATGTTCACCTGCCTGAAGGTCACACGTTCCGTCCTGTCATCTATCCGCCTCAGGAAGTGCACTTTATCATGTGCGAGACGAAGACCAACAAGGAGCTCATCTGAATCTCCGTCCAAAAGAGTGAATATGTACTCATCTTTCTGCATGAAATAATCAACACTTGAATTAGCCCATTAGCACACATTAGCAGCCTGTTCCATTTCTACCATGGCTGCATCCCAAATTTTGGGACATCACCAATGAGAATATGGGTGAATGGAATGTAGCCATTGTGAGATGGGGAGGTTAGGATGTAGCTACCAAGAGTTAGGGAGGTTGGGACAGAAGCATACAGAGTTAAACCGGTTAGGATGAAGCCACAAGCAAGCAGGATAATGAAACCCTCTCTCAAGCTACACATGTTACTCCTGAGATACCAATGATCCTGACTCCTCCTTCCCTCTGAAACTTCCTGATCCATACTGATGCCCCACTTCTGCTTGGAGCCTAGCTCACTTGAAAATCACACACTGCTGCTGAAGATGTCACCGCATGGATAGCCTACAGATCACCATGGGTTTACTGTGGATGGTAACACACAGACACCCTTAAGATGGCTGTGGATGTTCTTTCAGCAATTGCTAAGAACAGTTTACACTCAAGTCACTATAATTGAACAGTTGCTAATTTCGGTTTGATACAAGAAACTTAAAGATAAAACTCTAATGATGCTCATGCTCAAGTTCCTTTTGACAGACTTTGACACATTGCTTGATTTTATCGTATACAGTTATGGAAGTGGAATGACTTATAATCACACCACCCAGTGTCAACCAGGATTGGTTCCCTTTTGAGTCTGGTTCCTCTCAAAGTTTCTTCTTCTTTTTGCATCAGGGAGTTTTTCCTTTCCACTGTTGAAATTAAACTTTTATATCCAGTTTTCTGAAAAGCGGCTTTGTGACAATGTCCATCATTAAAAGCTTTATACAAATAGAATTGAATTGAATTGAGATATGGCCACAGGGCGGTAATGAGGTTGAGACAAAGCAATAGGAAGGGTAAGATATACACACTGGGAGATTAAGGTTGGGACAGAGAAATGATAGAGCTAATGAGGGTGGGACAAAAGCAGTGGTAATTAGGGAGATTAGGTTAGATCCATAGGGAGGTAAGGAGGTTGGGGCATATACAGTAAATAAAAAAGGTAGGGAGTTTGGGGCAGTTCCTTAGGGAGGCAGAGACAGAAACAGAGTGGTAGGGAGGTTGGGACAGAGCCATAATGATGTGGGTATGTTGGGACACAGCCAGAGGGAAGTAGAGAGGTTAGGCTAGGGATAGTGCCATAGAGAGGTAGGTAGGTTTGGTTTGAGCCAGAGGGTGGTAGAGAGGCTAGGCCAAAGCCATAATGTGTTAGGGAGTTTGGAACAGAGCCAGAGTATGGTAGGGAGGTTAGGACAGAGACAGAGGATGGTAGGGAGGTTAGGTAATAGTCATAATGAACTAGTGGAGTTGGGACAGAGCCATAAGGAGACAGGAAAGTGGGACAAAGTCAGAGACAGAAACAGAAAGCGGTAGGGAGGTTAGGCCATAACTATAAAAGGTAGGGAGGTTGGGACAGAGTCATAATGGGGTGGGGATGTTGGGACACAGCCAGAGGGAAGTGGAGAGGTTAGGCTATAGCTATAATGAGGTAGGGAGGTGGGAAAAGAGCCACAGAGAGGTAGAGAGTTTGGGATAGTGTCATAGAGAAGTAGGGAGGTTTGGTTTAAGCCACAGGGTGGTAGGGAGGTTGGGAGGTTAGGACAAAGGACAGTAGGGAGGTTAGATAATAGCCATAATGAAGTACGGGGGTTGGGACAGAGCCAGAGGGAGACAGGGAAGTAGGACAAAGCAACAGAGAGATAGGAAGGTTGGGACAGAGCCATAGGGAGGTAGGGAGGTTTGGACAGAGCCGTAGGGAGATAGAGAGGTTGGGAAATTGTCACAGGGACATAGGAATATTAAAACTTAGAATCAAGAAGGTTTTGTTGTGGCTGTTAAACACTTAGCAAGCTAATATCAGTTGTTAATAGAAGGTACCCTAGTTTACAGTTTGGATACAGAATACAACTAAGTGCAGCAGTATGCAGTTTCTGTTTGTCTGTGTTATAAAAGATGAAACAGTGTTTATATTGATTGATGAACTGTGGAGCATGTTCAAAATATGAGAACTTGCTCTTTATGTGTTTCTTACATCAGGATTTAGTTTGGGGATCTTCAGTGTGACCACGATGGAGAACTCAGCAGGGAAGAAGTTGCAGTTGGTGAAGATCTGTGATGATGGGAAACTCAGAGCCTGTGGAGGTCCCGAGAGCTTCAGTCCTCTTGAACCCTGAGATTGAACCATCCGGACCTGAGTCTGGTGACTGCCTACAACAGGAAGGACATGATGCAGCAGATCCAGTGGTAACAGATCTGTGGACAAAATACACTCCAGAATGAGGATCGAACCACGATATTTAGTGTGCAGTTAGCGTCATAGTTCCAGTGCCAAATTAACACAGTAATTGGAAATGATCTATGGTACATGAAAGAGGGACGCACACCCAATTAACCATTTTATCCTGGCCAGGGTGGAGGTAGATCCAGAGCCTATCCCAGGAATACTTCCCTTAATTGGAGATGTAAACAATATTCCCTTAATTAGGAAAGGTTTGGGGAAATGTTTTTTGTGCCATCATTTGACAAAGTTTGTATGATGCTAACTGGTGGTCAATAATTCATTACCTGTTACCAATTAACCATATCATCACAAAGGATACTATGATCAATATTTGAGGCTTAGAGCTGTAGTGTGAAACTGAAAAGGCAACAGTTGGATATTAAACATGTCTTGGCTGATCAACTAGATATAAGTGAGGCAAAAAGCAAAATTTTGTTCAAAAGCCAAATAGGTCAGGGCTGCCACTGGTTAACATAATGAGAACCTGCAATAAGTGTCTTATTTCTTTGCTCACTGAAAAAAAACTTTATCCAACCACAGAGGCAAATTAAAGCTGATACAATGCAGCAAACATGAGAGGATCAGTGGAGATCATGTAAGAGGTGAAGTCATATCTGAGAGAGGGAAGAGCAAGTCAATCTCTCTCTGGTGAGCTACACATGCTACTCCTGAGTTACCAGTGAGGTGGTTGGAGTTTTTGTCACCTCAAAGTCATTCACTGCTGCTGAGGATGGCCCCATATGGACAGCCTAAAGATACATGAGATTACTGTGGTTGGTAGCACATAGAAACCATAAGGATGGCTGTGGATGTTTTTCCTTCGATAGCCTTAGGACTGCAATTGCTAAGAAATGTTTGCATTCAAGTCTCCATCATTGACAATTTTAACGTCAGTCTGATATAATAGACGTTAAGTTAAAACTATAATGAATTCAGAAATGACTCTGATGTTCATATTCAATTTCCTGTTAACACAGTTAGCACTTTTTGGCTATATAATATACAGATATAGAAGATAAATTGTATTATATGGATATATTAAATTATATTATATAGATAAATGTATAGAAGATAAATCTGTAGTGCAGGAAGTCTCTGGTGTGCCGAGTGTGTACAGCAGTTTCACATGCATGTTTGTGTTTCACGCTGCACTCACGTGTCCTGTAAAGTGATGACAGGTTCAGTCAGATGTCTATGAAAAAACAGTGTTTGCTTAAAATAAATGCTTCAGTTTTAAAGGGCAGGACTTCTACTTGTGTTTGGATTCACATGGTAAAATCAAAAAAGGAAACAAGAGCAACAGAGAAGACTTGTGGAATAGAATGGACTAGATCACATTTCAAAGACTGAAAAAGCTTTTCAGAGAGCAAATAGCACCTTTCATAATGCTACTGATTCACATGGGACACACAGAGGTACTCTGGGGCCTCCTATTATTATAAAACAAATGCATTATTGGAGATATAATGCAGGTCATATGAGCATAAAGAGACCTGGAGGGAGGTCTAAGCTATAGGTACACACAGCTAAAGGGAACAGTATAGACTATTATTATTATTCTTCACACCACCGGATCATCTGTGGTCACACTCTCCGCCCATCCAGCTCCCACCTGGAAGTTCACCTCCCATTATGAACATTGTCGCAAAGTGAAAACAGATACGCCCTGCACTGTACACCCATCTTAACTAGCTAAAAATATTACGCTATGAGAAACTCAAACATGAAATCTGAACCTGACCCAAGTACAAAAAATATTTGTGAAATAATGTCCAAATCTGACTGAACCTAATATGTATATAGCCTCATGATAAAAATAAACAAGAGAAATCAACAGACTGAAGAACCTAAAAGAAGCCCTGTGAGTCACACAAAAACCCAGGAAAAATCTCTAGAGAGACCTACAGAGACCCAGAAGAGCCCATTGACACCCAAAGAACCTACACTGATCCGCCATGACATTAAACCCAGTGACAGGTGAAGTGAATAACATTGATTATCTCATTACACCTGTAATGGCACCTGGCACCTGTAAAGGGGTGGGATTATTAGACAGCAAGTGAACAGTCAGTTTTTGAAGTTGATGTGTAGAAAGCACGAAAAATGGGCAAGTGTAAGGATCTGAGTGACTTTGACAAGCGCCAGATTGTGATGGTTAGACGACTGGGTCGTCTAAAATGGCAGGTCTCCAAAGCAGCAGGTCTTGTGGGGTGTTCCCGGTATGCAGTGGTTAGTACCTACCAAAAGTAACGAAGGACAACTGGTGAACCAGCAAGAGGGTCATGGGCACCCAAGGCATGATGCACGTGGGGAGTGAAGGCCCGTCTGGTCCGATCCCAGAGAAGAGCTACTGTAGCACAAACTGCTGTAAGAGTTAACACTGGCTCTGATAGAAAGGAGTCATAACAAACAGTGCAGTGCAGCTTGCTGCATATGGAGCTGCGTAGCCACAGACCAGTCAGAGTGCCCATGCTGACCCTGTACACCACCGAAAGCTCCTACACATGGGCATCAGAACTGGACCATAGATCAGTGGAAGAAGGTGGCCTGGTCTGATGAACCACATTTTCTTTTCCATCATGTGGAAAGCCATGTGCGTGTGCGTCGCTTACCTGGGGAAGAGATGGCACCAGGATGCACTATGGGAAGAAGGCAAGCCGGCGGAGGCAGTGTGATGCTCTGGGCAATGTTCTGCTGGGAAACCTCAGGTCCTGGCATTAATGTGGATGTTATTTTGACACGTACCACCTACCTAAACATTGTTGCAGACCGAGTTACACCCCTTCATGGCAACGGTATTCCCTAATGGCAGTGGCCTCTTTCAGCAGAATAATGTGCCCTGCCACACTGCAAACATTGTTCAGGAATAGTTGAGGAACATGATAAAGAGTTCAGGGTGTTGACTTGACTTCCAAATTCCCCAAATCTCAATCCAATCAAGCATCTGTGAACCCATATACACTTACAGACACCCACAAGAACCCCAATGAGACCCAAAAGAACCCATATACACCTACATACACCCACAAGAACCCCAGTGAGACCCATAAGAACTCATACACACCCACAAGAACACCACTGACACCCATAAGAACTCGTATACACCTACATACCCCCACAGTAACCACATTGAGACCCATAAGAACCCATATACACATACAGTCATCCTGAGATACACACTGAGATACACAAGAACACAAATGCCCCTACAGATGCCCACAAGAGGACAGTGAGACCCACAAGAACCTGTATACACCTACAAACACACACAAGAACCCCAGTGAGTCCAACAGAGAACCCAAAAGACCACAGAGATTTTCAGAAAGCCTAAAGAGACCTATAAAACCCTGAGCTGCAGGAACCACACAGTGATTTCACAAAAACTAAAACTACAGCACTAAAGAGAACAGAAACTCTATAAGGACCAGTAAACACCCACAGAGACCAGATAGAGACCTCCAACAATTCCATAGGCCCAAAGAAATCCGTAAAGCTCTGTAGAGAACCATATTATCTCCACAGAGAGCCACAAATAACTACAGACCTACAGACTCCAATACATAGCAAATTGCATATGCACAATTACTAAAACCATTAAGGATTTTCGAAAACCATGTCACCACATATCACTATCACCACTAAGCTGCTACTGCTGGGCCCTTGAGCAAGGCCCTTAACCCTCAACCGCTCAGTTGTATAAAATGAGATAAATGTAAGTTGATCTGGATAAGGGCATCTGCCAAATGCCATAAATATAAATGAGTTTCCACACTGTGGATCACTGTTCCTGAATCAGCTATTTCAGCTGAGCTGACAGTTTCTCCACCTAAGTGCATTTTAAGAACTTGTACATGTTTAAGTAGTATTACATGATTCACATATTATTTTGTAATAAAACATACAATTTGTTATAAAAAATAAATTTAATTTTTATTTATTTCTTTGTTTATTTATTAAACAATGTTAGCTGAAGTGTGGTTCTTTAATACACAAATAAAACAGCCTAAAATTAGTGATGACCTGAAACAGTTTCTACATTGACTATGGAAAAGACAATTAGTCAGCTATGTTTTTGAATTATTGTTTGACTAGCAAAACTTAGTGCTCATACAATCCCTACAAAAGGTGTATACTGATGAAGATAAATGTCTTCCAATGTCTTCTTGTTGCACATAACTGCTCTCATTTTGCAAAACTTAAGGCCCAAATGTTTGATCAGAGCACCTGGAGTCCTAGAGACCACATCTAATCATGTATCTCATCTACAGAGACAACCACAGGAGTGTGTGTTTCCGTCTGGCCCCTTGACATGGTTTTGAAGTGAGTCCTCACTAAACCCAGCTGAGGAGCTGCTGTAGATTCTGCTCTGAAAGCGAGTCAGTATAAAGATCATACAGGAGAACAGAAGCACCCCTGTCCTCCTCCCCTTCCTTTCGGTCCTTTGAATGATATCATAATTAGTCAGCTTAAATGGTTTAGAGAACTTGAAGCTCATAATATCCCGGCAATCTGCAAGAAAATCCGCAGTAATTACAGAGCTTGAGCGACACAGCGCAAAGAGAAACCACCTCTGACAGCTGACATGAAAAGGACAAGTTACAGCTCGCTCTTACTGAAGCTGCCATGAAACAGTGCTCTTTAGAGGAACACCATCACCTGCACTGCTACCTGCTCCAGGTAATAAAGCAGAATTACTGCATTAGAAAGAGAGGACATGATATGGACAGGTAGAGAGGTGTATCTGTGCAAGGTGAACTGGTGTATGGCCAGGAGAATAGTTGTACCTGTTCTAACTATGGAGATTCACCTGTGCTAAGTGAATAAGTTCTACATAAAAGGTGCACCTGTACTAGGTGAGCAGGTGTTTCTGTGTTAGGAAAGGTACCTGTTCTGGGTGAGGATTTTCACTTCACATGTACTAGGTTAACGGGTGAATATGTGCAGAGTGATGAGTACCTGTGTTAGAAAAATAGGTGTGTTCTTGCCCTAGTTGATCGGACTCACCTGTGGTGGGTGAGGATATGTACCTGCTCTAGGTGAAGAGTTTCACCTGTGCTAGGTAAGACAATGTATATGAGCTAGGTGGTTTTAGGTGTAGAAGTATATCTGTGCTGGAGCTAATGCTGGAGCTCTATTGTACCTGTTCTGGGTGAGGAAACATACCTGAGCTGGGTTAGGAAGCATACCTGAGTGAGATGTGGAGGTGTACCTATTTATGGGTGAGGAAGCTTACCTGAGCTAGGTGAGGAGATGTACTTATTCTGGGTGAGGCAGCATACCTGAGGAGGTCTACCTGTTCTGGGTAAGCAAGCATACCTCAGCTATAGGGGTTTCACCTAAGCTAGTTGAGGAGGTGTACCTGTTCTAGGTGAGGAAGTGTACCTGAGGTAGGTGAGAAGTTGTACCTGCTCTAGTTAAGGGGTTTCACCTGAGGTAGGTAAGGAACTGAGCTACGTGTAGAGGTAGAGGTGAATCTGTCTTATGTGAAGAGGTGTACCAGTTTTTGGGGAGGAAGTGTACCTGAGATAGATGTGAAGGTCTTCCTTCTGTAGTTGAGTGGTTTGACTTGTTCTAGGTAAGATGGTTTACCTGATGTAGGTCTAGAGGTGTGCTAGCTGACATGTTTTACCTGAGCTAGGTGTAGAGGTGTATTTGTGCTAGCTGGCATGTTTTACCAGTGCTAGGTGAGGAGCTGTACTTACGCTGTTCTAGGTGTGGAAGTGTACCTGTGCATGGTCTCCATGGCGCTGACCAGCTGCTGATGAAACAGCAGAGAAGGATGACAAACTTCAGCAGCATCAGAGCTGCGTTCAAATGCAATCAGTCAGATCAAGTCTTAAACTCCTCTTTGAGTCTCCTCATAACAGCCCACTGCACTACAGTGGACCTTCTCCAAGACAAGATCTTCCAAGTTTCAGAAACATCTGCAGGACTTTTTATGGTTGAGTCTTCAGGTTTCATTTACATCTAGAGGTCTCTTGAGATTTAATCAATATTCTGGATTAATTACCAGAGTGCTAGATACATCCAGCTGAGGCTTTATATCTTAAATGATCTAGACGATATTATTTCTGAAACATCTACACCTTCACATTTGAGGAACATCCAGGAGCATATTATGTTCAAATTTCCTAAATACTTATGAAAATTGTGATTCTTATGTCTTAATCCAAGAGAACCTTCACACTAATTAATTATCCAAAAGAATCTATAGATTTTAGAATCATCCAGGATCTTGGGAAATTTTCAGAAATTTGGAACATCCAGGTGAAACTCCATGAAACTACATGAGACAAGGTATTAAATCATCAGAAAAAATTCAGAGGCACCCTCAGATTTCAGGAACATCCAGCAGAACAATACAGACACAAAATGTCCATGTAGAGAAGAGAATGTACATTCCTTTGTGAAGTACTCCATGTCAGAGGATAAGATTCTCAGTGTGTAGCATAAAAAAATGTCCAGTCAGGAGAAACCTGTGATAGACCAGTGAGCTCAAGTCAGTCTGAGAGACACTTAGACCGCTAAGAGTAGGAGGTGTTTCCTAACCTCTCTCTGTGTGTGTGTGTGTGTGTGTGAGAGAGAGAGAGAGAGAGAGAGAGAGAGAAAGAGAGAGAGAGAGAGTGGAACTCACCTGTGAGAGGCATTAACACTGAGAATAAGATAGCTGTGGATAGGAGGGGTTAGAGATAGATAGATAGAGAGAGAAACTCAGGGAGAGAGAGAAAGGAAGAGACAAACTTAGAGAAGGAGACAGAGAGAGACAGATAGAGACAGCTGAAGAGATTGATAGAGAGTGAGAGAAGATCAGACAGAGAGAGAAGGACAGAGACAGAGAAACAGAGAGAGAGAGAGAGAGAGAGAGAGAGAGAGAGAGAAGACTTCAATCTTTGTCAGCTATAATGGTCTTGTCTTAGAAGTGGGCAGGAATTCCCCAGTGTTGTATATATATATATACATATATATATATAATGTTAAATGTGACCCTGTGTTGAGCCTCCAGCTGCTCCTCCTCATCAACAGAAATATGGAAACACCACTGAACCTCAGAACTACTTCTGAAAATTGCCTTAATCTTAATAAAGTCCTGAGATTTCAGTGTTTCATAACAGTGGGAGGATCTCACTTTTGTCAAACAAGACAAGCAGTTTGTCAAACAAGGGGGCAGGGCAATAAACAGGAAGGTGTGATATGGAAAAGGCAGAGCTTTGACTAAGATGAGAATGTCAGTGTCAGTGTATTTATTCTGCTCTCTAGCATCCAATTAGGTACTAGGTTTCCAAAATAATAAAAATCACACCGGACATTGATAGCAAAGAAACAAAGATCAATAAACAATGTTGGGACACAATAGGAATGTAAATTAGCCTGCACTGCGAATGTGTCTAATGAGCCAGATTTTGTTTCTAACAGCAAGGTGGCTGTGTTATTTCTCATTGCAGGCCTGTAATCACACAGCCCCAGTCATTAACACACACACGGCACTGATCTGACCTTCACACCAAAGCACACTAACACACGCAAACACACACTTACCTGCACTCTAGTGCCTTTGAAATTAGAAGTGTGTAAACAGATTATCCCCGCAGGGTAACAGGTAAGGTTTGGTGTTCCACAAGGCTCTGTTCTAGGCCCACTACTCTTTTCTCTATATACACTACCTCTGGGTACAATTATTTGTAAACATTTTATTAGTTTCCATTGCAATGCTGATAACACACAGCTGTATATTTCAGCAAAGCCTGATGACAGACAGAGCTACTGGGAGGTTGGGAGGTTGGGAGAGTGTTAAAAGAAGGTAGAGAGGTTGGGATATAGCCATATGGAGGTAGTGAGGTTTGAACATTGCCCTAGAGAAGTAGGGTGTTTGGGACAGAGCCACAGCGAGACAGTGAGGATGGGAAAGAGCCAGAGGGAGGCAGAGAGGTTGAGACAGAGCCAAAGCATGGTTGTGAGATAGCCATATGGAGGTATGGAGGTTGGGTTCAAAGCTATATGGAGGTAGGGAGGTTGGGGCAGACCTGTAGGGAGGTAGGAAGGTTGGGGCAAAGCTGTATGGAGGTTGCCACAGCCAGTTATTTAGTGCAGATGTATGTGGTTTGGGATGTATGGTGACTATGAGTGCGATGTAGACTGTATTAATGTTGAAGGACAGTCTCACACACACCTGTTTCCTCATGCCCAGAGGAAGTCTCAGGGAAAACTGTATGGAAATGGAAATTTTATCTGTATGTTCACACACCCAGACTCCTGTCCCCATTGCATGAATGAGGCTTTATTACCCACAATCCCCTGGGCTCACTCATTAGCACGAGTCAAAGTGGATATCTTTCAGAGAAAACTTACAGAAAATCATATTCAATAGGATCTTCTCTATTGCCTTTGTGTGTGCATGTGTGTGTGTATGTTTTTATCAGAGGAAGCGATACGACCTCAGCTGGACACATCAAAGCCTTCACACACTTTTAATCACCTTCATCCTTCAGCCATGAGATGTTATCTGAGAGAGATAGAGACATGTGTATCTGATGGCCCCTCCAGCTTTAGCTCACTCTGATAAGTTTCCCTCACGCCCACACAGGAAGTGTGTTTATCAGCCATGTTTCCCGAGTAGTCAGCAGAACTTAGCAGACGGAGCTAAATATGTGAGATGGAAATTAAATGGCAGTTTATAGCTGTAAACTCTTCATCATCATAATACTCCATTTATTTAAATATTAATTAATGCCTTCACAGATTTATTGATTTTTCTTACTGTTCACTACTGGTGGTGATTCTGATGAGCCTCTATACAAATATAATTCCATATATGTAAAGTTTAATACTATATTGAAGTACGGGAAGCAACATCTTCAAAAAGAAAGAACAAAATAAACTGTGCACTAGGAGACACAGTTCAAACACAAGGTTGTTCATAAGTCTACTGGGTACCAGAGCACATTAGGTCAAAGGTTAATGATTGACTCTGTGATTGTGTCAATTGTATCATAAGGGCTGCTGCAAAAGCAGCTGTAGAAGCAAAATCATGGGCATGAGAGGCATTTGGAGAGGACATGGAATAAACTTTGGGATGGCCTCAAAGATGTTCTGGCAAACCATTCAGCACCTCAGGAGGCGAAACAAGACCATGCACGAACTCTGCTGAGGAACTGTGGGGAGTGTTGACCTCTACTGGAGATACTGGTGAGCGATAGAAGGAGCAGTTTGAGGAACTCCTTAACTGAGTGGACGTGCCCTCCATTCTCTGTACACTGCTCATCACCCTGAGAACACCATCCTTAGAGTGAAGCATGATCGTGGTAGTGTCATGTCGAGAGTTGGTGGACGGTCTCCTCTAGGCAGAGTCACAGTTGTGCTGTATTCTTTACATTTTCTAATAATGGCTGTCATTCTACAGTATGTTTACAGTTTGGGATTATTTTATAGCCAAACCCTGATTATTATAATTGTCAGTGTAGGTACCGAATAATAATGAGAGTCATACAGTTTTCAGTCTGAAACTTTGGGCCCCATCTTAGGATATACACTTTCAGTCTCTGGAGCTGTGTTGAAAAATGTAAACATGTACGCGTTTTGTTTTTGTTATTTTTTAACTGTAACCGAGACGAGTGTGCACTCAGTTTGGCAAGGTGGGACACTTTATACCCGACTTGGCCGTGTTTACCACTAGGTTAGTGAAAATAAAGGCTCAGGGGAATTTCAGCTCCACCCCAGTGTGAGTGTGTGTTCATGTGTGTGTAGTGTTGGGATTGATGTGGGCTCTCACACATTTACACCTGCTGCATTAAAGACCAACACTTCCGCCCTTTACATCTCCTCACAGAGACAGGGTGTGAACTCTAAAGCACCTCGACTTGCTCTGATCTCCGGCCCGACAGAACCTCAGTGGTTCACCACAAACACTGGCTCTGTGCGTGGCGTCTCAACAACACAAACTGTACCAACATTTCTCTAATTAAGAGGTGAGTTTACAAAAAGAAAGTGTGGCAAAGTAGAGCCATCAGGCATGGGCTATATCTTAAAACTCTCAGTGTGCCAAAATAATATGCCAGATATTCTACCTGTTTTGTAACCAGGAGTGTTCTCTGGATAGCCAGCTAAGTGTTTATATATAAAACTCTCTTGAGACTCCACACACAGCACTTTATATTGTTACTACATGTATCATACTTGCATGTTTTGTACATCCCTATTTTTTGCACATTCCTGAACAGAATTTTCTTATTTCTTATTATTTCTTATTAATTTCTTATATTTAATTTAGTTATTTAAATGCACAGTCTAAAGAGTAGGCCAGATTTTCATTTCACTGCATCTCATATACTGTAAATAACTGTGTGTATGTAACAAATAAAATAAAATCTTGAATTCTTATAAACTTTATATATACATATATAAACATATTGCATACTCTTGCAGTTTTTTGTTTGTTATTCTTGCTATCTCAATTAAATTCAGTTTTATGTGTATAGTGCTTTTAATAATGGACATTGTCACAAAGCAGCTTTGCAGAAACATATAAACTGAGGATATAAATTTAAAATGTATGAATTTATCCCTAAAGTGCAAGTCAGAGGTGACGGTGGTGAGGAAAAACTCCCTGAGACAATATGAGGAAGAAACCTTGAGACTCAGAACCAGACTCAAAAGGGAACCCATCCTCATCTGGGTGACACCGGAGATATATATATATACATATATATATATATTATCAAATAAGTATCAATTAAATTATTTGGATTGACCAATACATTATATCACAAGGTCTAATAAATAATAATAATAATAATAAGAAGAAGAAGAAGAAGAATCTGCATATATGTCACTCTGGATAAGGATGTTTTTTTAATTTTGTGAATGTAAATTACCTCACACACACACACACACACACACACACACACACACACACACACACACACACACACACACAGAAAGCCTGTCCTTTTGGGGTTGGTTGGATGGCTTAGACTCTCTAACCCACTGATAGACAGATAGATATACAGTCTCCTCTGAAAGTACTGGAACACGAGGTCAGTTCTTTGTTTTCGCTATACACTGAAGACATTTGGGTTTGACATCAAAAGATGAATATGAGACGATAGATCAGAATTTCAGCTTTAATTTCCTGATATTTACATCTAGATGTGTTAAACAACTTACAACATCATACCTTTGGTTGCAGACCCCCAGTTTTTAGGTGAGCAAAAGTAATGGAACAGATAATCTCAAAGTAAATGAAAGTAAATAACACTTAATGTTTGGTTGCATGTCTCTTGCTTGCAATAACTGCATCAAGCCGGTGATCCACTGACACCAAACTGCTGCATTCTTCTTTTGTTTGAACCCAGTCATTTCTCAAGTGACCAAAAATACTGGAACATGTGACAGGTGTTTTGCCCAGGTGTGTCCTGTTAGATTGATTGTTTAAACAATTAATAGCTCTGAATGTCTCCTCTTGGTTTGAGCCCTCAGTTTCACCTGAAGCCTTTACAGAGACCTCACTGCACCAGATAATGTGGCCTCTGTGTGTGTGTGTGTTTTTGCTGTTTTAGCATCAAACGCTCTTTTGAGAGAAACACACGCAGGGTACGTGTACAGACACGTTGAGCAGCAACTCCGAGGGGATTCTAAAGAACCAAAGAGAACACCCACACACACACACACACACACACACACACACACACACACACACACATGCTTTCTAGGAATAAAACTAACACATGTAATTACACTAATCATCAATACACATTAATCATTAAATACCCAAACAAACAACTGGAATAGTCAAACTGAGATTTGCTCACAATATTTAATAAGATAGTTTATAATATAGAATAGAGTGAGTAATATATTTAATAACTCAATTTAAAACTACTACATTTATTACCACTATAATAGA
Source organism: Pangasius djambal (assembly GCA_022985145.1). NCBI lineage: Eukaryota > Metazoa > Chordata > Actinopteri > Siluriformes > Pangasiidae > Pangasius > Pangasius djambal. The sequence goes on from CM040979.1 coordinate 31,045,963, forward strand.
TATAAAACCACAAAGTTACTTTAGTATGCTAGCGAGCACCAAACTCAGTGCCTAGCTAGCTGGCTGTAACTGTAAAATGAGATTAAAATAATAATTTCTTCTCATTTTGTAAATTATTTTATGCTACATCAACTGTTGTTTATATTTAGTTAGCTAGGTAAAGCTAATATTGCTGCAGCTAAGAAAAAAACTAGCATTAGCTAGTACGAAAAAGCTAACTAGCTACATACACATGCCTAACTTTGAGTTGTGCTTGCTTTTCTTCCACTTCTCTTTCTCTCTAATATTTTACACTTGAACATCAAACAATACAGAAATAAGACACGTGACCAATCAAATACGACACACGACCAATAAAATATGGAGTTATGAAATATGACCAATAAAAATAGAAAAATAAGACACGTGACCAAATATGGAAATACAACATGTGACCAATTGAATGCGGAACTGTGACACGTGACCAAATTACAGATGTATGAAATTTGAACTTTAATAAAATACATTAGAAAAAGAAAAAATTCACCTGCAAAACACTGAGCACAAAACCATTTCTTTCATTTTCAGCATTTCTCTCAAGGGGTTAAACACACACACCACACACACACACACACACACTCACACAGACACACACACAATCTCACACACACAGAGACAGTCCTAGCGCCCAATCAGTGCTACCATCTTATTTCCTTAAAATTTTTTCCTTGTTTTCATAGTATCTTATCAACGCCTAAACACACTCCACAGTGTTAAATCTGTCACAAACTCGTTATGCATGATTGCACAGATAACCCGCTGGGAAGATAATCAAATTCCTCATGCTGTGTGACATTAAACATATATACACAGGTAAATTTACCTTGTCACTATTTAGGGATGTTCTGTGCCTTACATAGCAAGGTCACGTCCTTTTGCCCAAGGCAGTCTCTTTATTACGACACCACTGTAAGATTTATTTAACTCTTCACTTCACCTCACTGCTAATCAGGATACATTAACAACGTTAACGTTAACAACAAACATGCTAACCAAGAAACTAGTGCTAAATAGGATAATCACAACAATACTGTAGTAAACAGGGTAACTTGTAACTAGTCAAAGTACAGCTTGTGTGAACCAACCAACTACAGAGAAAAGACAACACAAGACCAATCAAATGCAGAGAAATCACAACATGTGACCAATCAAATATGAGATACATTGACTTTTATTAAATGAAAATCAGCTAACCTCAGTTTGCTGGTTCGTCCGCCCCTTTATTCTCTCTCTCTCTCACACACACACATACATACACACACACTTTTACACACATTCTTACAAACACAGATTCCTAAAGCACAAATTGTAGACTTCAGCACTATAATTACAGTAACTGTAGTCAAACACAGTCTACAACACCATTACACACACACACACGTGTATTAAAGAGCTTTCAACACAACAAAGTACACAGTGAAGTCAACTCATGATCCGTGACATCATCGAGCACACCTGTAAGATGAGCACTGTTTCTATGCACACTTGCTTGTACAGGTAAATCTCCAACACACACTTAAACTACTGACCTGTTTTAACAAAACAATCAGCCATCAGCGCAATGCGGCGTGGTGATGTAGCTTACAGCAGGTTATGGTCGCTGATGTGCTGGATGTCCAGGTGGTGCTCCGAAAACAATGTGGGCTTTATAGATAATTGGACTATCTTTGAGGGCAAGGCTGGCCTGTTAGGGCGGGACGGTGTCCATCCCACTCGGGAAGGTGCTGCTCTCATTTCTTGCAGCATAGCACATAGTCTCAGAACAGGCCTAGTTAATCGGTGACAATCCAGAGCGAAGGCCAGGGAGCAGACAAGCAGGCTAAACCGACCGTCTGCTAGCTGCAATGAGTCGTCACTTAGGTTCCACCGTATTGAGACTGTGTCTGTTCCCCGAGCTAAACAAAATTATAGACATACTCAGACAATTTGTTTCAGCAACCTAATTAACATAAAATTAAATCAAACCGAACACATAGCCAGCACCGTTGATCTGAAGCTAGGACTGTTGAACATTAGATCTCTTAGGTCTAAAGCACTTATTGTTAATGAAACCATTACTGATCAGGAGTTTGATGTACTGTGTTTAACAGAAACGTGGATTAAACAAAATGAGTTTGTAGCATTGAATGAAGCTAGTCCTCCCGGGTACAGTTACATACATCAGCCCCGTCTAACTGGCAAAGGAGGAGGCGTCGCAGTCATCTATAATGA
>CM040979.1:31055238-31065252 GCA_022985145.1 Pangasius djambal
TTAAGTGTGTGTTAAGTACATGTTAAGTGCGTGTTAACTACGTGTTAAGCGCGTGTTAAGCGTATGTTATGTACGTGTTAAGCGTATGTTATGTACGTGTTAAGCGTATGTTATGTACGTGTTAAGCGTATGTTAAGTACGTGTTAAACGTATGTTAAGTATGTGTTAAGCTTGTGTTAAGCATGTGTTAAGTGTGTGTCAAACAGTGTGTAAAATATGTATTAACTGTGTGGTAAGTGTGTTTGTTAAACCTGTATAAAGTGTGTTATGTGCATGTAAAGCGTGTGTTAAGCGTGTGTCAAGTACGTGTTAAACGTGTGTCAAGTACGTGTTAAGTGTGTGTTAAACGTGTGTTAAGCATGTGTTGTGTGTGTTAAGCGTGTGTTGTGTGTTGAGGGCGTGTTAAACGTGGTTAAGCATGTGTTGTGTGTGTTAAGCGTGTGTTAAGTGTGTTGAGCGCGTGTTAAATGTGTGTTAAGCATGTGTTGTGTGTGTTAAGCGTGTGTTAAGCGTGTTACCTGTGGCGTGTCGAACAGCAGGTCCCGTCCGTCCACGCTGATTTTATACGAGCTCTGCAGCGGCGCTCCGAAAAACACAATGTGTTCATACGGAAACGTCTCCAGCGGCTTCGGTTCTCCTCTCTTATACACCGAGACACTCTCAGCACTCACACCTAACCACAGCTCACAGGGAAAACCTCCACACTTCGACTGCACACACACACACACACACACACACACACACACACACACACAGTTATTTTAGTGCTGGAACCCGTCCCCGAGTTCTCTAGTTAGCTAGTTTGGTTCCTCCCCTGTCGCCGAGTAACTACATAGCCTAATTAATTTCTTAGTTCCCTAACATCATAGTTTCCCGATTTTCTAGTCAGCTTGTTTTCTAGTGTCTTAGCAAACTGCTAATTCTAACCAGCTAGGTTAAAGATGCTGCTGTAGCTCACCTCGACATCGAACAGAGCCGATCCGTACCCGCTCCACTGTGTAACGATGTCCATGTACTTGATCATGGCCTGCTGCTGATCCAGTCCCTTCAGCCGGCTCCATTTTTCCCTGATACTCGCTCTCGTCCCCTCCGTCTCCTCCTTCACCCACATGTCCATCATGGTCTGTTCGTCCTGAACATTGCGCTGCTTCCTCAGTGACCCTCCTGCCTTCAGGCCCTCCAGAAAGCTGCTACGGCGCTTCTCTAGTGTTCCTCCTGCTCCTCCTCCCCCTCGTCCTCGGGTGAAGTGAAGGATGCGTTTGTGGATGCGTTTCAGAGGGTAAACGCTCTCTAGGCTCCAGCTAACTGCCGTCGCGTCTCCATGCAGATACTGCAGACGAAGAGCAGCAAGATGCCGCAGTGTGTCCTCATGAGCTGGGAAATGACCGCTGATTAGCGACTCGTGAGCCTGAGGAGGAGCAACACGAGACACTTACCTTCCACATCATAACTATGGAGTCGTAATCATGGAGTCATAACCAAGCAGTCATAACCGAGCAGTCATAACCGTGGGGTCGTGAATATAGAGTCGTAACCGTGGGGTCGTAACTGTGGAGTCGTGAATATAGAGTCGTAAACTTATTTTAAATGTGAATTAGTCCTGTGGAGTCGAAAAAACACTGAGTCATATACATGGAGTCGTAACATGTAAATGCGGCATCGTAAACGCCGAGTTGCGATCACAAAGTCGTAAACGTTGTGCCGTAACTGTTGAGTAAAACGTGGAGTTGTGTGCTAATACAGTATCACTGACCTGCTCGAACATGAAGACAAACTCGACTCCCTCTTTAGGCGAGCTCTCTACATCCAGGAAACAGTAGAGCTTAAAGTACAGCTTCCACTGAGACTCGGGCTCTGACAACGCCAAGCTGGACAACACACACACATACACACACACACACACACACACACACACGGACAATTCAGAATGAAATGAGTAACATAACATTATCCATCACATGATCTCATCAGAATGTAATATAGGTGTCTAATTGTATGTAGTGAGTGTGTATGTGTGTGTGTTTACCGCTCAAACTTGGCCAACACATCAGCAACAATGACTCGGCTCTCAACAGCACGATACACACTCCCACTGTGCTCAAACAGAGCAAACATGTTCCTGCTGTCCTCCATGGCCAAGCCCCGGATCAGTTTCTCCACCACCTACACACACACACACACACACACACACACACACACACACACACATGATCACAAGAATTACACAAAATGTTTACATCGTGTACTCATTACCGATTTAAATATGTACTCAATATGTATTTGTTCTCACCTCTCCTGCAGTAGTGTGTGAGTTAATGGAGATTTTACAGGCTCCACCCCCATGACAGTAAACAGTTGATGTCATTTCCTGTCTGTTCCTCAGAGCGACGATCTCCTCCTGCGACGGTACACACTCACGCACTTTCGTCTTCTTCAGCGAGTCGGTAATGAAGACAGCGTAACGCTCCACCTCTGTGCCGGGAAACCTTTCTCTGATCCTGAAATTAACGGAAAGGTTTACAGCATTATATTTACATTAACTGTATAGTAATGCAGTGTGTGTCACACATGCCTCTGATCGTCACGGTACAGAACTACACCAGCCATCAGCCCCAGCACATCACATGACCAAGACACATGCCTCACTGATCACCTGCACCTGGTTCCTGTTTCACCAAATTACTGTCACTATTTAAGTTCTGGATTCTGTGTGTCTCTTTGTCTAGCTTTTGTCGTTGTTGAATGTAGCTTCATCCACGTTGCGTTCATCTTCTTGCCATGCGTATCTAGTTCTTGTTTGCTTTGTATAATGGTCATGTTTTCGTGTGTTTCACTCCAGTAAACTCCGATCTGCACTTGCATCTGCCTCCACTATTAAATCCTGACACTGATCACACGCTGCTTGAAGTCTCATTTTATTAGTGTATTAATTTAGCTAATAATGATCAATTTAATTTTTTATATTTATAAGCTGTACTTGTTTCACATCTTATTTTGCATTTTTATTTGTTATATATCATGTTAATTTTATTTATTTTTTATTTATTTATTTAAGTTTTTGCTAATAATATTTTAATGAAGTTTTAGGACTTCATTATTTTTATTAACTGTATTAATTTACTTTATTTGTATTAATAATGGCTTCCTGATGGGGTTGTACTTAGAACCTCTGATAGGATAACACTTTGCTGTAGGGTTTTACTTAAAGCTTTTTTAAAGGTTCCTCCAAACTGAATAAAGCTGAATAACCCCTTTAGGGTTCAATTCCAGTCAGAATCTTACAATCTGACACTGAGACACTCGGTGGATCACTGTGACAAGATTAGCCCTGTGACCAGTAACCCAGGAAAACCCTGGAGAACCTGCAAAATAACACCAACACATGTGTCCATGTCTCACTGCTCACATTGGGCCAGACAAAACAGCTGCATGCTGGGAAGAATTAGGAGACAAAAGATACACTGAACAAATCAGTTACTGTGCTATAACATGTTTTCCTGTGCTTCCTGAACACAAGTGGCCTGAAGAGGAGGAGACCTCACCCAAAACACACTGTGGAGCATCTGACAACCTCTCCACTGTCTGTTAAAGGTGGAGGCAAGAACCACGGTGTGACGTGCAAGCACTCCTCACCAGGTTCAACTGGGACCACAATGTGGAGGTCATCCATAGGACCAGGTCACAGTCCTGAGCCCCAAGTCAGGGCAAGCTCCTAATGATTTGGTGACTCCAGAGAACATGAAGCAGCTTGCCCAAACCTAATAAAGGTAAGCCTATGAATACAGGTAAGGCTCTATTGGCTGTGCTATGAGTAAACAAATGTCTGGAGCTTTCAACCCACCAACATCAGGACATGCTGAAATCGAAGAATCAGTTTCTCAACATCTTTACATCATGACTTTCACCAGGCAGGCCAAGATCACTAACATCATGTACAGACCCTTCTGGGAATAATCATTTAGGAGCAACCCTAAACCCTACAGAATAAATAGAGTCTACTGAAATTGTTCCTCCTGCAGCCAAGACCTCCATCCACCCAGCCTCAACATCAGAACCGGTGCTCATAACCCGGTCTTGACTCTGAGTGTTCATCTGTGTGTAGACTGAGTAATCACCTCTTCAGGTGGAATTTCAGGTATCTCAGGATGCCTCGGCTTGGAAGGAAGGTGCAGCTCATGCAGGTGAGCAGGTGCCAGTGGGCATGGCTTGCAGAGCTGTGTGGCTGAGGCACGTGATTGGTTTGTTTGATGAGCTGGCAGTAGACTTCATCTCTGATTGGCCGGAGGTCGTGACAGGTCTGCAGGATTCCCTGGATGATGGGGATGGGGTCTGTCACAACCTCCATCTCCTGCAGAGAGTTAAAGATCTTCACCGCTTCATCCTGAAGACTAGAGTAACATTTCTCCTTATGGACTAGAGAGAGACAGACAGAAAAAAAAAGAAATTTATAACCCATTTTTAGAACGTCTAAATCCATCTCTGAACGCCTGACTGGCTGTGCTCAAAGGGGAATTTTAATGATATTAAATGCTGCCTTAACAAATGCTACAAGTATAAAGCACACTAAAATATCACTATCAATCAATCAATGAGGATGTATTCAGTGTGTGTGTGTGTGTTTGTGTGACTCACGGCTGTCTCCGTAGGGTAGAGGCAGTAGTGGGGAGTGTAAGGGATGCTGTGTGTATCGCAGTATTGGGTTTCTTCTGTACATCTGCTCCACCGCCTCCACATTCATACTGTTCTCCTGAAACATACACACATTTACCCAATCACATTTTTCAATAATACCATGACATCATCACCTGTGGAATTAAGGCTCCATCCCATATACTATAAAGTTTGAGACACAGATACAGAAGTAAAGAAACTTATAGGTGATATTGTGGAAGCAAAAACAGTGAGTGTATTCCACGCAGATAGAACAAAAAAAAGCAGATGTATAAATGAAGGACTAGCACACTTCTGTTTGTCCACACTGAAAGGACAGCAGAGAATGAGACACAGCCATTCATCCAAATAACAGTGCATTCACAGCTTGTCAGAAGTTTACTATTTTTTTAGCGTTCACGTCTTCGTGAACTTGTTGGGAATTTTCTGAAAGCTTTGACTTTGAGAGTGTGAGATGACCTTTTAAACAAACAAGAACTAAATCAAGGCAGTTGCATACAAACTTCAGTGTACCCCTGAGCATGGGTTAATGTGAGCCAGAATATAATGCCAATGTTTGTGTTAATTCAGTGTCTCCTGTAAAGAAAATGTGTCCACGTTTTGAAGGATAATTCATTCGTAATTTTATCCGTAAATTCACTTCTAGCGATAAGCAATGCCTCTTAAATCGATACATTAAATTGTTAAATGGATACGTGAGAAAACACCTTTTCATGGAATGATATTATTAATTACTGAACACTGTCCTTGAATGACATTGCATAGTGTTTTTGAGTGTATTTACAGCCAAAACGTAAATTTCAGAGTGACATGTTGAGGTTACATCAGCAGTTTGTCTGTAGTTATGTCTGAGGTTTGAAAACTGCTAGGTATAATTTCGGTATTAAATCATCACTGTACACTAAACTCAACGGCCCTATGTGCTTTCAGGACTTCTGTAATTGTGTGACCTTTGGTTTGCTCAGTCACTATCAAGAACGTCAACATGGTCACACCAGCACAAGATGAAGAAGCAAACACTGCAGAAAAGCAAAAACAGTGCCACGCAGATGACACACAGCGCTGTACCTTATTCCACCCTGGAGCGTTAACTCCTGAGAGAAAGTGGGCGTGGCTCCACTGACTGAAAAGGACAGAGTCACAAACATACACTTTATCTTTTCTTATTTCAGTATGAACAATTCTGTTGAAATAGTGCCCCATGAAGCCCAAAATTCTCAGAGCTCCCCCTGGTGGCAGTGTGTGTAGGGCTGAGTGTGTGTAAGACACGTGGAAAGGGGATGGCGTGTTATGGGGTGATGTAGGGCACTCAGAGAGAGTCTACCTTGATCTCGCGGATGAGCTGCTGTGTGGGTGTCTCGATGGGAGCTTTGTTATCGATGGCGCTCTGAATGGCTGATGCCCATCTCATGGCCTCATTCAGGAGTTTGGTATAAAGACGGTAAGAGTGCTTCCGGCCGTGCACCACAACATTCCAGTAACCTGCACATGAAATAATCAGGAATTCTATCAGAAATGCTACAGTTATACTGATTCAGCTGATGAAGGATTTCTACTCTGAAATTTCTTACTATCTCTACAAATATTTATATATATTGAGTACAGCCTCATTTTGGACTTATTTTGTAGTGGTTAAGAAAATTGTCCTAGATTTGACCAGTGACCCCTTCCACCTTTTGTACCACTAGCTCATGTCCTGTAGTGCACTTTATTGTGGGTTGGGTATTATTGGTGGAAGGGGTTACTACATGTACTACATGTATGTAGTGCACTCTGAAGTGATTAGTGGTTCAATTTTGGATTTTAGTACTAACCCTTATCTTACATTAGTGGTAGTAGATTTGTCCAATAGCTCAGGTCCTATGTAGTGCACTGTGGAGTGAGTATGGTACTTTGACCAGAATTTACAGGCTACAGTGTGAAACTGTTTAAATTATGACAAAATGGAACAAGAAGAAGATAATGCCAATCAAGACATAACCATTAGTTGAATAAAAAATAAGTTAGGTAAAATAATAATAATGAATATTATTTGGTTTTGACACAGTGGGCATGTTGTAGGTTAAAATTAATGAAATAATTAATTATTTATATTGAATTATATTAACAAATCATTTTTCTCATTATACCAGTTTCTTTGAAGACTCGGTCATCAGGCTGTACCACTGAACACAGGCTGTTGAGCATCAGAGTGCCGAGACGAGACGAGCTGCGCTCGGATGATTTATAATAATCCAGAGAGTTCGCTGTCAGAACAAACCAACGCTTCTTCAGCTTCAGATATGAGCTCTTCATACTCGACCTCATCTCCTTATGCAGCCAGCCTGAGAGAGACAGGCAGGTCAGACAGAGACATCACCATGTATTGCATCTTTCACAATAAACACAAACCTCATAATGCTGAAAAGTCAGTTCTCTCTATCATGACTGCTTTAGTCCCGTCTTACCTGCTTTAGAACTGTCTATCATGACTGCTTTAGTTCCGTCTCACCTGCTATAGTTCCGTCTCACCTGCTATAGTTCCGTCTCACCTGCTTTAGTTCCGTCTCACCTGCTTTAGTTCCGTCTCACCTGCTTTAGTTCCGTCTCACCTGCTTTAGTTCCGTCTCACCTGCTATAGTTCTGTCTCACCTGCTTTACTCCTGTCTCACCTTCATTAGTTCTGTCTCACCTTCATTAGTTCTGTCTCACCTGCTTTAGTTCTGTCTCACCTGCTTTACTCCTGTCTCACCTTCATTAGTTCTGTCTCACCTGCTTTAGTTCTGTCTCACCTGCTTTAGTTCTGTCTCACCTGCTTTACTCCTGTCTCACCTTCATTAGTTCTGTCTCACCTGCTTTAGTTCTGTCTCACCTGCTATAGTTCCGTCTCACCTTCATTAGTTCTGTCTCACCTGCTATAGTTCCGTCTCACCTGCTATAGTTCCGTCTCACCTGCTATAGTTCCGTCTCACCTGCTATAGTTCCGTCTCACCTGCTTTAGTTCCGTCTCACCTGCTATAGTTCCGTCTCACCTGCTTTAGTTCTGTCTCACCTGCTTTACTCCTGTCTCACCTTCATTAGTTCTGTCTCACCTGCTTTAGTTCTGTATTACCAGCTTTAGTTTTGTCTCACCTCTGACGATGAAGTCCTGCGCGTCGCTGCGTGCCTCTCCTCTGGGTTTGTGTAACAGTCCGATCCAGTGGTGCATCTCCTCAGGCAGGTCTGCGTTACAGTGGATCACTCGATTGGCTGTGATGATCACGAACGAGTTCGGCCTGAGGTAACAGAGACATCACAGAGAAGACGTAATGGAGAGGACATCACAGACAGAACTTCACAGAGAGGACATCACAGAGAAGACATCACAGAGAGGAACACTTTAGCACCTTTACCTAGAAAGGGTCCTGTTGTTTACTTTTAAAGCTATGAACAGAGAGTTTTAAATGTGTAAATTCACTTTTCCATGTATTATTGGTGTAAAATCCATCCCACTGACACATATCAGTACCTTTAATAGTGCTCCTTTATTTCTGAGAGTCCTTAGGATTATAGTAAGCACAGACTAAAATAACTTTATAACTTACTCCATTAGCCATTAAAGCTTTAACCATGATTATACTTTATTTGGTTTTGGAGAAGAAAAACAAACCCAAAACATGAATCTGAAACGTGAAAACCTAACTACTGTTGCATCCACTCCAAGAAACAGTTACATTATATTTCTGATCAGCATGCAAATTTTATTATTTTACTATTTATTAATAAATTAAATAATTTTTACCTGTCAGGATTGTCTGAAGCGCAAACTGAGTCAATGAGCCCAACATCCAGAGTTCCCTAAAAAGATAAATAATAAAAATTAAAGATCAAATAAACAGAATTGAACAGTTAAACTGTTCTAAACTGGTTTATGAGCATGGTCAATGTTTATTTAAGGTTAGTGAAAGTGCAATATTTTTAACCTACATTATGTTCTCTGAGGTGAACCACAAGGCTTTATAATATTTCCACTTTTATTTTGATTCCTTTATTATCTTTAATAATACTCATAAATGTTAATTTTTTATTATTTTGATTAGTATTAAATGGTGTATCTCATTCAGTAGTAGCTTGCCTATGTAGACAGAGATTTGAGGAAAAATCAGTGTCCTTAGATTTGGACAAATTTTTCCATACATATATAAATAATTACTGGTGTATAGCTTTAAATATATTTAAATATATAAAGTTTAGCATGTGGTTAATTCTGACACTCACCACTGCATTTTTGGGGTTGGCTTGTTCATTCTGCATTTCCATCAGCTGCTGTGGGGAGGCGCTGTGTACACGACTTAACACACTGAACCAACCGCTGTACACACACACACACACACACACACACACACACACACACACACACACACAAACACACACACACACTCCTGCAATAATCAGTGTATATAAACCTGAGAGTCTCACCTGGCTGCGCGGATGTCAATGGTTCCTTTCAGTTTCTCCTCGCTGTCATTCTCAAAGTACATCAGTTTATTCTCACGCAAGACAAACCATCGCATTTTCCAGTTCCGCCTCGACAGCGTGCTCGATCCTCCGCCCTTCTTGTAGAGCCAGCCGCTCTTCATGGAGTCCTGCTTCGAACGGAACCACATGAATGTCTCGTCCTTTAACACACACCAACGCCTACGCCACGGGATCATCAACCCACCTGAGAAAGAGAGAGAAGAAAGAGAGAGGGTGTCTTATATTGAAGAAAACACACTTAAACTTATAAACCCAAAGAACAGTGCCTCTGTAAGCACTGTGACCTACAGGAAGTAGAAACTCGGATCTGTCCAAAATATAACCACGTTAGACAGGAATATCAGCGTAAATTCATAGCCATCATCTCAAACTTCTCCTGTCTGAGCTCTGAGCACAAACTGAGCTGTGTTTCAGGGGAACATGAAGGAAGTGTGCGGCTTGCAGCTACATTCATATTCACTCCATCATACAACAAACACTAATCTAATCTAGTATTAAAGTATTAAAAACTGCATACCTTTTTGTAATACATATGTTTAATTCAAATAATGTCTATTCATGTTTAATATTTCTTTTTTAAAGTATTTTTCTTTTCCTTTACTCATCGTTATTGTTTTTTTCTAAAAACAGTCATGCCAATAAAGCACACTTTGAACTTGAGAGAGAGAGCGAAAGACAGAGAGGAGTGTACTTCGATCAAAAGGTGCAGGCTATTTGTTGGTACCTTGAATAGTGCATGCTACAGCTGGGGGTAGAGCTTTCTCTTACAAAGCCCCACAGTTATGGAACAGCCTTCCACTTAGTGTTCGGGGCTCAGACACAGTCTCAGTGTTTAAGTCTCGGCTA
>CM040979.1:31078551-31091051 GCA_022985145.1 Pangasius djambal
GTGTGTGTGTGTGTGTGTGTGTGTGTGTGTGTGTGTGTGTGTGTGTGTGTGTGTGTGTGTGTGTGTGTGTGTGTGTGTGTGTGTGTGTGTGTGTGTGTGTGTGTGTGTGTGTGTGTGTGTGTGTGTGTGTGATTACCTCTCCAGCATAGTGTTTGATTCCAAACTGGTGATCTGTCACTCGGGGTTTGACGTAGTACGGATTTGTCTGCAAACAAACAACACAGTTTTAAACACATGCCCATTTATTAGTGTGTTTACGGTAGTTTTTTAGTGTGCTGCTACTCCAGCAGTTACAGCAGTTTGTAATTTAGCTTATGGAACAAATCTTAACTAAAACTAGCACAGTGTGGAGTGCTAGTTTTAACTAAAACTAGTACAGTGTGGAGTGCTAGTTTTAACTAAAACTAGCACAGTGTGGAGTGCTAGTTTTAACTAAAACTAGTACAGTGTGGAGTGCTAGTTTGAACTAAAACTAGTGTGAGGAGTCCTTAACATTATAATAACATTTTATTGGAGTTGTATCAGAAATTATCACTATTGTGTGTGTGTGTGTGTGTGTGTGTGTGTGTGTGTGTGTGTGTGAGATAGAGAGACATACAGCGTGTCGGCTGTGTAGTTTCTCCAGCAGTGTGTAGTCGCTGCCTTTGGGGAATCGACTCTCCTCATTGATCAGAGCCAATAAACCCAATTTCTAAAAGAGAGACACTAATCACGCTAACTGACAACACCACAGTGATGAACACTAAACTAATCATCGCTAGAGATGGACACTAGAGACATTATCGCTTGAGTTAAGGACAATAAAGTGTTTCACAATGAAGACTGATTCACACTGCAGTGTATAACGAGAGAGTTAAATACCTTTTCAATAAGATCCAGGCATTCAGCATTGTCCATCCAGTCTATGGCCTCCCACTGTATTCCCTCCCTGTAGTATACACACACACACACACACACACACACACACACACACACACACACACACAATAACACTGATGTGTGAATGGACCCAAACAGCATATCACTTTACTGAACACTAAAATAGTACATCTCATACAGTGAATAGAGTGAATCACTATGGAGGAAATACTGCAGTCTGAGGCAGGGAGGTTCAGAACGCTGCCTCAGAGAGCTACGGAGGTTACGACATTCAGTACTGTGCAAAAGTCTTAGGTGCATGCAAAAAAAAAAAAAGATGCTTTCAAAAATAATTAAACGTTTCTACATAATAAAATATTACAAAGAGCAACAAATAATAATAAACTAAACAAAATCAATATTTGGTGTGACGACCTTTTGATTTTTAAAAAACAACCCTCAGGGGTTGTGTGTGCAGTTTTATAAGGAAATTAGCGGTAAGTTTTACTGAGAGCGTGCCGCAGTTGCTCTGGAGACTCTGACTCTCACTCGCTTCTGTTTCTGCAGCGAAACCCAGCAGCCTTCATTACGGGTTTTTTTAATCTGAAAAGTGCTCTGTGACATCATAAGTCTCTTTCTTTACTGACATACAAACATTTTTCTGTAACATTTAATTTTTTGTTGGAAAAGTAAGTTTGGATATATAAAATATTTTTGTACTGACTCAACGTAGAATTCATAAAATAAAAATCTATAACAAAATTTGTACCAAAAAAATAAATAGGGTGCCTAGGACAGTGCACAGTACTGTGTATATACAGGAGGTTTGGAGGTTAAAACTTTGAACCAGGTATGAGCAGTGGTTAGGATGTAGGAAAGTTTGGACAAAGCCACTTGGAGGTGAGAATGATGGAACATTTCGAAGCAAAGTGACCCACAAGAATACAATGATATATCAATGAGAAGACGGTCAGCACTGAAATAAATCTAATAGATGAATAACTCTCACTTAACTTCTGAATAGTGCTTGAGTCTCTAGGTACATTTAACATCTGAGACTGATTTTAGTATTAAATCATCACTGTTCAGTTAACAGAACTCTGACTATAACCCTACATTTTTGGTATTTATTTATTGCACTGACCTGTTGTACTCCAGCTGCTCCAGGGAGAAGATGTGTTTATTAAAATACTCCTGAAGCTTCTCATTAGCATAGTTAATGTTAAACTGCTCAAACCGGTTCACCTGAAAATAACAAGCATGTTTTAGAATACATGCTCCAGTTACTAAACTCACACACACACACACACTCACACACACTCACACACACTCACCTCAAAGTTCTCAAAGCCGAAGATGTCCAAGATGCCAATGCATTTGAAATCGTCCTTTCCTTTGATCTTGAGATTGATCCGAGTTATGATCCAATAAAAACACTGAGAGTAAAGTGCCATGGCAACCGAGTCCCGTGAGTCAAGTGCCTGAGGAGTACATGATGCACAGAAGATGAATCACAGTATTCAACACACACTACATTATCATGGATGATGCAAAATATAATGTGTGTGTGTTCACCTGTTCCACAGTTAGTGGTGAGCAGATCTCCTCTCCTCTCAGAAAGATTGACCGCTGAGTCAAAACTTCACACAGCTGAAACGCGTCCAATCCCAACAGCTCACACACACTGCTGATAACTGTAACACACACACACTAATGAGTTCCTGGTCAGAAAGCCTCAGAACTGTCTCCTCCACCACAGCAATGTGATGAAAATCCTGATTTAAGGCACTATCCTTTATGCACTGTTTATTCATTTAAAAATGATTGTGTGTGTGTGTGTGTGTGTGTGTGTGTGTGTGTAGATATGTATCTCCTGCTGGACTCTCCTGAGGATCATCAGTACCTCAGACAGTCAGGCTGTGTTCAGGATGTGCACTGAGAACACAGCTGAACACAGATTTGACATAAAAGATTTCCATGAACACGTTTCTCAGTCCTGACAATTTTCTACAAGTTTTTATGCTCGCTGTCAATTTCTCTGACTAATAATTGAGAAAGCATTTATAAACATCCAGCATGGACTGAGTGGGACTGGAGGTCCTGGTCTGGTGCTGGTGGTCTCTTTATCCCTTTTTTCTTTGTCACTTAGCAAAGGGTCCACCCCTATACTGTCCGTTTGGTAATTTTAGATCAGAAAATCACTGTGTAAGGTACAACAGGACATGAATAAGCTCAGGGAAGTGAAGAATGGGTCTCCCACCCTAGGGTCTCCCTCTCTTAGGAGATCCAGAACCTCACCAATCTTCTCCACCTTTTATGGTGGCCTGTTATCAATGGATCTGACCAATGCTGATTTTTGTCCCAATCTTTGCAAGGACTCTGCTGATGTAGTTGTGCCTACCTGCTATTGCCTGACCAGTGGTAAAGGAACCACAGGATTTAGAGGTATCACAGGTACACTGCACACAGTTCTATTGCCCACACTCACCCAAATGGTCAGGTTTGCAGAGAGAGACATGGAGCCAACTGGAAGATGAAGATTCACTATATTGATAGCTCTTTCTCAATTCTGTGGGTGGTGGTGCATGGCTGTTTTTAGTTTGTGAAGTGATTTATCTGGTTAATTTGACTTTGTGGCTGCAGCTACCCCTGAGGCCTCCCCCTGGGCGTGCTGACTAAACCTAATGTCCCCTAAAACACGTCCCTACAGAACTTTGGGTCCTGACTGGGAGGGACTGTTAGGAACAACACCGCCTCTCGGTCCTCACTCCTCTTTCCTCACCCCAGTTACTGCAGTCTGATCATAGTGGCTGGGCTCTGCACACACACACGCACACGCACACGCACACAGGCACACACACAGGCACACAGGCACACAGGCACACACGTGCACACGCACACATGCACGCACGCACACACACTATGTACTGACCTCCTTTAGAGGTGATTTGAGCTCCCCCTGCTGTCATGAACTCAATGTTGCCAATGTGTAAAACTCCAGAAAGCAGTTTAAACACATCACGGATTTCCTCCTCTGTAAACTCCATAACCTTCAGAGCCTCCTGCATACAGACATGAATGCGCACACACACACACACACACACACACACACACACCATTGTATACAATTATACAACAAAGAATAAAAGAATAGATCTTCGTCTCCTAGGTTGCTTTACCAATGAGCATCAGAGGGAGACTGATAAGGTTGTGGCCCCCTCTAGTGATGCTGTGATTAAAAACATAACAGACAGCGTGTCCCAAAAGTCTCCATACGTAAAGGAAATTAACACTTTTTAGCAAAATGTCTTCCAAAATTTTTCATACTTTTCATACTAGTTTATATATATATATATATATATATATATATATATATATATATATATATATTTTTTTTCAGATTGCCTTTAAGACAAAAGAAGAACGTATATTGAAATCATTCTCATGGCTGGATCGGGAAGCTGTCACAAGGCTGCGAACAGGAAACATGGCGAGCACATCACTCACCACACTGTCACCAAACGTATTAACAAATTCAAAAAGACTGGAAGTGCTGCGGACCAACCGAGAAGTGAACGTCCATGAACATCCACTGACTAAGGCACAACCGACGTGGTGGTAAACACAGTCCCCTGTGTATGGAGACTTTTGGCTCACCCTGTAAATTAATACTTTTTCATAGAATTATATCATACTGTTACAGGAAAATAATCAACAATGGGGTAGTGTGATGAATGAAAGTTTTAAAAAATAGGGTTAAGGTTGAACAGTGGATAATTTCACTTTGATATTATAGAATTAAACTTAAAACTCTAATTAAATAAAAAATGGCACTGATGCTTATATTGAAGATCTTTCAGTACATTTAGGACTGTTTTACTCTATAGTATGCAGTTGCGGAAGAGAAATTATTTATAATCGCACTATCCGTTATCACCCAGATGAGGATGGGTTCCTTTTGACTCTGGTTCCTCTCAAGGTTTCTTCCTCATATCGTTTCAGGGAGTTTTTCCTAACCACCATCACCTCTGGCTCACTCATTAGGGATCAATTTAAATCAATATCTGAATTTTTGTAAAGCAGCTTCGGTGTAGGGCAGTGGTAGCTCAGTGGTTAGGATGTTGGGCTACTGATCGGAAGGTCATGAGTTTGATCCCCAGCACTGCCAAGCTGCCACTACTGGGCCCTTGAGCAAGGCCCTTAACCCTCAACTGCTCAGTTGTATAAATACGATAAATGTAAGTCGCTCTGGATAACGGTGTCTGCCAAATGCTATAAATGTAAATGCTTTGTGACAATATCTATTATTAAAAGTGCTTTTTAAGGAAATTAAATTGAAAGAAAAATTTAAATGAAATTTACCACCCTGAAGTTTTTTACCTATAACAGAGCATCCCTAAGTGTTTTATTCCTCTTATACTACAATTTTTATATTTATTAAAAAACAATACATCGTACTCGCCATTGAAACAAGTTAGTTCCTGTTGTCACATACGCTATAGCAGCTATAAACAGTCGTTCCCTCACCAGCCGCTCTTTTTTCTCTCTCTTGAAATTAAGGTAAAAAATGCAGCTTGTCATGTTACAGAGAAACAATAAAGCGTAAACTCCTCTGTCCTGAAGATGTCAGAAAACTTAAAGTTACAGCTTTACCTCTGACTGTTACAAAGCGCTGACACTGGAGACTCCTTCCATACATGTTAAAACATCTCCTTACTGAAAACTTCACCACATCAATGATTACATGCATTTTTTAAATTCTTTAAAAAAAAAAAAAAAAAAAAAAAAAAAGAGTCCACTGTACAGGTCCCTGTGAATGAGCTGTTACTATAGAAATAATAACAAGAATGAGAAAGAGCACATTAATATAAACCTGTGATTTGCAGCTACACGACTGTCAGAGCTGCTGTTATAGACAATTAATCAACATCTTATGACCAATCAGAATCCAGAATTCAACAGCAGCGTGGTGTAAGAACAGATAAAGTGCAGTTGTGGTAGTAAAATGAGATTAACTCCAAAATATAATGAGATAAACTACCTAAAGTGCAGACACTGCATAAGGTGTATGGTGTAATTTACAGTAAATGTTGTGTTAGGAGCTTGTAGATGTTTGTCCATGTATCTGAGGTTTTTCATCAGTTTCAGTTTTGCTATATCTCATTGTCCTTCTGTTTTAGCTCATCAGTTACAAATATAGAGGAACAGAAAGATGGGTCTCACCATCACACTGAGGAAGAGCTGTTTATCATTCAGACTCCCATCCTGAACACAGCCTGACTGTCTAAGGTAGTGATAATCCTTGGCAGAGTCCAGCAGGAGATACAAATCTACACATACACACACACACACACACACACACACACACACACACACACACACACACACACAGAGACGTGTGCATTTCCATCAAATACTGGATGAATTGTATTTTGGTAGCAGATTTGTCCACAAGATGGCACCACTACTATAATAATCAGATCCAGACGGTCACATGGTGTGAGGATATTAAAGTGTGTGTTAACGCTTACAATAACCCCAATCTGTATCAGTTGATCAGGTTAATTATATATATCATCATACATTACTATGGTTACTATAGTTATGATGTTCCTTACAGTCTCCTTTGAAAGTATTGAAAATCTCATATTCATCTCTTGATCTCAAACCCAAATGTCTTCAGCATACAGAAAAAAACAAAAGAATTGGCCTTGCTGTTCCAATAATTTCAGAGGAGACTGTATATGTATGTTGGCCTGTAGAGAACTGAGGGTTCTGAGCCACACTAAGTGTTCTACAACCACACTGAGGGTACTTAAACAAAATAGATGATTCTGGAAAACTGAGGGTTGTATAGCTGCACTAGAACTGCTGCTCTAGAACCACAGAGAGGACTCTCCCACCCACCCACTGTAAAACAGTCTCACCTCCTTGGTCTTTATCAGCTCCAGACAACAGTGAGTAAAAGATGTGATAGTTTCTCTCTCCTGGGTTCTGCCGAACAACCCGGTTCTGAAAAACAACACCAGAGCATCGGGAATGAGTAATCATAGAATGGTAAATATTTAGACTAATAAGATACATCTATTTTCTGTTAATAATCTGACAGAAAGCTCTAACAGAATAAAATCCTTCATCTGCTATATCGGAACCAGTGGAACCCAGCTCTAGAACAGTGGGTTAATGACAGTTCTAACTGAGTGAAAGACAATACCTTTATTAATCATCTAAATGAGGGAACAATTACTGTGGAACTTGATTACTGCACTAAACACTCTTCAGAAAGAAAAATAAAGTGCACTGAGAAATAAATAATATAAAAGAAAGAACCTTCTCGAGCAGGTAGTGGATGATGCAGCCTCCCTGAATGTTTCCGCTCTGAGAGAAGTGCAACTGGATAAACTTCCCAAAGCGACTAGAGTTGTTGTTGTACACTGTTTTAGCGTTTCCAAACGCCTCCATTATGGGACTGAGAGAACACACACACACACACACACACACACACACACACACACACAAAGTGTCAAACCGAATAAGTATACAAGTATATCTTGAAGCAAATGTTAGTATATGTTTGTGTGTTTCTCTGTGTGTTACCTGCTCTGTATAATGGCCTGTTCCACTCTGTTGGTTCTCTCACACACTGCGGCTCCTGTAGAACCCTGACTCATTACAGAGAGGAACTTCAATAGCAGCTTTGTACTTTCTGTCTTACCAGCACCGCTCTCCCCACTGTGCGTGCACACACACACACACAAGACACACACACACAATTAGAGAATCTAAGAGACATGGACTGTACCGCAACTCAGTAGGGCAGTGGTGTCCAATCATATCTGGAAAGGGCCAGTGTGAGTGCATGTTTTCATTTCAACCAAGCCACATCTGAAAGTCAAAATCAACTGATTAAATATGTAGAATCAGGTGTGGCTCATGCTTGATTGAAATGAAAACCTGCACCCACAGCAGCCCTTTGCGAATAAGATAGACGCCCCTGCTGTAGGGTTTAGGGAGACTCTGTAGGATGCAGGCTGCAGTACCTGATGAGCACACACTGGCTGTCGGCTCTCTTCCACAAACAGCGGTAGCACTCATTAGCAAGGGCGTAGATGTGAGGAGGAAGTTCACCCAGCTGATGTTTACTATAGAGCTGTACAGCCTCGCCATCGTACAAGCCAGTGATCTGCTTATAGGGGTTTACTGCAGCCAGGATGGAGCCAATGTTTGTCTGAACAGACATACACACACACACACACATCAGTTCTCTAATTGAACACTGAAAGTTGCTCTCACTTTTAGTCAGCATGTTTGCCCTTCAGCATCTAATTTATTTTCTTGGACTGGTTTTATTTTGGTTATTAATCGATATTCTCTGTGTAATGTGTTCAAGTGGATCTATGCTGCATTGCAATCTCATTTTAATTGACCACAAAATGTACAGAAACTACATTAGGTATTGTATTTATAGTCAGAACTATTGTTCTGAGCTTTGGGTTTCACTTATCACAAGATCAATGTTTGAAATTTAAACCCTCAATCAGCATCAACGTACCACAGCTAAAGTGAATCTAGTCCTGAGTTTTCCCACTGATCAAATCCCAGCCCCTGTTTCAGGTCATGATACAGTTTATGTCTCTGGTTTGTGTCCTAATCCACTACCCTGTTTCAAGACTTAATCCAGGATCAGGTCCTCTTTTCAGCTCCACTTCAAAGCCCTGTCCCACTCCCAGGTTTATGGCCAGATCAAGTCTCAATCTTAGGTTCGTGGCCAGATCAAGTCTCATGTTCACCCTCCAGATCAAGTCTCAAGTTCACCCTAGATCAAGTCTTGAGATGATAAATTTCAACCCCAGATCAAGTCCCAGTGTAGAGTTTACCCCAGATCAAGTCCCAGTCAAGAGTACACCCCCAGAACAGGTTCCAGTTACAACTTCACCCCCAGATACAGTCCCAGTCTAGAGGTCACCCCCAGATAAATTGTCAGGCTCGATTCCACCCCCAGATAATGCCCCAGGCTCAATTCCACCCCCAGATAGTATCCCGGGCTCAATTCCACCCCCAGATAATGTCCTAGGCTCAGGTCCATCCCCAGATCAAGTCCCAGTCTAGTGTTCAGACCCCCTGTCTCAATTCCAAACCCAGATCAGGTCCCAGTCCCATGTTCACCCCAGTTCAATTCCTAGTATTAAGGTTACAGTCCCAGCCTCAACTTCACCCCAGATAATTTCTCAGGCTTAAGTCCACTCCCAGATCAAGTCCCAGTCTAGTGTTCAGACTCCCTGTCTCAACATCAAACCCAGATCAGTTCCCAGTCCTAAGTTCACCCCAGATCAAGTCCTAGTATTAAGGTTATCCCAAGGTCAAGTCTGAGTTTGGAGTTCTCATCCAGATTAAGTCCCAATCTCAGGTTCATCCCACATCAAGTTCCAGTCTTGAGTTTACCCCCAGACCAAGTCTCAGTTTCCAGTCTGGTAGTTCTTTGTTTTACCAGTACTGAGTTCACACTGAGGCAGTCTCAGTCCCCATTTTCCTTCTAATCCAATTTCAGGCTTCAATTCACCCACATATCAAGTCCTTGCAAAATCTTGAATGTATAAATGCAGTTTTTAGTTTCCTACTTCAGAGTTTGTTCTTTTTTTGTGTCTTGTTCCTCATCCTAATTCTAAGAGTTTTCTGTTTTTTTTTTTTAACATTAGCTTCCTTGTGTTATGAATAATGAGTACAGACTGACTTGAATAACAGGTTCATCCTGTCAAGTTTTAATCCTAGCCATGGATATGGATTTCGATACAATATCAAGTGAAGGGGATGGATGTTTGTGTGTGTCTGTGTGTGTCTGTGTGTGTGTGTGTGTGTGTGTCTTACGTAGATGAGGTCTTTATAGTAACGGAGGTAGAGGTTGTGCATTATGGCCTGTGTATTGAGCTCAGTGAGAGTCGACAAATCCTCAACTCCATCACCATTTACACCCATCACCTAGAGAGAGATGGAAAGAAACAGATAGAGGTATTTATTATTAGTAGTACTAGTAGTAGTGGTAATAACAGATAATATTGTTATTGTAATATTGTACCTGATAGAGTCAAGCTTATAAAGCTACAATGTGTTTGACCCCAATTGTATGTGTGTGTGTGTGTGTGTGATCTGACTGATTAGACTGATAATGGCTCCTCTCAGTGATTAGGCAGGCTCTCAGTGTCTATATGCCATATATGGCATCATATACTAAACAGGAAGTGGTATTGATCAATTTATGAGCAAGCGGGAAATCATCTAATAACCCCCCCCCCCCCCCCCCCCACACACACACACACACACATAATGCATTGTCCTCATCATTATCTGTCTGACTGTCTGTCTCTGATGATCAATATGAAGATCCTCCAATTGGCTGTTATCTTGAGGGTTAGAGTACAGCTCCACAGGTGTGTAGAATGTGTGATGAGGAGAACTGAAGCTGTTCTGGAGTATTGACACCTTACAAACATACACTATATTGGATTTAACAACATATATTATGAAATGTTGATGTTCTGAAAATCTACAAAAATTAAGAACAAATAAAGTGTACACTTTATAGAAATAAAGACACAAAAACACTCCACTAGCTTAAAATACACACCTACAGCCTTCCTGATTTCTTAAACTAGGTGTTTATATTCTCTCAGGTCTAATTTTAAAGTATTCTATAATTTCGTAGCTATCAATTTATGTTCAAACTTGGCCATATGTCACCACAGCTGTGTCCGAAATCGTTCCCTACTCACTACATGATACTAATTACCGCTACTCATTAACTTGCTGGCTAAATTATTATTCATCCACATTACCCAGTAATTTATTGTGTATTAGCTTTCACACGTCCAAAATACAAATCAATGAGTTCCATCCGAACGCACCAGCACTTCTCCTACTGATACTACATTGTGTTGGTTCTGGGTTTGACCTGGGTCTGTATTTTTAGTTTTTACACTCCACACAATCAGGCTCACACTGAAGCTCAGGAAGGATTCACAATGACATCATCAAACAGGAAGTATGTAAATGATGATCCCTCAATCAATGTGTCTGTCTCCCTCACAGCTGAACACCAGCACACTTCTGAAAGCTGAAAGGAATTCCACTCCTGACACCCACCCCCTCATACACTGAGGTCAGAGGTCACTTCTGGTTACGGTGTTGAGTCAGTAACCGAGCTCCTGCTGTTCAGCTGCTCAATTCTACACATTCCTCTAATACTGATAAAAGAGGTGAGGAAAGACAGAGAGACGTTTAACTTCACCTTCACTGCCACTGAACACTTTTTATATAAATTAGCACAATATCCCATCTTTTACTATAACCGTCTTGCTATAAATGTAAAATCAGAGCCTTCTCTTCATCAAAGCTATAAAACACCACAGCTTCTCCTTAAAGCTGACTATCCTAAATTACACAAGGTAAATCCTGAGTCTGAGAGTGATATCACACCCATTAATGCAATATAGTCTGATTCTGAGAAAATTTGCTATTTGGTTTGTTTTCTCACTGCACATGATTAAACCAAAAAGCAAAAAAAAAAATCTGACCGTATGCTTCCAAGTGAAGTGAGCCGAGACCACATCACTCAGCACTTCAGATGCTCTCCAAAGTGTGACTGCTGTGTTCTCACCTGACTAAAGAACCATGTCATTGGGGAGAACACACCAGTGCTCGTTCAGAATACAGCATCCCAAAACATTTAACACACACACATACACACACACACACACACACCTCTTCCCTCCGAGCAGCTCTGTATTTCTGCCTGAAATTACAGATGATGCTAATCCACACAGAGCTCTCAGTAATGTGAACTATCCTGTAAAAACAGGTGCTGTCCCTTTCAGGAAGGAATTCCCCTCCCTACAGTGGGGTGTTTTTAGTGGCCATGACCCCGTGTATGACCCTCCACTACTGATTTATGCAGGGACCTCCGGCAGCCTTGTGGAGAAGAACACAGCACCACCAAACCTGATTAACACTTGTTTATCAGGAAAATTACCCGTCAGTAACCATGTTAAAATCTCTTTTGTTCTCTTACTACAGATAACACAGAATTTATCAAACTCAGACCTCCAGTCTTTCCAAAAGTCTCCCTGAATGTTCTCCTGTTTCTGGTTAGGATGAAGTCAGGGTGATGGATACCTCACGGTCGTCACCTCTGTCTCTGTCTACACCTTCACTTCAGGTTCCTCTGGAGAACCTGGGACTGTTCCATGCCATCCTAGAGTTCTCTCTAACTTTCTCACTCTCACTTGTACAGGAAATAATTAAATAGAGCAGTGTGCAGAGGTTCTTTTCCTGCTCTGATGTTTATCTTTAACGTGTGAACTGTAATGTTAAATCCAGGTGAGGAGAAGGTTCTAGCCCAGAACATGTTTTCTTCACAATAGAACTATACAGTGTTCTTATGTACACGTGAGAGTGAGAAGGTTAGACCAACAAAGAAACACCCATTTAACAAACACAATTCAATTAAATTTTATTTATATAGCACTTTTTAACAATGGACATTATCACAAAGCAGGTTTACAGATATCCAGATATAGATTTAGATTTATCTATAATTCATCTCCCATTCATCTGTAATCTTCCAGTGTTGTGTGCAGGAGTATCACTTA
>CM040979.1:31096051-31101839 GCA_022985145.1 Pangasius djambal
CCGGTACATGTGGCGTAAATCTCTCTTGCCTTTACTCTGCATTATTAGTGTAATTAGTGTCATCTGTGTTTAATAAAAAGAACTATTAAAGTGCTGACGTTTCTTTTTGCTATGAACAGTTTTGCACTCAAGTCACCATCCATGGACACTTAATAATACAACAGACTTTGAGTTAAAACTATAATGAATTCAGAAATGACTCTGATGCTCATACTCATAAGTTGCTCATAAACTCATGAGTTCCTGTTGACACAATTAGCACTTTTTGACTCTACAGTACACACTTATAGAAGCGTAATGATTTATAATTGCGCTATCTGGTGTCACCCAGATGAGGACGGGTTCCTTTCTGAGTCTCAAGGTTTCTTCCTTAATCTCTCTCTCCCTCTCTCTCTCCCTCTCTCTCCCTCTCTCTCTCACTGTCTCCCTACACAGCTACTCCTGAGATACCAGTGATCCTGACCCCTTCTGCTCTCTGGACCTGCCTGATCCATCCTGCTGCCCCGCTTCTGGTTAGAGTTCTCATCTGTGGAGATCGCTCGCTGCTGCTGAGGATGGCCCATACGGGCAGCCAGAAGATCCAGTGAAATTACTGTGGATGGTACCACTTAGAAACCATGAAGATGGCTTAGGACTACAGTTGCTATGATAGCTTTAGGACTGCAATACCCACAAACAGTTTTGCACTCAAGTCTCCATCAGTGAACATTTGATAACTTCAACAAAATAGACTTCATGTGAAAACTATTATGAATTCTCCTGGTTACACAACTGCACTTTTTGACTCTATAGTACACAGTTATAGAAGGGATTTATTTATAATCGCACTATCCGGCGTCACCCAGATGAGGATGTGTTTCCTTCTGAGTCTGGTTCCTCTCAAGGTTTCTTCCTCATATCATCTTGGGGAGTTTTTCCTCACCACCGTCACCTCTGGCTCGCTCATTATAGATAAATTTCTAAATTTAAAATTTATATCCAAAATTTACGGGAAAAAGAAAGTACACCCTCCTTCAGTTCTATGTTTTTATTGATATTGGGCCTACGTAACAATTTTATGATCCTCACCAACGTCTCTAAACAAACAAATAACCTCAGGTGACAACAACAAAAAACACATGTAGTCATTTTTCCCTAAAAGTAAACCAACTTTCAGAAACTAGGTGGGAAAAAATAAGTACACCCTATAATTCAGTAACATGTAGAAAAACCTTTAGCAACAATAACTTGAAGTAAACATTTCCGTAGGAGTTCATCAGTCTCTCACATCGTTTTGGAGAAATTTTGCCGCACTCTTTCTTTACAACATTGGCTTCAGTTCATTGATGTTTGAGGGAATTTGTTTATGCACAGCTCTCCGAAGATCCCACCATGGGTTGAAGTCTGGACTTTGACTTGGCCATTCCAACGCCTTCATTTTTTTCTTCCTCAGCCATTCAGATGTCCATTTGCTGGTGTTCTTGGGATCATTGTCCTGTTGCATGACCCAGTTTCTGGACAGCTTATGCTGATGGACAGATGTCTTCACATCTGTCTCAATAATATTCCGGTATAAAGAGGAGTTCATCGTTGTCTCAATGGCTGCAAGTTTCCCAGGTCCTGTGGCTGCAGAGGTGTTTGAGGTGATACGCTGTTTGTTTTTTCCAAACATCTCCACCTTGGTCTCATCAGTCCAGAGGATATTTGCTCTACTCTGAAAGCATTTAGCTCTACTCTGTATACAACCCATAGACAGTAGTCCACTATGGAGTGATTAACATGTGACACATCACATGACTCATTTATCTCATTGCACAGAGTGGGTGTGGCCATGGAGTGCTGTTACCATCTCGTTTTCTACCAGCCAATCAGGACACATGTTACTGGTGAATATCCAGCTACTCGATGACTGGTGAATTAAATCACAAGTTCAGACTTCATCTTGCTGATCAAATAAAATTATATATATTCCAGGCCACGCCCACTCAGAGACACTCATATTGTATCTGTAGCTTTAATGACACACCCACATTCCTTATATGGACTTAAAGACACACTTGCTGTAGTGTGCACTGTGCAGAAAGTCACTGGGGAATTCTTAATCTGCTTTCCATAATGAAGGTGCAGTTTATAAACAAATACACAACATGTAAGTCAGTGAACACACACACACACACACGCACACACTCATCTGAACAATCAAACATGACATCCCAGTGACTCATTCTGATTAATACACACACATTAACACAGAAACCTCCCGGGCATTCTGTCTGTGTGTGTCTCTATTCATATGTGTGTGTGTGAGAGAGAGAGAGAGAGAGACTCACACACAACATGATTGAACATGATATCACACTCCTCAGGCATTGCTGAGAGATTTTTAGAGGTTGGATGTTTCAGTAGCCAAAAGTGATTGTCTACTGCAGGATTACATTTCAAAAAGTGTGTGTGTGTGTGTGTGTGTGTGTGTGCGTGCCTGAGTGTGATACTGAAATTAAACTGAGCCCTCAGAATAATACTGAAACGATCCTGAAACCTTAAAGTGACCCGAAACTGACCCTCAGAGTAGTATTGAAACTGACCAGAACCAGTATTGAAACTGACGCAAACCCTACCAAGTACCAAAAAGTACCAAAACTGACCCGAACCCTCAGTGTAGTACTGAAACTGACCAGAACCCTCAGTGTAGTACTGAAACTGACCAGAACCATTCAGTTAAGCACCACGCCGGTGTTTTGTATA
Source organism: Pangasius djambal (assembly GCA_022985145.1). NCBI lineage: Eukaryota > Metazoa > Chordata > Actinopteri > Siluriformes > Pangasiidae > Pangasius > Pangasius djambal. The sequence goes on from CM040979.1 coordinate 31,098,776, forward strand.
TTCTTTTTTCATCAGTGATTATTATTATTATTATTTTATTCTTTTACTTCACGAGACAAACCGGAATTAAAGGACTCGCGCGCAGTGATTGTCGGTGTTAAAGCGCTCCGGTAGGTTTAATGTAATATGAATAAGTTACTGCTTACCTCAACAAAGAAGGTGTCCATTTTCAGATTTCAAGCTTATTTCCATTCACACCTGAACAGAAATGCGAAGGCGAGCGCGTGAAAACTCTTTCCGGTGTGCGCGCGCCGTGATTCCGTGCAGTTTGTTCTGTTTTTACTGGGTTTTTGTGAAGTGAATGAGCGGAGATGAAACGCACCGCTCCGAGATGCTGCTGCCGCTTTGTGCTGCGAACTCAGAGGGGCGGGGCTTACTAACACATCAATCACCCGCAGACCACGCCCATGTGAACAATAATAACCCAGCACGCCCGTTAGGGTTTTAAATGCGCGTTCACGGAGAAGGTAGGAACAGTATGATACACAGTCAGAGCTACTGAGCTACTCTTTCCATTAAAGGCTTCCTAATTCACTTTCCTACAAATTCAGTGATTATTCTTCACCTCAGTAACAGAACAGAAATGTTTACGTGGAATATACAGCAGAAATGCAACGTTATAGTTTATCTAATATAAATATAAACACCATATCTGTTTAATATAAACCAACCGTGAAGTAAAACCTATTAGACTCATAAAATTCTGTTTAATTCTTGAATAATTATTCATGGTAAATAGACAGAATGGAAAACAAAGATGAAAATGAAATGTACTCGTCACTGAATTTTCTAACCTTAAGGTTTGGGGTATAAATACTTTTGAGCGAAACACACACAAACAAACAAACAAATAAAAATTCGATAATTAAATTAATAAAGAAACAATTGAAATAATGAATAAACACTGATCAAACGTCTATGAACGAATAAATATTCCATTAAAAAACATTATATTATAATATTATTATATAATAGTATATTATATTATATTATATTATATTATATTATATTATATTATTCCACATGAAAGCCTCAGAGTCGTTAGCTGTATCATGCTAATGGGTTAATTACAACTCCATTAGAGCCTTTTAGTTGATTCCCTGAGGTCACACACTGAGAGATGAGTCCTCCGTCTGTACACACACACACACACACACACACACACACACACACACACAGTATTTTAAGCTGTGACGTTTTGTCCCACATGATTGTAGCTCAGGGCTCCAGATGGTACGTGGGAATCAACACTGTAAGGAATATGGAATAGGGCGGCATCTGGGACACAGCCCAGAAAACTAACACACCAGAACTGCAGGAACACCCCCTAACTCACCCCCCACCACCCATCCCCTCACTCACTCTCTCTCTCTCTCTCTCTCTCTCTCTCACACACACACACACACACCCTGTACATCATCTCTATAGTGTAATTGCTCTTCCTTTAGAACCCATAAAGTGTCACAGTGGGAACTGTACATACCATTAACACTGGGGTTAGTCAGATAGGGCTAATGGATACACAGAGAGAGAGAGAGAGAGAGAGAGAGAGAGAGAGAGAGAGCTCTCCTTTTCTCGATTTGGTGTTGTGCAGTTATCAAATAGAGAATATTGGTGTTCTGCAAGGCTCTGTTTTAGGCCCACTGCTCTTTTCTTTATATTTGCTACCTCTGGGTAAAACATATTTCGTTATTCGTAAACATAGTGTTAGCTTCCACTGTTACGCTGATGACATACAGTTGTTTCAGCAAAGCCAGATGATAGAGACCAGCTTAATAAAGTTGAGGAATGTGTTTATTAACTTTCTCTTACTTAATTCTGACAAGACAGAAGTACTTGTACTAGGACCACATGCAGTTAGAAGTAAGCTTTCTGATTACATAATAACTCAGGATGGCCTTTCTGTTTCATCATCTGCAGCAGTAAAAGACCTTGGTGTGATTATCGACTCCAGTCTCTCATTTGAAGCTCATGCAGATAATATCACTAAGATAGCCTTCTTTCATCTCAGAAATATTGCTAAGATGAGAAATATATTGTCACTACATGATGCAGAAAAATTAGTTCATGCTTTTGTTACCTCTAATTTGGATTATTGTAATGCCTTACTGTCTGGATGTTCCAGTAGATGCATAAACAAGCTCCAGTTAGTCCAGAATGCAGCAGCGAGAGTCCTTACTAGAACCAGAAGATATGACCACATCGCCCCTATCTTATCCACACTGCATTGGCTCCCAATCAAATTTCGTATTGATTATAAAATACTACTATTGACCTATAAAGCACTAAATGGTCTCGCGCCACAGTACCTGAGCGAACTTTTGGTCTTTTATGATCCGCCACGCCTACTTAGATCAAAAGGTGCAGGCTCTTTGTTGGTACCTCGAATAGTGAAGGCTGCGGCAGGGGGTAGAGCTTTCTCTTACAAAGCCCCACAGTTATGGAACAGCCTTCCACTTAGTGTTCGGGGCTCAGACACAGTCTCAGTGTTTAAGTCTCGGCTGAAAACATATTTGTTTAGTCAAGCCTTTTGTGACTAGTTGTTTCTTAGGTACAGGGGCAGGTCTGGAGGGTTCACAGGCATAGAGTGTTGTGGTGAACTGGGATGTTTGGGTGCTGTCGCCCCCCCCACTCTCACACGTTCACTCAGGTTTGTCGACGGTGGAGTGGCTGGCTGCCTTATGTCCCAGGAGCTCTCATGTCTGTGTTAGCTTCTGGCTCACCCTTTTAGTTATGCCGTCATAGCCAGTCTTGCCAGAGTCCCTGCTTGCACTCTGCATGCAAAGTATATTGTGCTTAACCATTAGAGGACAAAAGCTTATCTAACATTCTCTTCCTCTCTCTCCATCTCTTTCTCTCCCTCACTCTCTGTCGAGCTACACATGCTACTCCTGAGATACCAGTGATTCTGACCCCTTCTGCTCTCCAGACCTGCTTGATCCATCCTGATTCCCTGCTGCTGGTTGGAGTTCTCATCAGTTGGAGATCGCTCAGTGCTGCTGGGGGTGACCCCACATGGACGACCTGAAGATCATTGGGATTGCTGGGGATGATGCCGCTTGGG
>CM040979.1:31117119-31132712 GCA_022985145.1 Pangasius djambal
TAGGTGTATCAGGGTGTGATGGAGAGAGACATTACATTGGTGATAAACGTGACAGGGCATGAAGGAGATCAGCTGGACCTTTTAGTGGAGAACATGGGCAGAGTGAACTTTGGCCCCAAAATCAATGACTACAAGGTAAGAACATGTCATTGTATTTGGAACACAACCTGTCAAACACTGAGGTAGATGAAGGTCCTAAGGTTATGAGGATTTTAAATAAACCTTAACTGCTGTGAGCAGTGTGGTTGTAGTGAGTGAGTGAGTTACCCTCTGTCTGCTGTGTACACGTTTTTCCAAACAGGGCATCTTGGGAAATCTGATCTTGGGTAACGACATCCTCTCGGATTGGATGATTTTTCCTTTGGATATTGATGGCGTGATTGCGAGCGGCTGGCCGCAGTCAGGATGGAAGGCAGATAGCAAAGAGGCGGGAGACACTGGACCTAGTTTTTATTCTGGCACTTTAAAACCCAATGGTGTCTCCAGAGACACCTTTATCAAGCTTTCCGGCTGGACCAAGGTGCGTTAAATCCTCTTATGATAATCGCCAAACAGCCGAGGATAATTAGATTTACAGTTTATAAGTGTAATAAGTTTATAACTGTACTAACTAGCATAAGTATTGAGTTTAAGTACCAGCTGGAGGGTGCTATGGATAGTGAGTAGTGTATTAAATTAGTGGCTTAGTGATTAAAGCTTTGTGATGCTAATCAGAAGGTTCTGATTTCAAATCACAGCACCTATAACTGTTGGGACCCCCTTTAACTACAGTCAGGTCCATAAATATTGGGACATCGACACTATTTTTGGCTCTATACACCACCACAATGGAATTCAATTCAGTTTATTTGTATAGCGCTTTTTACAATGTCATTGTCTCAAAGCAGCTTTACACAAACAAAAAAACAAAAAAGTAAGATGAAGTGTGAGAGTGTATCTGATGAGCAAGCCGAGGCGACGGTGGCAAGGAAAAACTCCCTGAGATGGAGATAGGAAGAAATCTTGAGAGGAACCAGACTCAACAGAGAACCCATCCTCATATGGGTTAACAGGAGTGTGTGTGTGTGTGTGTGTGTTTTCAAATGAAACGAACAAGATGTGCTTTAACTGCAAACTGTCAGCTTTAATTTGAGGGTATTTACATCCAAATCAGGTGAACGGTGTAGGAATTACAACAGTTTGCATATGTGCCTCCCACTTGTTAAGGGACCAAAAGTAATGGGACAGAATAATAATCATAAATCAAACTTTCACTTTTTTAATACTTGGTCGCAAATCCTTTGCAGTCAATTACAGCCTGAAGTCTGGAACGCATAGACATCACCAGACGCTGGGTTTCATCCCTGGCGATGCTCTGCCAGGATTTGCAATCATTTGAAATCCATTGTGGTGGTGTATAGAGCCAAAAATTTTAGAATTGTGTCGATGTCCCAATATTTATGGACCTGACTGTATATCCTGTCAGTTGTAAAACCCTTTTGATAAAAGTGTAAATGTAGTTGTAAAATGTAAATGTAGTAGAAAACACAAACTACTGTTTTGCAATGAAAACCCATAAACATGTAAATATAAATGACTCCTATGTTTCCTAAGTATTTACACAGTAATACAGGCTTATGTATATTAGCTTGATAGTGTTAATTGAAATTTTAGTTTGATGTTTAAATGGAACAAACTGACAGGCGATCTTTCATTTTCCACATATGTGTGTAACATGGAGCTGTGATTTCAGCTACAGCGACATTTAAAGTGATATTTTCTCAATTCTGTGCAAATGAGGTGTGACGCAGTAAAGTAACAAATCCAGATTATCGTTTTGAATAATTCCTTGGGTCACTCCTATGGTACGTGTGGTCCCATGTATCCTATGGTACATGTGGTCTGCTCACAACTTTAGTTCCTACCTGCAATTAGTTCCCTTTTACTGCTTGATGCAAAAATGAAAGAAAAACGTATAAGCATGGTTTCATCTTATCCTGTCATATACACTCTCTCATTAAATGTGTATAGAGACATTAGGAAGAAAATAAAGCTTGGAAAGAAGTAGCAGAGATTGTTGGTGCCTCTGGTGAGTGTACATAGCTAGTGCAGTTAGCTTGCCCTGCTAATCTGAGTATGAAGCTAATATGAGCATGTAAAAGGTAAATCAAACAATCGATGTTCATACTGATTAGTGTGTTATTTTGTGTTTAACTAGTCAGCTTTAGAAGATATGTCTAGCTACTACCATTCCTCATCTGAAGTACAAAATAAAAAGCAGCCACAAATAGCACTTGCTGTACGCCCACAAAAGACAAACTACAAGTGACATGGGTGACTTGTTCATGTCATTTCCAATTTCAGCATCCTTGTGTATAATATTACTGCAAGCCTACAACCAACAAATCATCAATCTATTTTAATCTTGATTGAGAAGTTGATTATGTGATCGTGCATGTGTTTGTGTTTGATTCAGGGTCAGGTGTTCATTAATGGTGTTAACGTGGGTCGGTTCTGGCCAGAACGCGGCCCTCAGCACACGCTGTACGTTCCTGCGTCGTTAATCAGCGCCACGTTAACTAACAACATCACTGTGCTGGAGCTGGAGAGAGCAGCCTATAACAGACGAGTGGTGTTTACGGACCGCCCTCAACTCGACAACATAGCTGTGTGAAACACACTCACACACATGCTTCTCTTCACAATAATTTAAGAATATTTTATTAATATCAGAACACTGTTTTTGAAATAAAAATTGGAAATATGATTCCTTATTATATAAGGACTATTAAATATTGTCACATGCTGAGTAGCTGGTTTATCAGCTCCTCCTGCCATACACATCACTCTGTAGGTGTACAATTACTAACTGTAGTCAATCTACCCTGTGTTTGTGTGTGTATGTATGTGTATATATGCATGCACAGACACGTAATATATACATACACACATGTACAACATATACATACAAAGGATGTGCAGATGAATAGATAATAAAATAAAAATATCAAAGAAGGAAAAAGTGTGTGCTTGTGTGAAGTATGTTTATAATGTAACAATCTTTTACTTTTAGTCGTCACTCATTGGGTCACAGATATGATGAGCTGGGGTGGAGAAACAATATAGTCTGAAAAAATTATTTACAAATAAAAATGATAAGTTGTGACTGTATAAGTAGAATGTTATTTATACACATCCATTACTGTGAGACCCCTAATTCAGTTCCTTATAATGTCTAGTTTAATCCTGCAGGATCACACACTTTACTTTCTCTTTCTTCTAACACACTCCCAGTAAACACAGTGTAGGTGACATAAACCACAGCAACGCAATAACAATAAAAACTGAAGCTTTGTCAGTCAGTGATGGATAGAATTTTGGATTTAAACACTAGTTATATTGAAGTGTTTCAATATGAGAGTTGCTCAAAGTGCTGAATAATCACTTCAGTGTGTTAAAACACTTCAGAAACCCTTTCAGTCAAAATTCACTCAGCTTATAATTAAAGACATTTCTTTTTTCTCTCAGCACTTTACAAAAAAGTTATGTCTGTGTTTTTTCTATATCTTATTCCTACTGAAACACGGAACTTGCATTGTTTTTCAGCTGTTCTGTGTAAATAAGTAAATTCTGTTGTGGTTTATGTGACGCTGCCTCCTAGAGGACACGCTCACATTACGTGCAAGTATAAATACTTCACCCTGTTCCTGAGCATCCACGCACAACTTCCTGATGTAAGAAACACATGCAGAAGTATAAATCGACCTTTAAGTGTTAAAGTATCAGACAAGATGTTGCTATAAAATATCCCAGGCTTTGAACATCCCAAAGAGTGATGTTAAATGTATTATTTAAAAATGGAAAGAACATGACAACTGTAATTCTGCCTAGAGAAAACTGTCCACCAAAAGTGAGTGAAGAGAAGATTAGTCAGAGAAGGACAAGGGGAATATTTAATATGATGCTGACACCACCATGCTTCACAGTGGGCATAGTGTTGTCAGGATAATGAGCAGTGTTGGGTTTCAGGAAGAAGGGAGTACTTATGCAAGACACTGTAAACTCACACTTCATCATGATGTAATGTCTAATCTCAGTGGTTAATTTTAGACTTACCACAACAATAGCAGTAACAGTACTTACATTAAAAACAGTTTACAGTGTGAATAATGTATTAGGTTTTCTCTACTTTGTATCAGGATAAAAACATCCTCAACTCAAAATCCACAATGAAAGAATGAATTCAATTAAGTTAAAATTTTATTTATATAGTGGTTTTAACAATGGACATGGTCACAAAACAGCTTTACAGAAATCTGGATATAGATTTAATTTGTCCCTAATAAGCAAGCCAGAGGTGATGGTGGCAAGAAAAAACTCCCTGAGACGACATGAGGAAGAAACCTTGAGAGGAACCAGACTCCATCTGGTCACCCAGAAAATCCATCCTCTTCTGGGTGACACCCGCTAGTGCGATTATAAATCATTACTCATCCACAGCTGTACACTATAGGGTCACACACTGCTACATGTGTTGAGAGATCTGCAGTATGACCATCAGGGTCATTTTTTTATGTAATTAGAGTCTATAATATCAAAATGAAATTATTCACTGTTCAATGATTGAGACTTGAGTTTAAACAGTTTTTTCGCATGTGTAATCTTTAGGCTATCCAAGTGAGACCATCCACAGACATCTTTAGGGTATCCCTGTGGTACCATCCACAGCAATCTCTCGGCAAACTTTAGGCTAGCTGTGTGGCCATCCTCAGCAGCAGTGAGAAGTCAAGAACAAGTCAGAAACTTGGGGATTTCATTTGTGTCCTAATTTTCCACTTGTAATTCTGACTTGGAAAGACCATAAAGACCATGGAAAGACCATATAAAGTGCAATCATGTAAAGTTCAGGTATAAGTTTTAGATCAGGAACTTGTATTTACAGTAATTCTGATGGCACATTAGGTTTTAGAGTGTGTTATTGTGTGTAAGATCATATCATCTCATTAATACACCCATTACAAATAAAGTGTATGTCAAAGTCATAAGTAATTATGAAACACTGCATGTGTGTTACAGTTAAATACTTAGTGACTGGATGGTGTGATAAAGAGGAGTTACTGTTACCACCCTGGTTGACCGCTGTCATATAACAGAATGTCCTTTTACAGCAATTTGCAAATGATTTTTTTATTTTTAAAGAACAACCTGTCGTACTGTTTATTCATTTATAGTTGCATTTAATATTGTGGAACATCGGTGAAACAAGTTAGTTCCTGTTCTCACTTACGTTATAGCAGCTATAAACAGTTGTTCCCTCACCAGCCTCTCTTTTTTCTCTCACTTGAAGTTAAGATGAAAAAAAAAAAACACAGCTTGTCATGTTACCGAGAAACCGCGAAGCATATAATCCTCTGTCTTGTTGGAAAAGAAGTTGGAAAACTTAAAGTTACAGCTTTATCTCTGACTGTTACAAAGCACTGACACTGGAGACTCCTTCCATAAATGTTAAAACATCTCCTTACAGAAAGCTTCTCCATATCAACGATTGCACATTTTTAAAATCTATTTAAAATCCGCTGTACGAGTCCCTGTGAATGAGCTGTTGCTATAGAAACAATAATCTATTATAGTGAGTGCATTAATATAAACTTGTGATGTGCAGATGCACTAGTGTCAGAGCTGCTGTTATAGAAAATTAATCAACACCTGACCTGAATTCTGATTTTCTGATCAGAATCCAGAATTCAGCAGCAACGTGGAATAATAAACTAATTATATAATGACAAAAGTTTCTTAACTCATTCAAATACGTAAAACATAAATACATTTTAGAGACATAACCCAACTTGTTAAATCACTAAAATCTTAAGTGCAAGATTCTATGTTATTTGCTAGAGTTGGTTACAGAGTTGTCTGGTATTTGTTTATGGAAACTGCTGGTCATTCAGACACACTAATAGCAGGTTATTAGTGACATCATGAACTTAATAATCAGGTTGCAGTAAAAACCTATTAAAGCAGGTAATAAAGTGAAGCTGCACACTCGAGTGGATCTGTAGTCAGCATGAGACACACAGAGGTTATCTTCCGCCTTTTGCAGTGGTTTACACTGCTGCTTCAGGTACAATCTTCTTTTAAACAATAGTTTACTATTTTAATGTTTTTGCACTTTGCTCCATAATTTATTTTGGTGGGTAATGGTTTGTACATGTTACAGCATTCCATCGGATCTGAGTTCAGAAATGCGAGATACAGAAGTAGTTATGCAGGTAAATAAATTTTTACCATATCTTATTTGTTTACCATATTTTACCAAAAATTTACCATCAGGTATATAATGATAATTTTACAGTATAATAATCATCCAACCAAGGTTCAAAGTTATTGACATTTAATTTAGTTTGATTTGTACAGCAGGTGTAACAATAGACTTCAAATTTATATTTCGTATTTTATATCAGTTTAAATTTAATACTGCTGTACAGATTTATGGATTTAGGTTAAATATTAACAATATTTTGTCATATTGCTGGATTATTATATTCTTTATGAGTATTTCTCCAGATTACTTACAAGAAAATGAAAGAACTGCAATGGACACAATTATCGACATCAATGACTATGAAGGTAAAATAAATATTATTTTTAATGATGTGTTCAAGCTTCTAATAATACAGTACCATGTTAAGGTAGCAGTATATCATGAAGTGGTCCTATAGCAGATTATAGTAGGATTTCTTTGTAATTTAAAGAACATGGGTTAGGGTTAGCTTTTAAATATATAACTGATATACTAGTTATGTTGTTTTTACTGTTTGATGTAGCGGTGGATACGATGGATGGAGTGAAACTCAGAGAGGGAGACATTGCCGTCTCGAGCAGAAGTGAGAAAAGCTGTTTCGCCCAGAGCTGTTTATGGTCCAAATCCGTAGATGGTCATGTTTACATCGCATATACGCTCTCACCCAAGTACAGTAAGTTACATTTACATTGCACACAAACTCTCTCACTAGAGTACTGTAAGTTACTTTTCCATCGCATACATGCTCTCACCTGAGTACAGTAAGTTATGTTTACATTGAGCACAAACACACACACACACACACACACACACACACACACACACTCACCAGCTTTTCTCCTACATTCCCATACTTTAGCTGAAGTGGATCGCCGAACTATAAAGCAAGGGATGGATCTGATTGAGAGAGACACATGTGTTCGCTTTGTACCCAGAACACACCAGAGAGACTTCCTGGACATTCAGCCTAAAACTGGGTAAGAAAATAAATTCATTTAAATGCATGTTATCTTACAATAATAAATTAACATACATGATGAAAGAAAATCTGTATATAAGGCAAATAAACTTGAATAATTCTTAGTAAATTTTGAACATATAAAACCATAAGTGAAGAGTGGAGGCACTCTCATGTGGAATGTGTGTTCAGTGTGTGCGTGTGTGTGTGTTTATTTTAGGTGTTGGTCATATTTGGGTTCGAGTGGAGGCAGACAGACTCTCTCCTTGCAAAATCCGGAGTGTGTGAACTCTGGAGTTGTTTCTCATCAGCTCATGCATGTGCTTGGATTTGTGCATGAACAGTCACGCGCTGACCGTGATAAATATGTCACCATCATGTGGTCCAAAATTTGGAAAGGTAAAAAGACACAGAGAGAGAGAGAGAGAGAGAGAGAGAGAGAGAGAGAGAGAGAGAGAGAGAGAGAGAGAGATTGTTTTGATAACTTTAGGACTGCAATTGCCACAAACAGTTTTGCACTCAAGTCTCCACCAGTGAACAGTTGATAACTTCAACAAAATAGACTTCTTGTGAAAACTATAATGAATTTCCTGTTTACACAATTGCACTTTTTGAGTATATAGCACACAGTTATAGAAGGAATGATTTATAATCGCACTATCCGGTGTCACCCAGATGAGGATGGGTTCCCTTTTGAGTCTGGTTCCTCTCAACGTTTCTTCCTCATATCGTCTCAGGGAGTTTTACCTCACCACTGTCACCTCTGGCTTGTTCATTACGGATGAATTTATATCCAGACCATTCATTGAACATGGAGGCTGCATCTACACTCTTCACTCCACTTAGGACATTCTGAACTACTTCACTATTTTACACATGATTCATTGCTTTTAGAATACATATAAAATAAAATAACAGGATGTGCTGGATCAAGTGCTATTTTTTGATCAGTGATTATTGTGATAATTACAACTAGGACTATTCATGCAGCAATATATTGACTTGATAATATACTCAACTCATTACCCCAAACAACTTCTGTGGAGTGCTAAGTGATATGTTTGTGTTTTGCAGATCGTGTGAGGAACTTTGAGAAGTTTAAGATGAACAACATGGACATGCCTTATGATTATGGCTCTATCATGCACTTTGGAAAGTATGCTATTTAATTAGGGTTTTGCAGTAGTTAATACAACTGACTACATTTGTTGTATAGAATTAAATTTTTTTTCTTACCTCCATTAAACATTTTATCGGTCACACATTATTATTTAATATAATAAAAATGAAATAATGAAAATATTAATGACATAATGAAACTTCACATGACATAAAAAGGTGTCCAATTCAGGAACTGTGCTTAGGAATGTATGACATCATTCTCTTATCACACTATTCACTGCTTTTAATGCACTTTACTCTGGATTTGACAAGTTTTATAACATCATTTAGCAAGTCCACTCACAATTTAAAATGAGCAAAAACCTTTCATAACCACTCAATATTTACATTTTACAATATACAGGTGAATTTTTTTCCTGTGTTTGCAGGTACGCCTACTCTGAGGATGGTGATCCTACCATTGTGCCAAAACGAAGCTGGAACATTAAACTGGGACAAAGATTTGGTCCAAGTGAACTTGATGTCATGAAAATCAACAAACTCTACAAATGTACTTAGTAATGCCATTCAATTTATATGACAGAAAACAGCATAAAGCTAATCACAAACATGTCTATATTTTAAATGCTTAGCACTATTCGTAACTAATTTATTAACACAATCCATTGATGAAGCATGTATTTTAACTTTAAATGTCTGCTCTGAACCTGACACTTCTTATGTTGGAATCCTTACATATAAGCATATGTTAATTAATATAAATTAATAAATTATATCTATTCTGTTCTATAAGGTTACAGTGTGGTTTGTAAATGACAAAAGCCAAAAACAGAGTACATACTGTACTTAATTCTAAAAACATCATGACAAAGATGTCATTGTGCCATAAGCATTTCAGTTAGGGTCAACTGTCATTTGAGGCTTTGTTTCAAGCAGATGTGTTCAGTTTTATCCACAAAGAACTGTATTCATATAATTTTTTGAGACAATATTGATATTTATTTATTTTTTAAATCCTGCTACTGGAAGAAGATAATTTACTTCGTTGAGATCTTATTCGTTAATAAGTTTACTTAGTGCTGTTTTACTGTGATTTTAACTGAATTTGTTCATAATGAATTTTAGAAAACATTTGTGCTTTTTGAAAATAAAGTGCAGTGAGATGCAGGACGCATGTGCGCAAACTCAGCATGTACTTTATTTGGGCAAATCCAAGAATCATATTAAAAGTCTATAACACAGGCAGGCAACATCAAATGAGGACAATATATAGTCAGAACCAAGAAACAAGAGTGAGAGTGAACACTGGAAACAAGAATGATCAGTACTTCATAGGATGAATGCAAGATAAGACTTCACTTCAGAGCAATCAAACACTGGGGCTTAAATACACAAACTAATCAGGAATTAACTGAAAACAGGTGAGAACAATCAAAACACACTAATCACACTAAGTCTTTTATTTTCCACTTGCACAGCTGACACATGGAAAACTGCACATTGAAATTCTTGTCGTAGCTGCATTAACAAATTCTGGACATATTACATATCATCTAAGAAGCAACGTATTTAAGTGTGCAAGCACAAGGTATACAATTCAATTCAATTCCATTGTATCTGTATAGCGCTTTTAACAATGGACATTGTCACAAAGTAGCTTTACAGAAATATATATATATATTCAGGATATAAATTTTAAAATTATTTACTTTATCTCTAATGAGCAAACCAGAGGCAATGGTGGCAAGGAAAAACTCCCCGAGACGAAATGAGGAAGAAACCTTGAGAGGAACCTGACTCAAAAAGGAACCCATCCTCATCTGGGTGCTAACAGATAGTGCGATTATAAATATCTTCTATATTTTCTATAACCATCTATAGTATTCTTCATTCTGGATGTTCTTGCATGATTTCATGATAAGACTGATGGCCATGATTTGCAACACCTCAGATTTTATATCAGCAAGAATGATAAGAGAAGCTGATTACTTCAGTGGAAGATCTCAGGGCACAGGGCAAAAAAAAGACACTTTCAGTATACAACAATTTGGGTGGGTAGTGTACATACTAAGTGTGCGATGTGCAAAGTAGACAGCAAAAAGATGGCTGTGTATTTATGCTCTCATCAACTGTTTATGAATGAAAGCCTTTATTGTCACTGTATATCTCTGTATACAACAAAATTAGGAACTGTTTAAGAGTCTGATGGCTTGGGGAAAGTAACTTGAGTCTATCTGTGTGCCCCCAGATGCTCTGGTAGCACGTGCAGGATGGAAGCAGCTGAAAGAGCACATGTCCTGGGTGACTGCTGTCCTTGATGATCTTTTTTGTTCTCGTCAGGCACCGTTTCAGGTAAACGTCCTAAAAAGAGGGCAGTTTCCTACTGATGATGAGCTCAAGAAGGTTAACCAATGACAAGACAGGGATGCAGAAAAGACAAGAACCAAAAGAGAACACATGGCTATATAAACATTTACATTTATGGCATTTGGCAGACACCCTTATCCAGATCACTTACAAAAGTGCTTTGAATTCTCTATCATTAAATACATTCTGACTTTTCTGCCTACCCACCCCTTTCTCAAGCTCAAGGTGGACCAACTAAAATCACACTGCACTTGGCTCCTAAGCACTATGCTCCCACAAAAAATAAAGAAATTTCTTTATACAATCATAATTAAACTTAGAAATAGAATTGAAGCCTGTCGTGAAAATAAAAAAAAATGGTTATAATAGCTTTTAAAGATAAGAGAAAGGATAAGGAAAGGAAACGTTGTGGTTAACTATAAAAGTACAGATAAGGTTAGGGTTAGATATAGAGGGAAAGGAAGGGTTATAGTTAGATATAAAGGAAAACAAAAAGATTATCATAGATATAGAGGGAAAGGTTATGGTTAGATTTAAAGGGAAGGAAAGGTTAGGGATTGATATGAAAAAAGGAAAGGTTATGGTTAGGTTTAAAGGGAAGGGAAGGTTATTGCTTAGGGTTAGGGAAAATGTGTGGTTGTATAGGGAGCCAAGGAAAGTGGGCCAACACCTGTTAAGCACTGCTATAGCTCTGGTTGGATTTTATGCTTTGTTTTCAACATTGATTAAGGTGTCATGGGAAGGAGAGCAGAGTTGGGGCAAGCCACTAGACTGAGCAGGTCAACTCCCTATGCCTGTATAGGCATATTTCTGCTCACCTACCCATCCTTTCTATCATTATTTGATAAATCTAAGGCTGGGCAGGTGTGAGGAAAAGGATAACTCAAAGCTGGAGCTTAGACAGGGACTGGTTTCCTTTCTTTCTTTGGTTATTAACTGTAGATAAATCTCTAAATCTCTTAACTGTAGGCAACTGTAGATAAAACTGGAGTTTAAGTTAGGACTGTTTGATTTTTAGTTATACACAAAGCTGTTTTTCTCTAGCATTTGGCTGGAGTATAAGTGGTGGGTGTTTGTTTTTAAGTATTACGTTTTTTTTGTAGGTGCATCTGACTAATTAAATATTTTAGGACACATCATAAGCAGTGGACCTCAGAGGCATCAAGTGTTTCGGCCTTTGTCATGATATATCGCGCAGACAACTTGTTGAACTCTCACCTAAAGTCCCGCCCCCGTTGCCCCAGCAACCCTGGACCCCACAGTTACAACCAATCATGATCTCCTATGAACACATATCACCACATCTCCCCTCTTTAAAGTTCAACTGCCTCATCACCATTAAAAATTTTTTTTTTTCAGTAGGGCAGGTTACTTTCTTAATCAGAACAATATCAACCGTTTACACAGTTAATCTCTTTAACATACCTGTCAATAGACAGAACATATAATGATATTCATTAACTCACTTTTTTTTTTTTTTTTTTTTTGACTTGTACAACACCCTACATTATGTTATAAGACTTAACATGCAAGGAAACTCCTTACACCAACATGGTAATTATTACCACCTACCCCAACACATAATCCTTAAACTCTGCAGGCTGTTTTACGTCTCTACCAGCAAGGGTTCTTTTGTAGGTAAGTGTATGTGTGTGTGATGTAGTGGGAGCAGGGGTAGTAGACCCATTTGTTGAGTTTATGGTTAAATCAGTCTCGAGAGCGTCCATCAGATGATTCACTCTTTCCAAGTACAATCTGTCTGTCGAGATTTTTGGGTGCTTTTGACATCCGAGGAATGCTCTGGATGTGCCTCCGGTTCCGACGAGAGATTGTACCTTCTTTTGTTTGTACAATGTATGACCTTGGCTCAGGAGCTTTTCGGACGACTGTCGCTGATGTTTTCCATCCCTTTTCTCCATCCAACTTGACTTTCACACTTTGTCCTGGTTGTAAGTCAGGTAAGCTACGTGCTGAGTGGTGTCGGTTATAGAAGTACAGATATGCCTGTTTGGTTTGTTTGTCCTTATGTCTGACTTGATCATAGTCAATTGGACTTGGTAGCAGGTTCTTTGACAGCACTGGAACTGTTGTTCTGATTTGACGTCCGATCATAAGCTGGGCCGGGCTTAGTCCAGTGGCACTGATAGGTGTAGAACGGTAGCTCATAAGAGCTAGTTGTGGATCTGGCTGTCTGAGCATCTGCTTTTCAATAGCAACGCTCCTTTCGGCAGCACCATTAGCCTGTGGGTAGTGAGGGCTTGAAGTAGTGTGAGTAAAATTGTATGTTGTTTTAAACTCTGCAAACTCATAGGCTGTGAACTGAGTAGCATTGTCTGTCACAAGTTCATATGGGATCCCCCAGCGAACAAACATATTTTTCAGATGTGAAATCACCTGCTGGCTAGTGATTGCTTGTAGCTGTGCAATTTCAATATCACGGGAATAATAGTCCACAACTATTAGGTATTTCTTGCCATCCAGCTCACAGATGTCCGGTGCAATCTTTTGCCATGGACCGTTGGGAAGAGATGTAACCATCAGGGGCTCTCTCCTTTGTGTGGGTTTGTTGATTTGGCAAAACTCACATGTCTCCACTATTTCTGTGATGTCCTTGCCTATACCAGGCCACCATACTGACATGTTAGCTCTTTCCCTGCATTTAGTGAGACCTTGATGGCCTGTGTGAAGCTGATGCAGCACATCTTGTCTCAGTGCACCAGGAATCACTATTCTGTCTTCATACAGTAGAAGTCCATCGACTTCAGAGAGGTGATCTCTGGCAGTATGGAATGCGTGTAATGAGTGTGGCAGTTGGGACATTTGACTGGGCCAGCTTTGGTGGATGTGCATACGAACTGACTGGAGATCTGAATCTTCTTGTGTGGCTTCCCTTATAGCATTTAACTTGTCATCGCTTACAGGGTTATTAGACAGTACTGCCTGTACAAACACTTTGACATCATCCTCTGTGTCGGATTCGCCCTGATGTATCACTGGGTTTCTCGACAGTGTGTCAGCCACCACAAGCTGTTTGCCTGGCACATGCACTGCTTTGACATGAAATCTCATCAGGCGCATTAGTAGTCGTTGGCATCTTAAGGGAGCTTTGTCGATATCATACGTGTTTATCAGGTGCACAAGAGGCTTAAGGTCAGTCTGGAATTTGAATTTGTCCATACCTTGTAGGTATCGTGAGAAACGCTCGCATGCCCACATGCTGGCTAGGCATTCCTTCTCAATTTGTGAGTAGCAGCGCTCTGTCTCTGTTAATGTCCTTGAACAGAAAGCAATAGAACGTAGTCTGTTCTCATGCTCCTGCAGCAGCGCAGCTCCTAGGCCATAGCTGCTTGCATCCGCACTGACCACTATGGTCCTGTTGGCATCATAGAACGCTAGTGCTGGTGCTGTAGTCAACAAGCTCTTGACCCTATTGAACGCCTGAGTCTGTACCTCACCCCAGACCCATTCAATGTCATTTTTAAGCAGCTCGGTCATTGGATGGAAGGATTGACGAAAGACCAGGAACGAATTTGCCAAGGTAATTAATCATCCCTAATACCTGTTGCAGTTCAGTCAGATTCTTAGGGCTGGAGAACTCCGTAATGGCTCTCACTTTCTTTGTATCAGGCCGGATTCCATCCTTTCCGATAACGTGTCCGAAGTACTGAATCTCAGATTTTGTGAAGTGACACTTGTCTTTGTTTAACTTTAGACCAGTTTCTCTGATGGTCTTTAAGACTGCCTTGAGGTTCTGATCGTGTTCCTCCTTATCTCTGCCAAACACCAAGATATCGTCCATCACAGCTACAGTGCCAGCATGGTTTTTAAGCAGAGTGCTCATTTCTCGCTGGAATATCTCCAGAGCTGAAGTGATTCTGAAGGGAAGTCTCTGGAAGCAGAAACGGCCCACGGATGTGATGAAGGTGGTGAGTTTCCTACAGCTTGCATCCAATGGTATCTGCCAAAACCCACTAGAAGCATCTAATGTTGAGAATACACATGCACCGGACAGTTG
This sequence comes from Pangasius djambal, assembly GCA_022985145.1. Taxonomy (NCBI): domain Eukaryota; kingdom Metazoa; phylum Chordata; class Actinopteri; order Siluriformes; family Pangasiidae; genus Pangasius; species Pangasius djambal. The sequence continues at coordinate 31,131,862 of CM040979.1, forward strand.
TGGTGCAATGTCCTCAAGGGTGGGCAGAATAAATCTCTCACGCTTTACTGCTTCATTCAATTTCTTAAGGTCAACACAGATTCTCACTTTACCATTCTTTTTCACCACCGGCACCATTGGAGCACACCAGTCTGTTGCCTCTGTGACCTCTGTTATGATCCCTGACTTGAGCATACGCTGCAGCTCCTCTTCCACCTTTGGTAGTAATGGGAAGGGAACTCGACAAGGCGTGAAGAGGCTGTATGGTTTGGCATCATGCTTGAGTTCAATTTTAATTGGTTCACAATTTAAAAGCCCAAAGTCTCCAAAAGCATCATCCTCAGTGCTAATTAAGTCAACTCTGCTCACCAGTTTCATTTCGCAGGCAGTTTTTCGGCTAAGGAGGTTATTAGTATACGGACCTTTAACGACATATGTCCAAAAACTGATGTTCTGTCCTTTTCTTTCCGTACGGGCTAAGAATTTGCTGATACAGTCCAGTTTGCCACCTGGACTTCTGATGTCTGCGAGCGTTTTGGTAAGTTGAGGGCGACAAGTGTAGTGGAAAATTTTATTTGCATGTATCATTAACCTTTATGTCTAGACGGGTCATGAGGAAAATGATGTTTTTGGGAAGACAGTTGCTGTTGCTCAAGGAGGAAAACAAGAAGTGAAATTCAATTCAATTCAGTTTATTTGTATAGCGCTTTTTACAATGTCATTGTCTCAAAGCAGCTTTACACAAACAAAAAAGTAAGATGAAGTGTGAGAGTGTGTCTGAAGAGCAAGCCGAGGCGACGGTGGCAAGGAAAAACTCCCTGAGATGGAGATAGGAAGAAACCTTGAGAGGAACCAGACTCAACAGAGAACCC
>CM040980.1:33637-38637 GCA_022985145.1 Pangasius djambal
GATGATGATGGTGTGTTGAGGAGGATGATGATGATGGTGTGTTGAGGAGGAGGATGATGATGATGGTGTGTTGAGGAGGATGAGGATGATGGTGTGTGTTAAGGATGATGTGCAGAATATACCAGATTATAGCAGAGTTCAGATCTTCTTCCAGAGGAACGTTTTCTTGTTACTCATATTCAGCTCAGTTTCCTTTCAGATGTGAAAGTGGATGCGTGTAAAAGTAGGCCAGATCCCCAGTGACCTCCTGTCCACTGTGGTGCGCTCATCTACTGCACTAAGCTGGATCTTCAGCTGCAGAAGAAATTCAGCTGCCGTGTCGTGATTGACTCGAACGTTCTCTTTAATTACCTCTGAGATTAGGTACCTGTACCTGAGTATCATCAGTTGAAAACACACTCCATGCTGGACCTTTCATCTTCACAGCAGGAAGTCATAAACGTCATCTTAAATAATAAACCTTGTGTGTCTGGTGTGTGTCATAGACACAGCTGGTGCGGACCTGAAGGAGTTTATGATGTAAGCGATGATGAAAGTGTGTGTTTGAAGATCAGGTGCGTGTGTGTGTGTGTGTGTGTGTGTGTGTGTTAGGGTTGGACAATACATCTCTGGTTTATTATAAAAAAAAAAAAAATGTTGGTCTAATGAACGACGTTTTCAGCAGTGTGTTGTGATGTAGTTTACACTGTGACTGCAGTGTGTATCAGTGTAATTGCTCTGTGTGTGTGTGTGTGTGTGTGTGTGTGTGTGTTTAACATTCACTCTGAGAGTGTATGGAATAAAGTTTGACCTGAAGGACGAGTGGAAAGAACAACATGCCTGTTTCCGTGCAGTGAGAACACTGTGTGTAACACACACACACACACACACACACACACACACACACACACACACACACACACACACCCCCCAAATAAGTTTTCAGTCTAGACTGAGACTGCGTCTGAGTCTCGAACACTAAGTGGAAGTCTGTTCCACAGCTGTGGGGCTTTGTAAGAGAAAGCTCTACCTCCTGCTGTAGCCTTCACTATTCTAGGTACCAACAAAGAGCCTGCACCTTTTGACTGAAGTAGGTGTTGCGGCTCATAAAAGACCAAAAGTTCGCTTCCAGTAAAGACTCTCGCTGCTGCATTCTGGACTAACTGCAGCTTGTTTATGCTCCTACTGGAACATCTAGACAGCAATACTTTATCCTAGAAGTAACAGAAGAAGGATGAAGTCTTTCTGCATCGTGTCATGACATTATATTTCTTATCTTAGCAATATTTCTGAGATGGAAGAAAGCGATCCTAGTAATATTATCTCCATGAGCTTTAAATGAGAGATTGGAGTCAGTAATCACACCAAGGTCTTCTACTGCTGCACAAGATGAAACTGAAAGGCCATCTGGAGTTACTCAGCATCCAGCGTCTAATGTTCTTTACGCATTATGCTGGCGTCTCTCAAGAGGCTTTGCTCTAACGTGTAGCTGTGTGTCTTCAGCATAGCAGAGGAAGCTTTTGCCCAGAGGAAGCATGTATAGAGAAAAGATCAGTGGGCCTGGAACAGAACCTTGTGGAACACCACACCTTACTTTAGTACCCAGAGAGACATCAGCATTCACACGGATAAGATCTGAGCCAGGACAGAGCTGTTCTCTTAACTCCAACAACTTTTTCTAGGCTGTCTAGGAGGAGATCATGATCAGTGGTATCAAAAGGTCAAGCAGCACAGCCCTGATCGGAGGTCAGTAGCAGGTCCGGCTGTAGCTCTGCCTGTCGGAGTAATGTTCTTTACACGTTGTTTCTCTAACACGTAGCTGTGAGTCATCAGCATAGAAGAGGCAGCATGTATAGAGAAAAGATCAGTGGGCCTGGAACAGAGCCTTGTGGAACACCTTGTGGAGGAAGTGAGTTCGGGGAGGTGAATTTAAACCTCGCTGTGTTTCCTCAGAGTTATGAACTCCTTTAGAACGTGCAGGTTCTCTTAGAGTTCTCCATTTCTCTCTCTCTCTCTCTCTCTCTCTCTCTCTCTCTCTCTCTCTCTCTGTGGTGTTGGAGACTAGAGTGGGAGTGATGAGAAGATCAGAGCCGGGTGTTGATCGTTATAAAGGAGTCTCATTAATACATCATTACTGAACCATCGCAGCAATAATAAAGTCCTGATCGCTCGTCTAACCTTTACTCGGGATTTACAGCCAGCTGTTAGCCTCGTAGCTCCAGTACAGCACTAACGAGAACACATGTAAAAATACGTTGTGTTCATTTTACTTCTGCTTTAAGATCATTTCAGTCCCGTGTGTGTGTGTGAGAGAGATTTGAGAGAGTTGAGAGAGTTTTGCGGTGTGTGTAGAGACACACAGCAGGGTTTTATTACGCCGCCAGCCGCCGTTTTATTTACAGATTGGCACGAGTCACTGAAACGGAGACGTATAAAACGAGTCCTTGCTGCACCGGGAAACACTAAATTCTCCTTCTGAGCGTTTTTCCGTTTATTTTTCCCGCTCGGTACTTCCTGTTCTGTCAAACTCACAAGGCTGATTTGTGAGATTTTTCCTCTGCTGATGGTTATGAGGGGTGTGTGTGTGTGTGTGTGTGTGTGTGTTGGATCATCCACTCTGAAAACTCCTCTTAGTTTTATTACTTTTTAAGAGGCATCTTAAGTTCATCTCACGGATAAATCTGATTTAGCACCGCTTCAGTGTTTTGTCGTTTTCAGCTCACTGTGAGCTTTGCCTTTTATGGAGTTTTGTGGGCGTGGCTAAATGTGACTGAGCTACGGCTGATTCACGTTTATTTTTAACCACCTTTTTTCCACCGCTACTACATACTCACTCCTTTTCTTTGCGTTTCTTTCAGAGCGTCACACCTGAGCAGCTGATGATCATACCCTCAGGAGTACTGTTATTTTAGCTGCTGTTAATCCTGTCAGACCTGTAGGATATCACATTCCAAGGCATGACATGACTCCTACTCATCTAATCAGCCAAATAAAATCCTCTCTCTTTTAACACAGGGATTCATTGTGAGTGCTAAAATTAACTCCTGACCTCGTGCTGGGGTTTGGATTCATCATCTGGTATCGGTTATTGTCTCACAGGAGTGAATCGGAAACGAGGGAATCATAAACAGGGAATCACAGGGAGGGAGTCGTGAGGATTGAATCGTATAACGAGAATCGTGAGGAGGGAGTCGCAGGGAGGGAGTCGCAGGGAGGGAGTCGCAGGGAGGGAGTCGCAGGGAGGGAGTCGTTTAGAGGGAGTCGTTTAGAGGGAGTCGTTTAGAGGGAATCGTTTAGAGGGAATCGTCAAGAGGGAATCGTCAAGAGGGAGTCATGAGGAGGGATTCACAGGGAAGGAGTCGTTTAGAGGGAGTCGTTTAGAGGGAATCGTCAAGAGGGAGTCGTTTAGAGGGATTCACAGGGAAGGAGTCGTTTAGAGGGAGTCGTTTAGAGGGAGTCGTTTAGAGGGAGTCGTTTAGAGGGAGTCATGAGGAGGGAGTCATGAGGAGGGAATCGTATGGGAGGAACTGCAGAGATGGAATCATATGGAAAGAATCACAAGGAGGAATCATGTAGGGAATTGTATGGAAGCAGTGGTAATAAGGAGGGAATCATAAGCTGTGTGTGTGTCTGTGTGTCTGTGTGTCTGTGTGTCTGTGTGTGTGAGTTCAGCACAGCGGCTTGAAGTGCAGCATGTTGACAGTTTGAGACTTTTTCCTCTGACTTGTTCTCTCTCTCTCTCTCTCGGGTCAGTGTGAGGTCAGGGAGTTTAGAGATGGAAATGTTTCAAGCCTGATTTCCTGCTCGGGGTCAAAGGTCACGTGAGGGAACATGAAGATCCGTCAAATGTTTTACATAAAAAAGCTGGAAACAGTGATCTCATACTTAACTCTCACAGGAGAGAGCGCAGAGCCTGAACATCACGTCCTGAAGATCACTGTGTGTGTGTGTGTGTGTGTGTGTGTGTGTGTGTGTGTGTGTGTGTAATCTCTGTGCTTCATGGCGTGTTTTTTAGCTTCAGTAATTCCTGGAAAAACCTGTTCATTCGTTAACTGAGTGACGTATTGTTTAGCTGCTCTGAGAAGCTCTCGCGATCTTCTCCGTCTTCATTTTAAGGTCATATACAGTGACTCGATTGTGTTTAGCGCAGTTTCAGTTTCACACACACACACACACACACACACACACACAAGCATTTAAAGAGACACACAGTCGTTGTGTTCCGCTGATAAAATGTCTGTGGAATCTTTATATTAACTACTTTTGCTGGATAATTTACGGGTGAAACACTGTGTGTGTGGTGCTGTTAGAGTGAAATAATCAACGACATGGTGGTGTGATGAAGCGGAGTTACTCTCATCGCCCAGAAGTTGATTATTTTCCTATTACAGCATGTCCCCATGTGTGTTGTTCCTCTTAAGCGGCGAATATTCTTTGATTTTTGTTTATCTTGCGAAGACGGAGGAACCAACGTGATGATGATGTTAGACGATAAAATCGATCACGTCATGAAAACCGAGCGTATGTTTCTCTCCTTCTGGTGCTGATGTCACGTCACATCACGTCACGGAATGCTACGGCGTCCCCGACGTTTACGTTTTCACGTGAAACGTCAAGACGTGCGCAAGTGACCAAAGGATGCGTACGGCAGCCATTTTGTTTACACGTAATAAAAACCAAGTCCAATCCCGGCTTTAGAGCGCAACTAATTTCCCAACGATTACTATTTGTTCAAGAACAGCATACTTTTTATCCCTTTATAGTTACGTTAAATGATGTGGAATAAGTTAGTTCCTGTTCTTTCTCGCGTTATAGCAGCGATAAACAGCCGTCAAAAAACACATTTAAGACAAAAATAATAAATAAAAGAAACTAGTACTGGGTCACGTATCAACCGAGTGCCACGTCATTAGCATCTTCCTGAAATTTTCAACTGTGGTTTTCTACGTTAAATTCGTCAAATTTGCCAAAAGTCTTCTTTTTCTCGCTATTAAGAATGAGCCAATTGATATATGGAGTGA
>CM040980.1:59637-64637 GCA_022985145.1 Pangasius djambal
TGAGTGTATGAGTATAGGAGTGTATGAGTGTATCAGTATAGGAGTACAGCTTAGCACAGTGACACACTGCTAACATCATCTAGATATTAAAGCTACGCTCTCACATACAGCGGTTTTATCGCTGCAAGTCTCCAGTCGCTGTACTGTGAAGTCATCAGTAGACGTTCCTACTGCTGGTTGACGTAGTAACATCTATCAGTGGGTGGTGCAGCTAACGTTCCAATTTTGACAACAAATCAGTTTCCTTGCTGTAAAATGAAACGTTCTTTAGGGAGAACGTTTGTAAATAAAATTCACCAATGTATATAAGCACCATATCGTACGTGATGAAGCAGAAGCAGCGTACGCTCTTCGCCATTGCGGCCGTCTAGCTACCTGTGGCGTAAACGCAAGCGCCAATTAGCTTAGATTAGTTTATGAGCTTAGCGTGTTTGAAGCCACAGATCACGTGCGCTCTACGGTCTTCACTCCCATTGGCAGTCGCTGCACCGAGTTGCTCCAAATTTGCATAGACTTTGTTGTTGCGTCACTGGACACGCCCACATCTAGTCCCCAACTGTCGCTGAAAACGAACAATCTCCTGTCGCTGTGAGTCGTCGTATGTGTGAATGTACCTTAAGAACACGATCTGATGTCGCTAACGGAGGAGTAAAGTGCCTTAAATATTGATCAAGACTAAAAATAAAGAGACACGAAACATGTCGATTACTTTTAGGCTGAAGGAGGGGAAGTTGTGTTGGAAAACTACTCTTCAGAGCAACACACACCACACAAATGCACTAAATCGCATACTGTTCATTAGTGAAATAAAATCATTTCATGATGAATGTTGAGGAAAGTTGCAAGTGGAAAAGCACCAGACACACACACAAAAAAAAAGGAATAAAATTACTGACAGGCAAAAATCCCGACAGCCTCTAATGCACTTTCCATTAGAGCTGATCGATTCTGGATCATAGAGTCGACTCCTTTTTCGATCCTATACGATGAGTCGATTCAATGATTCGATTCTATACAGTCATTTTTCTCGATTTCACACACAATCCAGGAAAGATCATCTCATCTCTGGATGTAAAATATGACACCATATGGTATGACAACAACAGAACAGAAGTGAGTTCAGTGTTGTTTTTATTTACTGTCTACAAAAATAATAACACAGAAAACATGGAGACAAAAATAAATATTTATTTAGTGTTTAATTCACTACTATACATAACTTTAGAGCAGAGGAGTGTTAAAGTACAATATACTGTTTATAAATATACCAATAATATCATATCATCACTGCGTCCATTCATACATTAAATACAATTAAATAATAGAGATTTATTAACTTCGTATGCTGTCATTTAAATATTAATGATGCTTCAGTTTATTTTACTCTAAACCGCCATTTCACGTTTCCTCACTTTATACTGAATCAATGAAATCACATGGAATCGACTCCAAAGCTTTGGAGCGAGTCGACTCTTCATTCAGAATGCCTGGAACTGGAGAATCGACTCTATTTAGGATAGAATCTTTAATCCTATCTGTAATATTAATAAAAGACATTTTCTTTCGTCATATGCTTCTGTTTAAGCTTTAACAATTATTTGGAGATTTTACGTTAGTTATATTTATTTAGTTCCTTCACGTGCTTAGGCATTTTACATTGTTTGATCCGAATCAGTTGAATCATATGGAATCGACCCTAAAGCTTCGGAGAGAATCGACTCTTCATCCACTAATGCGTGGACCTGGAGAATCGACTCTTTTCTATAGATCTAAATGTGTACCATAATAAGAGCATTTACTACCTTCATACGCCTCTGAGGCATCAAGTTAAATGAATCATGTGGAATCGACTCCTAAGATTCGGATTATACGGAATCGACTCTTTATTCACAACGCTTTGAATAGGAGAATCGGAGAACCGAATCTTTTCGGGATCGAATCTGCAGCTTTGGTGTTTGATAGCGCGCGCGCACACACACACACACACGCGCGGCTGCTCGCTCTGATAACTCATTAAGACCCTGAAACGGATCCGTGACGGTTCTAATCCGGTCTGTTTTGGGTTTATGGGTCTTCCGGCGGTGATGTAAAGAGAGACGCCGCCGCCGCCGCCGCGCGCGCGCACAGAGCAGAGAGAGAGAGAGAGAGAGAGAGAGAGAGAGAGAGAAAGAAAGAAAGATGGCGGAGGGGGATCTCTCCCCGGTGCTGCCGCGGTGTCGCTCCGGTTCCGACTCGGAGGGTGAGCTGTGGCTCAGTCTGGCGCGCGCCAAAACGCGCTCGTACGGCAGCACGGCCAGCGTGACGGCGACGCTCGGGGAGCGCTACATCGAGCACCGGGTGACGGACGGAGACACGCTGCAGGGCATCGCGCTCAAATACGGGGTCACGGTAAGAGGACTCGCGCTCTCTCTCTCTCTCTCTCTCTCTCTCTCTCTTTCTTTCTCTCTCTCTCTCTCTCTGTCTCTCTCTCTCTCTCTCTGTCTCTGTCTCTGTCTTTCCTTCCGGTTAAAAAACATCGCGCGCCTGCCTTCTAGAACACTGGCGAGCGCGAGCACTCAGCCTACAGCCTACAGTCAGAACGCGCTCTGACGTCATCGCTGCCCTTTACATAAGGATGCCCCGGGATGATGCTAGCGGCCCTGTTAGCCTGTTAGCTAGGTCATATGAAAACCGTCATGATGTGCACTGCTGAGGGCACTAAATCATCTAGTGCACTTCCAGGGAGCAGTTACGGTCCCACACAAACCCCTGCACGCTGCATAGGGGTTATAAACCGTTATGTCGTACCCTACATAGTGCACTTATCTAGAGGGAAAACTTTGAATGGTTCTTTATTGGATGTGCACTACATAGGGTGTAGGGGCCATTTACACTGAGGGCTAAAAGAGCTTTATAGTGGATGTATAGTTCACTAGGGCCTAGTTAATGTATACTGCACTACTTAGGGTCTAGTGGGTGTGTAGTGCACTACTCACTGTTTGGGATTGACTAGTTCTTACTCTCACTATGTATTGGGCATCTAGTGCACTACCTGTGGTCTAGTTAATGTATAGTGCACTACCTGTGGTCTAGTTAATGTATAATGCACTACCTATGGTCTAGTTAATGTATAGTGCACTACCTGTGGTCTAGTTAATGTATAATGCACTACCTATGGTCTAGTTAATGTATAGTGCACTACCTATGGTCTAGTTAATGTATAGTGCACTACCTATGGTCTAGTTAATGTATAGTGCACTACCTATGGTCTAGTTAATGTATAGTGCACTACCTATGGTCTAGTTAATGTATAGTGCACTACCTATGGTCTAGTTAATGTATAATGCACTACCTATGGTCTAGTTAATGTATAATGCACTACCTGTGGTCTAGTTAATGTATAGTGCACTACCTGTGGTCTAGTTAATGTATAGTGCACTACCTGTGGTCTAGTTAATGTATAATGCACTGCCTATGGTCTAGTTAATGTATAGTGCACTACCTGTGGTCTAGTGGATGTGTAGTGCACTGCTTAGGGTCTAGTGGATGTGTAGTGCACTGCTTAGGGTCTAGTGGATGTATAGTGCACTGCTTAGGGTCTAGTGGATGTGTAGTGCACTGCTGAGGGTCTAGTGGATGTGTAGTGCACTGCTGAGGGTCTAGTGGATGTGTAGTGCACTGCTTAGGGTCTAGTGGATGTGTAGTGCACTGCTGAGGGTCTAGTGGATGTGTAGTGCACTGCTGAGGGTCTAGTGGATGTGTAGTGCACTGCTGAGGGTCTAGTGGATGTGTAGTGCACTGCTTAGGGTCTAGTGGATGTGTAGTGCACTGCTTAGGGTCTAGTGGATGTATATTTCACTGCTTAGGGTCTAGTGGATGTATATTTCACTGCTTAGGGTCTAGTTGATGTATAGTGCACTGCTTAGGGTCTAGTGGATGTATAGTGCACTACTTAGGGTCTAGTGGATGTATAGTTCACTACCTAGAGCTGAATTTCAATCTACTTCCCCCACATGTAGTGCACTACGTAGGGTTTAGAAGGCGTTAGTGTGCTTGTCTTGTGCGTAGGGAGTAGTGTGCACTATGTAGGAAGTGAAAACAAACACTGCATGCTCTAGTGCCCTTAAATAGGCAGTTCATTAATAATGTAGTGTACACTATATGTGTAGTGGACTATAAACAGTGTCTTATATACAGGTAGGAAGCCATCATCATATACCCTATATGTAGTGCACTTCACACTGTGTAGGGTACAGGGAGTTCCCTGTGTAGGAGGTGTGTATTGTGCACTTAAATAACCCCTCAGTTGCAGTGTCACAAATGGCACCCTGTAAGCCATAAAGTGCCCTAAGTAGTGTGTAGGAGTCATTAGTTAATTCTTTGTGTAGTGCACCTACTTAGGGAATAAGGAGCTCTATCCCAATTGACACTCTAGTGCCCTAAGTAGTGTGTAGACGTAGGGATTAAGGAGCTGCATTGCCATTCTAGGGCACTAAATAGGGTGAACTTATTTTCTGGACACTTCTGGCTGATTTCAGCGCATAGCTAAAAATAATGGCACCCCATATGCCCTAGCATAGAGTGTGTTATTTACAGTTTAGGTTATAGTTAGAGTAAAGGTGTATTTACGCTAGCGTGTGTGTGTGTGCTCTCTCTCTCTCTCTCTCTCTCTCTCTCTCTCTCTCAGATGGAGCAGATCAAACGAGCGAACAAGCTCTTCAGTAACGACTGCATTTTCCTGCGTCACAGCCTGAACATCCCGGTGCACACGGAGCGGCCGTCTCTCTTTAACGGACTGTCTCTGGAGTCTCCGGACGGAGAGGATTCGACCGCTCAGGAGCCTCCTCGCGTCTCCTACGCGCCCTCCACCTCCCCATCACCCCCCACTCCTCCTTCACCTCCTTCTCCTCCTCCTCCTCAGGCCCCCCCGGAGTCGACCCCGCGGCCCCGCCAACCGGACGAGCTCTCCGCTAAAGACTATTTACACATGCTGGACTTACAGATCACTCGCTCCAAACAGG
>CM040980.1:69637-83025 GCA_022985145.1 Pangasius djambal
GAAATCTGTAGAACTAACGTACGAATAAATAACGTTATACAGAAGGTATCTGAAGCTAAAACTACCACAGGTGCATTGCTAACGTTAGCGTGTTTAACTAGCTAGCTAATCTCTATAACATTTCCCCTTATCGTGAATATATCGTATATATAACCAGGAAAATGTGGGACGTACGATAATTAATATATAAATAATAATTAATATCGAGCCACCGTACAGCCGTATAATGTAACGTAAATACAAAAAGGTTGTTTACGAAAAGAAAAGAAAAAATAAACGGTGCGTAGAAAGCTAAAGCGTGAAAGTGTGTAAAAGTCGGTCTGAAATTTGCTTCTTAAGATCTAACGATAAACCGTAAATATCTTACACTTCGGATTATTGTGTCTTACGCGTATTTTATCCTTACAGGCCTAATCGTCTATTGCTAATTATTTTGCGCTGAGTGCGTATTGCGTTCTGATATATTTATTTACCGTTAATAAAATGTTCAGCTTTCTTTCGTTTAATTTGGAACGCTACTGTATGACGTAATACATCGGACTAATTTCGTCAGTACCGTTTAATAAATTATTACTGTAAATGATTACGCAATAAATACGCCGTGTCCTACAGGCTTCCGTAGATCCTCTTGATGACGTCGCCTTCGTCCTTCTTTAGGATTCCCTTCTCGATGTACGTGTCCACCTGCTGGTCCATGAAGTCCCTCAGCTTGGACAGATCGTAATCTGAAAAATAATACCCAAGAAAATTCCAGAAGTTTCCTTATTGGTCAAAAACAGCGAGATCGTTAACTAATGGTACGAAACGGTAAAAAGCTACTCGATCAGCCGAGACGTGTTTGTCGTGTGAAGCTTCTTTCTGTAGATTTGCGCTGGATGATGTAGCTACAGGTTTAGCGTTGTGTAAAACAACCTGCGTAATCGGTTACATCTGAGGTTATTTATTTTTTTATTAATTTGATTTGGAGTTGATCTCCTCAGGGGGCGTGTCCAGAGATCCTAAAAGGTCACAGCTACACACACACACACACACACACACACACACTACCGCTTCCCTCAGCGTATCCCACACACACACACACACACACACACTACCGCTTCCTTCAGCTTATCACACACACACACACACACCCGGCATTAGCCAAAATACTTCCCTCCATCTGTCTCTTTGGATACAGTGTGTGGGTGGAAAGAGGAATAGAGAGATAAAGAGAGGGATAGACAGAGTTGGAGAGATGAAGAAAGGCATAAACAGTGATCAAGAGTTGAAATGAGGGATAGATGGAGAGAGAGAAATGAAAAGATGGACAGAGAGATGAAGAGAGGAATAGAGGGAGATGGAGAGATGAAGAGAGGGATAGATGGAGATGAAGAGAGGGAAAGATGGAGATGGAGAGGTGAAAAGATGGACAAAGATGAAGAAATGGATAGAGAGATGAAGAGTGGGATAGATGGAGATGGAGAGATAAAAAGATGGATAGTTATCTTTTTCATCCTCCTCCATCCACTGTATCTCTCCCTTTATCTGTCCCTCCTTTCATGCCCCTCACATCTATCTCTCTGTCTATCCAGCTATCTTTCCCTTTATCCATCGTTCTCTCCCTGCCTTAATGCTCTATCACTCCATCCTCTTTTTATTCCTGCCTGCTTCTATCTCTCTCTTTTCATATCACCTTCCTTTCTGTCATTTATCCCTTTCTTTATCTCTCATCTTTCTGTCTATCTCTCTCATCTCTCCTTCCTTCTTTCACTCTATCCCTATCTTCATCTCTTCCATCTCCGTCTATCCCTCGCCTTGTCTCTCTATATCTTTCTTCTTCTCTCCATCCCACTTTCCATCTATCCCTCTCCATCCCTCTTTTTTATCTATCTCTGACCCTCTATTGACCCTCTCTCTCCATCTTTCATTCCTCCATCAATCACTTATATGATTATATTATTATCACAGTGTAATTATATAATGGACGACATAATAAATGCAGCTTGTGTGTGGTTTTGAATCTCCATCCTCCATCTCGTCTCTTTCTCTTCACGTCTCTCCCTCCATTCTCTCTCTCCCTCTGTTCTCTCTCTCTCTCTGTTCTCTCTCTCTCTGTTCTCTCCCTCTGTTCTCTCTCTCTGTTCTCTCTCTCTCTCTCTGTTCTCTCCCTCTGTTCTCTCTCTCTGTTCTCTCTCTCTGTCTCTCTGTTCTCTCTCTCCTTTTGTTCTCTCTCTCCCTCTGTTTTTTTTATCTCCCCCTCTGTTCTCTCTCTCCCTCTGTTTTATCTCCCCCTCTGTTCTCTCTCTCCCTCTGTTTTCTCTCTCCCTCTGTTCTTTCTCTCCCTGTTTTTTATCTCCCTCTGTTTTTTCTCTCCCTCTGTTTTCTCTCTCCCTGTTTTTTCTCTCTCCCTCTGTTTTTTTTCTCTCCCTGTTTTTTCTCCCCCTCTGTTTTCTCTCTCTCTGTCTCCCTGTTCTCTTCCTCCGTTCTCTCTCTTCCTCTGTTCTCTCTCCCTCTGTTTTTTCTCTCCTTCTCTTCTCTCTCTTCCTCTGTTCTCTCTCTCCCTCTTTCTCTCTCTCCCTCTGTTTTTTATCTCCCCCTCTGTTCTTTCTCTCCCTGTTCTTTCTCTCCCTGTTTTCTCCCTCCCTCTGTTCTTTCTCTCCCTGTTTTTTATCTCCCCCTGTTTTCTCTCTCTCTCTCTCCCTGTTCTCTTCCTCTGTTCTCTCTCTCCCTCTGTTCTCTCTCTCCCTCTGTTCTCTCTTCCCCTGTTTTTTCCCCCCCTCTGTTTTCTCTCTCCCTCTGTTTTTTCTCTCTCCTCAGTCATAATCGTATTAAAAATCCTCTTCAACCCCCAGACTTCAGTTAAACAGGAAATTCAGGCTGATGGCGTGATTCAGATTTTATTGTTTTATGTTTCAGATATTTCTTCTGTCTCCTTATGTGTTTTTAATTCTTATTCTAATTGGACCTCTCCTTCATAAAACCCCTCATATACCCTTTACCGCTTCTAGTTTTAACCTTTCACAGTATAAATGAGAAGCGACACGACTGCCACAAACACTTACGGAGCACAGACCGAACAAAGAACCCTCTTTTGCGTCCTAAACAAAAGCTCTGCATGTCTATAATCAGCCCGCGTTCATTAAGCCTCATGAATATGAATGAGCGACTCTGTACAAAGCGGCCAATCGTCTCCTCCGCTGGCCCACGCTCATCAGAATCGCAAATTCACACGCACAAAAGAGACTCTAATTGAAGAAAATGAGGTGGAACATCAGAGGAACGCTTTTCATCGCTGCGTCTCGATGTTATCTGGAGACCGAGTTTGTATAATATACAGTGAACAAGCGTAATAGTGTAATAATGATGATTACCTGCGCACGCAAACAGCCGCATTGCGATTTTACAATCATGAAAGTGTGATGTTGTATTGTTACGGTCTGATGAGGACCATACGCTCCTCTCATATGAGTGATCTCATTATCTCGAGTAAACAAAATATCCCTGAATTGATAAGTGAATGTTAAGAAAATGATCTAGCTGTCCTGGGAAAATGTTATTGGATAAAGATGTAAATGACACGAGATCACGACAGAGCAAATAAAATGAAGTTAATAAAATACGTGAAGTGGAAACAGCAGTGAGGAACTCTACTTAGCTGGAAGTATGAGCACTGTGTCAGAATCGTACGCAATTAAAAGCAGACGTCTGGAGGTAAAAATCAACAATTTAACATACTCAAGTATTCAAGAGTAAAAGTAAAGAGCTGACAAGTTCATCATGTCCAATCAATTCAATCCTACAAGGCACACTAGCAATGAAAACAAAACCTAACTAGCTACCTAAATTTATCAAACTAATTTCCAAAACATATCTAGCTAGCTAATTTAATGAACTAATATCCAAAACCTAACTAGCTAGCTACTTTATCAAGCTAATTTCCACAGCATAACTAGCTAGCTAAATTTATCAAACTCATTTCCAAAACATATCTAGCTAGCTAATTTAATGAACTAATGTCCAAAACCTAACTAGCTAGCTACTTTATCGAGCTAACTTCCACAACATAACTAGCTAGCTAAATTTATCAAACTCATTTCCAAAATATATCTAGCTAACAAATTTATAAAACTAATCTCCAAAACCTAACTAGCTACCTAAATTTAATGAACTACTGTCCAAAACTTATCTAGCTAGCTAATTTAACAACTAATATTGTTAAAGTGTAAATAGATAGTTAATTTAACTAGGTAAATTACATAAAAATTTAAAGTTAAGTTAAAATACTATTTTGGCCACGATGGCAACTTTGAAAGGCTGATATTACATTTTTTTACGTGGGAGGCAAATGAGACGCATCATGCTTTATGAATCAGTAAAAACAGCAAAAGTCATCGTAGTAAACAGAAAAAGAAAAACCTCAAGGCATTTTGAGATTTGTAGCAAATACTCTGAAGGTCATAATGAAAATGTATCATTAAAAAAATAACACTCTGTCATCAGTTTCCTCTCTCAGTGCTGCTTTTCTGCGTTTTCTCTTAGTGTGTTTTCTGTTTACATCCTCACATGTCTGTGTTTCTGATTGGGTCATGACTCCTGGGTCCTGTCCTCGGGGGTGAGGTACTGAGGTGAGGTACTGAGGTGAAGTATTGAGGTGAGGTACTGAAGTGAGGTACTGAGGTGAGGTACTGAAGTGAGGTACTGAGGTGAAGTATTGAGGTACTGAGGTGAGGTATTGAGGTACTGAGGAGAGATACTGAGGTACTGAGGTGAGGTACTGAGGTACTGAGGTGAGGTACTGAGGTATTGAGGTACTGAGGTGAGGTACTGAGGTACTGAGGTGAGGTACTGAGGTACTGAAGTGAGGTACTGAGGTACTGAGGTGAGGTACTGAGGTTCTGAGGTGATATCTGCACTCACCTTCTTTGTTCTCGTCCTTATTGTGCTTTTTGAGCCACTCGATGTTCTTCCTGATCGCCTCCAGATATGACTCCGACTTTCCTGTGTGACCTGGACAGAGAGAGAGAGAGAGAGAGAGAGAGAGAGAGACACACACACGGGGCATCACAAAACAACCACAGCACATATTAGATGAGATTATGTAAGGGACTGTGTGTGTGTGTGTGTGTGTGTGTGTGTGTGTGTGTGTGAGTTTTGTTATTCAGATGTCCTAGATTTGTTCTGATCAGGCTGTACACGGATATTACTGCAGAGATGCTTCTCTCTCTCTCTCTCTTTCTCTCTCTTTCTCTCTGTCACACACACACACACACACTCTCTTTCGCACACACACACACACACACACTGTGACCCAGTCTGATGTTTTTGTTTTGGTTGAGGACACAATGGAACTTCCTGTCATCTATAAACACGAACTATGTTTCAGTGTAGCTAAACACTGGGGTGGTGTTTACGTGGGCGGCCATCTTGGTCAAACGGAAATACGTTTTAACCTCAGCGCAGTTTGCTGTTAATATGAAAATAATCAACATCAACGTGGTGACAGTAACTCCGCTTCGACACACCACCCTGTCCCTGATGATTAACTATAACACAACACACACACACTGTGTTTTTATTCCTTATTTATAGACCTGGTGTGTGTGTGGAGCCCTTTTGGCCCAGGATTCAGCCACCGCTGAAGCTGACCTACATTTCATTTACAACAGGAAACGTCGCCATGGTAACCAGGCTAAGAGTAAAAGAGTAATTATGTTACTGTGATGTTATTTTTCTACGCTGCAAAAAAAAAAAAATACAGTTTCTAGAAATAAATGCTTCAAATATGCGAATATGATCCGACACAAGTGCATGAACAACTTCTAATTTAAAATGAAAGCTTGTAAAATAAATCTTATATCAGTTTGTGTGATAATTTGATAATTTTATAATAAAAAATATTATATAAAGTCGACTATATTCAAGATCACAAATTTGATTTGGCGTGAAACGTATAATGTCATTTTGGGAAAACAGGAAAAATTCTCAGGCTCTGTTTTTTTCCCCAGTGTTTTTTATTTATTTATTTATTTATTTAGATTTTTGGGGAAAAAATTGCTTAATGACATTTTATAAAGTAGAAGATAATAATGCTGATTAATAAATGCTAAAAGTGTGTAAGGGAGTTCCTCGGATAGCGATTCGTCCGTCTGTGATGATTAGCGCTCACCGTTCTCCGCTGGCGTTCTCTCGTCCTTGGTTGAGTCCTTCAGGTTCTCGTATTCCCTCAGCATTTTGGCGGTTTCCTCTTTCGTGTTGTCGTCCTCGTCTGTCGCTGTTCGTGCGGCGAGGGAAAAAGGACATCGAGAGTTACGGTACATAAAGCTGCAAACAAAACTGGATGTAATTCACTGAATATAAGACAATAACAGTCAGCTCCAGAAATAATGGCACCCTCGGTAACAATAAAGGTAGAACGGCTATAAAAAAAAAAGTGTTTGTTCTTAATTATCTTCATCTCGCACTAGAAACATGAGAGTCATTTAATCTTTAATTGTAGGAAATTGAACCCTTGACAAGAATATGCAATTTAAAAAAAAACAAACAAACAAAAAAAACCCCAGGTGTTTCAAAATTATTGGCACCCCTGCGTTTAGTACCAATATAACAGCACCGAGTCTTCTCCTATTAATCATTATGAGTTTGGAGAATTCAGAGGATCTAACCAAGAACCTCTTGATGGTCTCATCTCATGTGTGTATTCTGTAATATTCCTTAAATTGATTAATATCTATTTAATATACATTCTGTTCATAAAAATTTCTATAATTTCTATAATAAGAATAAATGTACTTCAATTAAAGGTTCACTATCTTTCATATTTTCAATACGAATACATTAATTAACCACAACCAGACTTTTTCTTCATAACAGATCATTACCAAGGGTGCCAATAATTCTAGGAAATAAGATGATGATGTATAAGTCATTAGATTTAAAAAAAAGTTTTGAGTCATTTTATTTTGTGTGTTTTAAGCGTTAATGGATGACGTGTTATTATTTCCTGCCTGTAGGGGGCGTGATGCTGACGGGACCCAGCGCTTTCCCGAGCTTGTTCTTCGTCTGGGTGGCGATCATGTTGTCCAGATTCTCTGTATGAAAAATATAATTAAAATATAATTAGTATATCAGCAGAAAACAGGCTGCTAACTGTGGGGTTTAGAGTTCTGATACGCAACAGCACTGGAAATAAAACTCGTGTTTATTCGTAAGACAGCACGGATTTGTTTTTCTTAAAAACTAAATCATTTATAGACATTTTTCAAGGAACAGTTTGGTAGAAAGTTAAATACACACAACATCCCACTTAATGCAAACGCAGACATGCTTCATGTCCAGCGTACTGCATGAGAACTAAATAAAAACTAGCCGTTTTTTAAAGCGGATTTTACTGCAGTTGTGTCGACTTTTCCTCAAGAGAACACGCGGCGTTTAGAAGAACTGCAGCGAGAACTACGTAGCTGAAACAATTTCACTGGAAACTTACACTCAGTTTCTCTCGCACTCTGCATCGGCTAGATAACTAGCATAACTAACTGCCTAATTTACTAACTAGATAAGATAACAATTGATTCAACTTGCTAACTAACTAATTAACTAACTAATTATCTAGTAACTAATGACCTATCTTGCTAACTAGGTAGCCCAATTTATCTAAAATAGCTAGCTAATTAATCTAAATAGCTAATTATGTAACAAATTAATTAACTAACTAATCATGTAACCTAGTATAACCGTTTAATTAACGTACTAACTGGGTAGCATAACTAATGATCTAACTTGCTAACTAGCTAGCCCATTTAATCTAAAATACTTAGCTAATTAATCTAAATAGCTAATTATGTATCAAATGTAATTAATTAACTAATGATCAAACTAAGTAATGATCTAACCTAGAATAACCATTTAATTAACTTACTAACTAGGTAGCATTACTAATGATCTAATTTGCTAACTCATTGCTAATAGCATGAATGATTATCTATTTTGCTAACTAGTGAGCATAAGTAATTAACATGCTAACTAGCAGTTTCAGATGGCCGGCGTTAAAGACAGATGAAATAAGATCCTGTGTTTGTTAATCAGCTTTATCGGGTATTTTATTGCTGTTTTGAGTACAAACTGTGAAATCACAGCAGTGCATTCTGGGTAATTTGTGCTCCTGAAGCGGCATCAAATTTAATTCCTCATCTAATTAACTTCAGTGGAAATCGAGACAGGAAGTTGCATTAAAAACAATTAAAGCACAGGACTAAAGACGTCAGTGTGACGTTCTGGTGTCTCTGAGCTGTTTGTCACACACACACACACACACACACACACACACACACACACACACACACACACACACACACGCGCACATTAGCATTAGCAGGACTGGAGAGTGGTGATGTGCGACTCGTTTCCTGTTGGAACCGGTTTAAAGCAGCATCTTGTTTCCAGGCAGCACGCTTCTTTATTTACACGCCGTCTTTATTAGCCTGATGTACATAAAGGTTTCCATAGCAACCTCACGATTGGACAGAAAACAAGCCCGTTATCTGTGTTTCGTTAATGAGAGTCCTGGCCTCGTTACCCCGGGACAACGAGACGTAAATGAATCATTCTGATCAGGTCGCAGTCATGGCTTTCATTTATTTTAACTAAAATTGGAGCAATTGTGTAATCGTAAAAATGTAAAAAAAAAAAAGTCGAAGTATTATGAAGATACAGACTGGACAAAATGTTCACTTTTTAACTGATACTGTGTTACTGCATCATAAAATCCAACAGCCAATCATGATCCTGTATGCAAATGAAAGGGGAAGGGCAACAGCTTAGTGAAAACAAATACAACACAGAAAACTTTTACGATCTTTAAATTACATTTTGTGCAATATTCTTTTATTTTTACATCCTCATAACCTTCTATTATTAATTCTTGCTTTTCCCAACTGCTGAGTCAAATAAGAGAATGAATCGTTCTAATGAATCGAATACTAATATCCAGATATTAATTTAACTAAAAATGATATTAATTCTCAGATAAAGTGTAAATGATGCTCCTGCCTCATCATGGAAAAGAGAAAACAATTTCTAATAAAAATAAAAAGCCGGGAGCAGAAAAGAGAACAATAAAAATGGCTTTTCTAAACATTAGACAGCTGCTCTTTGTGTGTAATCGTGTGTGTGTGTGTGTGTGTGTGTGTAGCTCTGATAAATGGAGCTTGCTTTTCAAAACACACAAAAGAACCACAGTCATGATTGACCTCTTTTGTTTTCCCCAAACACACATATAATTATCGTTTCTATAGTAACAGCTCATTCAGAGGGACTCGCACAGCGGACGCTCTCACTGACATGGTGAAGTTAAGTAAGGAGATGTTTATGGAACATTGATGGAAGGAGTCTCCAGTGTCAGTGCTTTGTAACAGTCAGACGTAAAGCTGTATCTTTAAGTTTTCTGACGTCTTCAGGACGGAGGAGTTTACGGTTCTTTGCGGTTTCTCGGTAACGTGTGTAACAAAGCTGCGTTTATTTTGTCTTATTAACTTCAAGAGAGAAAAAAAAAGAGAGGCTGGTGAGGGAACGAGTGTTTATAGCTGCTATAACGTAAGTGAGAACAGGAACTAACCTGTTTATGTAGCTATAAATGGATAAAAAGTATGACATATCTTTCTTTAAACGATAAAAACTTGTAACTGTTGGTAAATCGCTGTGGTGTAAGTGGAATAAAACACTGCAGGACGTGCTGTTAGAGAAAAATAATCAACTTCAGGTTGGTAACAGTAACTCTGCTTCATTACTGTTACTCAGTATTTTACTGTAACATCAACACACACACACACACACACACACACACACACACACACACACACACTGTTTATTCCATCAGGTGTGTGTAAAGAAGTAAAGTCCACACAGTGTGTAGCTTCTTACCCAGGTAGGACACGCCCTCCTCAGGTGTGATGGTGCCGTATTTCACCATCATCTTAACGAAGTCAATGAGTGTCTTCATGATGGTGATGAGAGTCTCTCTTTCTTCAGCGTCTTGCTCTAAAACACACACACACACACACACAAAACACACACATTTAATACTAATATAGAGCAGCATACAGAGTCGACGACTTAAGTCCAAAAGTCACATTGATATTTACAATATATTACGGGAAAGTTGCTGGTATTCAGAGTCGGGTTACGCAGCTGCTGAAATAGATTTTTTCTGCTCCACATTCAGATTATTAAAATCACCTTCACGTAGTTCACGCCTCTGAGGTTGCCTGTTGTTTTTTCTTGAGTACGAGTGTCTGAGATGTTTTTTTTTTTTTACTAGTGTTAAGAGCACAGTCTTTAAAACTCAAACCCTCGGCTTTAAACCCGAAAGAATCAGGGATAGAAAATGCAGACTGAAGAAGGAAATGGAATTTTTTAAAATTTTCTGCTTTCAAATGAATTACGATGTAACATTAAAGCCTGAGACAATTTAAAAATAAAAACTAAAAAATACTAATGAATGTGATCATTAATGTGTAATGATCACATTAATCACTCTTTAATTTAACAAAATGGCTTCCACACTCATTATTCAGCAGCACATAGAATAGCACTTGATCCAGCGCAGACTGTTATTTTACATTTTACTCTTTTATATTATGCGCAGAATTTAACAAAGCCATGAGATTCTAAATCGAGGTCATGAAATTGTAATGTGTGTGTGTGTGTGTGTGTGTGTATGATGTAGGAGATTTTATCACACTTTTAATTCACTATTGTGTGTTTGTTATATTAATAAAATAACGTCAGGGTTTGTGTTAATTCGATGCGGTCTACTGTAAAGAAAATGTGTGAAGGATAAGCTGACCAAGCGCTCATCTGATACACTTACAGAAAAACTTTACGTTCATCATTTTATCCATAAATAATTCAAATAAGTAACTTGAAGTAAGCGATGGCCCACATGCGTGACTCTCACGTAACTTCTGAACAGCGCTTCGGTCTGTAGTTACGTCTGAGTTCTGAATACTGATGAATTTCAGTATTAAATCCTCACTGCACACTTAACACACCTGAGTCCAGGCTCTTCAGCAGTCTGTAGAAGTTGGGGAAATATTGCAGGTCCTGCAGTTCATCCTCAGGGTTCACTTCGTTCCTGTCGTTTCCTTCACTCACTCCATCCCAGTTTCCATCAGCATCTCTGATCTCCTCCTCCTGCTCTTCATCATCACCATCATTATCATCGTCATCATCATCACCAGCGACATCACCATCATTAACATTAACATCATCATCATCGTCATCATCAAACCGACGACTGGGACGATCCTCCTCATCCTGGTGAGAGAACAAGAGAGAGAGAGAGAGAGAGAAAGAGAGAGATAGAAGACAGTGAAAGTAAAAAAGTAAAAGAAACAAAACAGAAAAAGGGAAAAAAACAGAGAAAAAGAGAGAAGAATAGAAAGAAAAACATTAAGAGAGAAAAGTAATATTAGGAAAAAATAAAAATAAGGAAAAAGAGATAAAGATGGGGGAAAGGGAAAGGAGGAGAGATTAAAAATATAGAACAGAGAGAAAAAGGTGGAGAAATGGAAAGAAGAAAAGACAGAGATGAGAGATAAAAAGGTAGAGAGACAGAGAGAAAATGTATAAAAATGTTTCTGAACAAATACAAAAACTTTATTGGTGTTGTATATATACACACACACATACACACTCCTACCCACACACCACACACACACACACACACACACACACACACACACACGCTGTACCCTGCTGTTGTCGTTCAGCTCCTGGATCTCGTTGTTCTTGGCGTTTTTGGTGATCAGATCCTGCAGAGCTTCAGCAACTTCTACCTCCAGAGTGTCGGCTTGACTTTCAGTGATCTATGCACACAAACACACACAAAATACACACACACACACACACACACACACACACACACACAAAATACACACACACACACAAACACACACAAAATACACACACACGAAATACACACACACATACACAAAATACACACATACACACAGAATGAAAACTTCAGTTAGTGTGTTTGTGTGTGTTTTGTGTGTGTGTGTGTTTGTGTGTGTGTTTTGTGTGTGTTTGTGTGTTAGTTTAGAAGAACTGAGTTCGAAGCGTAGGAGGAGTAGGAGGTCTGTTCTAAAAATGAACAGATGGCCTGAAAAAACTAGGAGAGATGAAAAGAAAGGACTGAAAAAAAATTCTCTTTGTGATGAACGTGAATATCAGATTTGGATCTCTGGGTGAAGCCGAGAAGTCGCTCTGAGGAAAATGTAATTCTGACAAATTTCTTAAAACAATCACACAACAAACCTCAAAACATGAACATATACAATCAGCAATATATAAAGAAGCCTCAGTGATGCATTCACTTCCTGTGACATGTTAACAGTCTGAGATTAGAACCCTGGGAATAACCAAGAGGTAGAACCCTAAAGACTGGTACTACCCAAGAGGTAGAACCCTAAATACTGGGAATAACCAAGAGGTAGAACCCTAAAGACTGGTACTAAACAAGAGATAGAACCCTAAAGACTGGTACTAAACAAGAGATAGAACCCTAAATACTGGTACTAAACAAGAGGTAGAACCCTAAATACTGGTACTAAAAAAGAGGTAGAACCCTAAAGACTGGTACTAACCAAGAAGTAGAACCCTAAATACTGGGAATAACCAAGATATAGTGCCCTAAATACTGGTACTAACCAAGAGGTAGAACCCGAAATACTGGTACTAACCAAGAATTAGAACCCTAAATACTGGGAATAACCAAGATATAGTGCCCTAAAGACTGGTACTAACCAAGAGGTAGAACCCTAAATACTGGTACTAAAAAAGAGGTAGAACCCTAAAGACTGGTACTAAACAAGAGGTAGAACCCTACAGCCTCTGATGAACTAGGAGTCCAAACCCAAAAAACTGAGACTAACCCAAAGGCAAGGAGTTAGAACCCTAAAAACAGGAACTGACCAAAGTAGAACCCTAAAGAGAAGGTTTGAAAGGCAGGATCTCGCTTCTCACCAGTCCAAGTTTGAGGAGTTTGGAGACGATTCTGTCGAAGACTCCACGGTCGTCCTCTTCGTAGATTTTATTGGCGATTTTCTGGACAATATCCTCGGCTGTGAGCGGAGTTCCATCCAGCTGGTGCAAGTTCTCCGGATCGTCTGGGAGGGAACGTTAGAACGAGAACCTCAGAACGAATAAAGACGTTAGAACTAAAGGTGCAGTTACTAAAAATAACCACATCTTTCATCGATTAAAGGAGGAGCTCAAAAGGGCGAGCTTCACAGAAACTAGGTTGCGTTTGAAGTTATTGATAGAAGTGTCCTGTCTGATACGTTGTGTGTGTGTATGTATGTGTATGTGTGTGTATGTATGTGAGTGTGTGTGTGTGTGTGTGTGTGTGTGTG
>CM040980.1:97076-111190 GCA_022985145.1 Pangasius djambal
TTGCTTTGAGAATGTAACATTATAATCACAGTAAAACAGTTATAACACAGAGACACAGAGACACAGAGACGTCCAGCTGATGCTCTTTACTGATTTATTGACTTTACTGACAGAAATGAAGCTCGGAGAGTTTTCAGACAGGATTGCTTCATTACTTTTAATTTCTCTTGGTGGATTTCCACACCACATTGCCGTCATTGTTGACAACCAGAATGCCGTCGTTACCCAGAGTCAGACGGCACCTATTCACACACGAGCAGCTGGTGTTGGTGGCCCACACGGGTTTGTCTGACACGTACATGACGAGGTTGCAGTCTTCTTGCATGATCAGCCTCTGGGCGTCTGTAATGCCACACGTGTCAGATGCCCACAGAGGTTTCCAGCCGTAGACCACGAAGTTCCCATCATCCTGAAACGACACGTGAGAGATCAGTGTTTGGGAAATGGTGGCTGAGTTTATATGTCTGTAAAAAAAAAGTCTAAAATGTAATTTTTCAAATAGCAAATGAAGAAAAAAATGTTTACTGAAATGTTCTACCTGAAAGATTGCCTTGTACTCTTGGTTGTTGGATAACAGGAAGTCTCCCTTATGGAGCTCTTCGTTCATGGACAAGAAGTTCCTGCTCATGGTTCTGAATAGGAAAGTCAGAGTTATTAAAAAAAAGTCTATATAAGGTACAGTATGTAGTAACTCTGAAAAAATGATAAGAACACTGGACAAGAATTCATGTACATGCTGACCTGAAGATATGAATCTTTAGATTTTCACTGTTTCTAAATAATTTATGTCACATTTCTAGCTCTCACAGCTAATAAGCAATGAATAAAACACTTGTGGGCATGTTGTAATAGGAAAATAATCCATGATGCGGTGCTGTGATACAGCCTGATGCAGATGAAGGTTACTGTTACCACCCGGAAGTTGATTATTTTCCTATAACAGCTCATCCCTAAGTGTTTTCTTTCTCTTATACCAATGTTTTTGCCAATGTTTAAATTTTTTAGTTCCTGTTCTCGCTTACGTTATAGCAGCTATAAACAGTCGTTCCCTCATCAGCCTCTCTTTATTCTCTGTCTTCAAGTTACTAACACAAAAAAAATGCAGCTTGTCATGTTACCAAGAAGCCCAAAGTGTAAAATCCTCTGTCCTGAAGATGTCGGAAAACTTAAAGTTACAGCTTTACCTCTGACTGTTACAAAGGGCTGACACTGGAGACTCCTTCCATAAATGTTACATAAACATCTCCTTACAGAAAACTTCACCAGAGGAGCGATTACACATGTTTTTAATCAGTTTATGTGGAACGTCTGCTGTACACGTCCCTGTGAATGAGCTGTTACTATGGAAATGGTAATGTATTAGAACGAGCGCATTAATATAAACATGTGATTTGCAGCTGCACTACTGTCAGAGGTGCTGTTATAGAAAATTAATCAACCCCTTCTGACCAATCAGAATTCAATAGTGCCGTGGTATAATATTGCTTTATTTTTTATTTAAAAAATGTTCAGCTAATATATCAGCACATCTTTTTGTATAATTATAATCACATCACACTTGTGGTATAATTATTAAAAATTTAGATCATAATTATTAAAAAACATATTTAAAAAGGCACTGACATTGCATGTATTTCCTTCCTGATTGTTTAATCAGTTTTACTCACCTGCACAATGAGAGCAACAGCAGAGATGAATCAGTGAGCTGCTTTGGGGATTGGTGATGAGTGATGGGGGTTTATATAGACAGAATTTTTAGGGCTTTTACTCTCATTGGCTGGGGTTTCTTACAGACAGCCCATTTGCAGATCATAATCATCTGACAAAGTGGAAAATTATGCTTATGGTTTTATGTCCTAATAACTCAGTTTAACAGAATAACTAGCAACAGTGGCAAATTCCCAGTTCTCCTGAATCAGTACAAGTCACAGTTATCAGAATCAGAAAGAGCTTTATTGCGAAATGTGTGCTCACACACACACAAGGAATTTGACTTGATAAGTGAAGCTTCGTGGCCTATAAAAATTTACAGTAGTATAGTAGTAGAACAGAAGTTGCTTTTCAAGTCCCACAAACTTGAAGACAAATAAAAATAAATTATCTGTGAAGAGGTATGAACTAGTAAACAGCTTCTAAACAACTACTAATATTAATTAAAGTTACAAAGGGGCCAAGAACCCAGACTCTGTGCACTGCACATTCACAGACGCGCTACAATTGTTGCCTACGCAATCACAGGAAACCAGAGCCATAAGAGAGAGAAAATAAAATATTTAGGTTTAGAAAGAAAAGTAAAGGGACAGAAATTACTGAGGGAAAGAAAGAAAAGGGAGCTCAGAATTAGAGAGGAAGTAGGCACAAAAATAAAGAGGAGGACAGACTGAGAATCCTCACTCCCAGACAAAGATTCAGCCATCTTAAGTTAGAGATTGTTTTTTGTTTCATTTAGTGCCTTTAAGTTCGGCCAGAAGGAAGGCCAGTTTTGAGTTCAGCCGTTCAGCTCTGAGCTCCCCGTCCCAGTTTCACAAGCACTGCAACACTCATAAATCCTATACAACAGAATTAGCTCAACGGGTAACGTTACGCATTTGGGTTCACAACCTCCCCGGTTCTAAGTCCCGCTCTAGGCGACCGCGTTTTAGGCGGAGTCTTTTGATCCGTCTCCGCACTTGGCTCCTTTCCCACCATATATATTACCCTCCCAGGCAAACGGGGCCTACGTGACATTTTCGAACACCTCATCGCCTAGCCCCATAACATGATGGGTATTTTTTGACCACAGACAGTGGTGGTTTTCAAGATGTTTGTTAAAACAGTTTTTTGTGATTATACCAGAAGCTCATTCACCAGATAAGAGCTCACAAACATCGCACACCGTTGCTGGGAATATTTCTCCCCAACGTGCGTTCACTGTGCAACAAACTGGACGAACTTCAGCTACTGGTGGGGAAAAACAGAGATTTTTTCTTCCATCTTGTGCTTCACAGAAACGTGGCTGTGTGGACTGATACCTGACTGTGAGCTGCGGCTGGCAGGATTCCAACTCTTGAGTGCTGATCGCCACACAGAATTTTCAGGCAAGATGAAGGGTGGAGGAATTTGTTTTTACACTAATAATAGCTGGTGCAATGATGTGACAGTGATTCAGCAGTACTGTTCTCCTGATCTTGAATAATTTTTCATAAACTGCAAGCCCTTCTACTCCTCACATGAGTTTGCTTCATTTATTCTGGTCAGTGTTTACATTCCAACGCAAGCCAACATGTAGGAGGCACAGAGTATGCTCACCGACCAGATACAGACAATCTATTAAATGCCTGACTCGAGAGGAGCAGTGGACCAGGAAGGCTGTGGAGAATCTTCAGGCATGCTTGGACTGAACTGAGTGGGATGAATTCAGGACTGCTACCAACAATCTGGATGAGTACACAGAGACTGTGACATCAAATGTCACGTACAAGGGTGAGTTACAATAATGACAAACCATGGCTCACAGCCAGACTCTGACAGCTAAGGCTGGAGAAGGGAGTTGCATTTAAGAGTCCCTTTCATTTAAGGGACAGAATCAGGTTTAAAGTGTCAAAGTACAAGTTTAGCAAGGTGGTGAGAGAAGCTAAACAGCTGTACCCTGAGAAACTACAACAGCAGTTCTAAGCAAATGACTCTGCTTCTGTCTGGAAAGGGCTCAGACAGATCATAAACTGCAAAACTAAAGCCTGGCCAACAGCCTGAACAAGTTCTACTGTCGCTTTGAAAGACAATGGGACAGTCCTGTCACCATCCCCTGCGACACCAGCTCTCACCCACTCTCCACAGATGCGCACCTCAAAGGTCCCCTCCCCCTTGTTAACAGAGAGACATGTTAACAGAGTCAAAGCATCCAGACCAGACTCTGTCTCTCCATCCACCCTGAAGTACTGTGCTGATCAGCTGTCTCCAGTGTTAACAGACAGCTTTAACACCTCACTGGAGATATGCCATGTGCCAGCCTGCTTCAAGACCTCCACCATCATCCCCGTCCCCCCCAAGAAAACAGGATCATAGGACTTAATGACTACAGATCTGTGGTAATGAAGTCTTTTGAGCGCCTCATGCTGTCCCACCTCAAATCCATCATAGACCCTCTCCTGGACCCCCAGCAGTTTGCCTACAGCGCCAACAGGTCTGTAGATGACGCAGTTAACATGGCCCTCCACTTCATCCTCCAGCACCTGGACTCCTCAGGAACCTATGCCAGGATCGTGTTTGTGGATTTCAGCTCTGCTTTCAATACAATCATCCCAGCCCTGGTACAGGACAAGCTCTCCCAGCTGAGTGTGCCTGCTTCCACCTGCAGGTGGACCACAGGCTTCCTGACTGAGAGGAGGCAGCACGTGAGACCGGGAAAACATGTCTCTGACTCCTGGACCATCAGGAATGGTTCCCCCAAGGCTGTGTTCTTTCTCCTCTACTCTTCTCCCTATACACCAACAGTTGCACCTCCAGTCACCAGTCTGTCAAACTACTGAATTTTGCGGATGACACCACCCTTATTACTCCTTATTTCTGAGGAGTCTGGAAGAAGAAGAGTCTGCCTACAGGTGGGAGATTGACCATCTGGTGACTTGGTGCAATCAGAACAACCTGGAGCTCAATGCTGTGAAAACAGTGGAGATGGTGGTAGACTTCAGGAAGAGCCTAGCCCACCACTCATCCTGCGTGACTCCCCAGTCGATACCGTGGACTCCTTCCGCTTCCTGGGAACCATCATCACCCAGGACCTCAAGTGGGTGCTGAACATCAACTGTTTGATTAAAAAAGCACACCAGCGGATGTACTTCCTGCAGCAGCTAAAGAAGTTCAACCTACCAAAGACAATGATGGTGCACTTCTACACCTCCATTATCGAGTCCATACTCACATCCTCCATCACCATTTGGTACGCTGCTTGCCACTGCCAAGGACAAAAGCAGATTGCAGATCTGACGCCTCTTCAGGACCTGTACACTTCCAGGACCCTGAAGCGGGCAGTAAAGATTGTGGCTGACCCCTCTCACCCTGGACACAAACTTTTCGAGGCACTCCCCTCTGGCAAGAGGCTGCGGTCCATCAAGACTAGAACCTCACACCACAAAGACAGTTTCTTTCCATCCTTTTTCCCCACTTTGTGCAAGTATCTGCACCAAATTTATATCTGTCTTATGTTTGTTTTTTAATGAAAATTGCTCAATAAAAATTCTACTTGATAGAGTCAGGGCGAAACTAAAACACTGTCTTGCTGATTGACTACATTTGGTAACAGGATTCTTGTAAATAATCGAGTTTAGCAATACGGTTGCCATAATTCCAGTAATTAAGTGAACTCCAGTTCCAGAACTAAGCGAAAGGAGGAACCAAGCATTCATTCTGAGGAACTGAGCAAACTCCAAAAGGAGGAACCAATCATTCATTCTGAGGAACCAAGAAGATGCCGATCCTCCTCGGGTCACCGCTCGCAATCATCAGTCATAGGAAATCTCCTTTCTATAGAATACAAGTTTTAGGATTAATGATGTGTAAATGATGTGTATCAGTACACTAGAATCACTATACTGTACATAAAATGAGATCGCTGGTAATAGTTTAACATTCAAGCTTAATTTATTCAGGTTTCAAATTTACTTTATTGTCAAATGTTTCCAGAATACTGAGAAACAATGACATAAACATAAACACAGTGGCATAAACATAAAGTCCATTACAAACAACAGATACAACATAGCGGCACAGGGACTGTAGAATTGCATGCAGAATGAGTAGTGCAGATAGAGTGACACTGTAGGAGCATTTAGGAGAGAATTGTGCAAATTGAGGGGGGATGGAAGTTTAAATTTATTGAGTGTAATGCAAATAGAGCTAAAACTGTATGAGGAATGATGTTAGAGAACATCATCAAAGTGTGCAAATTGACGCATAAAGTGTGGTAGTGCAAAATGTCCATGTGTTGAGGCAAGGAGCATGATATGTGTGAAATGGACATTAAAGGATCGCTCTGGTAAGGTGGAAGAAAGATCAGCATCAGTTGACGCCTGCTGTGAGGATTCTCATCTCCTGCGACGAGGGAAGAATCTGTCCTGTAGCCAGGAGGTGTGTGCTTATGGAGGTGTTGTCCAGAGTGGAGAACAAGGCATGAACTGTGTGAGAAGTGTGCATGATTATACACTGTTGGTTTTGGGGCCCACACAGGAGCTCTGCTCTCCACGTACATGATGAGGTTGCAGTCTTTTTGCAGGATCAGCTGTTGGAGGTCTGTGCCATAAGTGTTGGATTCCCACACCGGACTCCAGCCGTAAACCAGAAAGTTCTCATGCTCCTGAAACCAGATGAGAATGTTTGATTTTGGAAAACAGGAGTTGAGTTCATATTTCTGTGAAACGTATTGCAAGTAATTTTTCAAATAGCTAATGAAGGAAAAAAAAGAGGAATCAGGAATGATCAGTGCCTTTAAAGTGGAGGATCCTGTGCAGAATTTCTGATTGTTTTCTGTTTTAATTCTATCTGAAAGATTGCCTTGTACTCTCCATTGATGGATAACAGGAAGTCTTTCACCTGGAGCTCTTGAAGAAGTTCATGGTTCTTGAAAAGATTAAAAAGTCTGTGTCTGGTTTGTTTTATGCACTGAGTGCTTAAGACATTGGGCTACTGATCAGAAGGTTGAGAGTCCAAATCCCAGCACCACCGAGCTGTTCCTGTTGGGTCCCTGAGCAAGAGCGTTAATATTCACCTGATCAGCTGTATCCTGTCTCAAGTGTAAGTTGCGTTGGATTAGAGTTCTCCAAATGAGATAAACGTAAATGTAAAAACACTGATAAGGACACTGGACAAAAAATTAGTGCACAAGCTGACCTGAGGATATCAATCTTTATATTTTCACTTTTTTAAAAAAATAATTTCTAGTTTTTAGTTTTTTAATTTCTAATTTCTAGCATTTCTAGTTTTATGTGTGTGTCAGGAGGGGGGCCCAGAGAAACTCTGATGAAACTAAAGAGTCGTGTTTTAAAAATGGTGTTTGTGTGTTTCCTTGGTATACTATGTTACTTTTTCTATTGAGCAACTTTGAAAACATTTTCATCAGAGTTTCTCTGGTTGAAGAGAAGTCTATTTTGACACTTGGATACCCTCTTGCACATATACACACATACACACATCAAGACCTTCAACATAAAGTCATAAGGTCAACATAGGATACTATAAAATGGCATTAGTAATGGCGACCTGTCCTTTACTTCACACCTTTGTACACATGTCAGGGATTTTTTTGGGCTATCTGTGTAACAGCTTGTGATTACAGTCAGGACCAAGCTGTGTCTGTTTTCTCAGCCTTGCATTCTAACTTCTTCAGTCAGCTACAAGTATTGGATTACCTGATAATTCCTTAATTTCCCACATAATTCCACAATCACAGACTCACAAAGCATTAGTGAGTGGTGTTCCTCTTGGAATTCCACATTAACAACCCTGAGTCACAATGCTCCTGCTCTTCACTAACTCACACCTACAGGCTGGAGTTTGCAGGAAAAAAGGGGTTGGATCTTCAATCAATCAGGAGCTGATCTACTGCACTGAGAGCTCTTCAGCAGCAAACAGAGTTGATCAACAGCTATATTTCATTTCACATTTAATTAAAGCACATCCTCTGTTTTCTTATTTATAGTTTCAATATGTTTTTCAAGCACGGAAAGCATTGCCACCTCACAAAAACAGGCCAGTAGGTAGGGCTGAGATAAATCCCCCCTGT
Source organism: Pangasius djambal (assembly GCA_022985145.1). Lineage (NCBI taxonomy): Eukaryota > Metazoa > Chordata > Actinopteri > Siluriformes > Pangasiidae > Pangasius > Pangasius djambal. Next base: position 104,833 of record CM040980.1, read on the forward strand.
ATGTGCGTGTGTGCGTGTGTGTGTGTGTGTGTGTGTGTGTGTGAGACTGGTGTCTCATCCAGGATTATTCCCACCTCACACCCGGTGTTCCTGGGATAGGCTCCGGATCCACCTCCACCCTGACCAGGATAAAGCTCTTACTGGATATGAGCGAGTGAGTGAGTGATTATATATCTCAGTAAAAATTCATTAAGTAATCAGTTCATGTCTTTATATCTTCATATCATTTTCCTTTTATTTCAACAATGCTCTTTTTTTTCTTACTATTTTTGTTTATCTTCAATCTTTGTGTTTATGTTTTTATTTTGTTATCTTTTTTTTTTTAACCTTGTATAATTGTATTATTGTGTGTTTACTCTTTTTGTTTGAGTTTACTACACTCTAAGAAGTTACGCTAGGCTTCTTCTGAGCTCTCTAAAAGCGCCACACAGAACACGGAAGAGCTTCCTCCGAGGAACCAGCGGAGAACCCTGAGGTTCTCACCATGTGCTCGTGCTGCCCTCTGGTGGCGGAATGCGCGAGCTGCACCACTGTTAAATTAAAAACCACAACGCTACCATAATCCATGTCGGTGTGTTGAAACACACACACACACTTCCTGAGGCTGTTTCAACACACCGACATGGATTATGGTGTTGTTGTTTTTTTTAATTTAACTGTTAAGTAAGTAAGTAAGTTAATCAATTAATTAATTAGTGATGTGCCAATCTTTTTTTAGCCCTTAAGTTTGTCAGATGGATTAAACCGGAAACAGGAAGTCGTGTAAATTGTAAATAATTTAATTGATTTTTTCATATTTGCATATAACCATAAGACATTTGCATACACCATTTATGTGTAAACTCATTAAACATGATTGGGGAAAGCGGAGCTCTTATTTTGACACACACACACACACACACACACACACTCCACGTGTGGCAGGCTTCACACTCCTCAGTGCATAACTAGAGCTACGTTTGTTACACGCACAGCAGACAGACGCTATAAAGTAGTCCATGATGTTGTCCAGGTGTGTGAGCAGTTTCCTGTGCAGGATTAAATCAGCTCCAGTGCCTCTGTGCTGCAGGTAAATCACTTCACTGCACTTTGTTCCACACTGTCCTTCACCAAATTCAACACACACACACACACAGTTCCTGTGCTTAATCCTAACCCATGCACACTTCGCACTGGAATTATAACAGAGGCTACTAGGGAAAAGTTCACGGTGTTCAATAACAAACGAAGGGTCAAGGTCACGTGAGCACCGCTTCGTGACGTCACACTGCTTGATTCCGTCATACTGACTGGATCCCTAATTTTTTTTTTTGTTTAGATCCTCTTAATGGCTGAATTTCATATCAATAAATGCAAGTTCTCAGGAAAGAAACCATGCTTTTTTTCCCCCCAGAATGCATTATGCTGAATCAGTCTTACCCTCAAAAAAAAACAAAAAAAAAAAAAACAAAGCTATTCAGACTTTTTCATGTCTTTGTATAATAATGTTTATTCCTCCTAGTAAATGTATTTGTTAACCTGTTTATACATGTTTATATTGTTTATGTACATGTTACTCTATAAAAAAAGACTGGATCCTAAATAAAATGGCTTCCTGAATCCCAATAAACTGTTAAGACCTGATCTGAATTCTTTTAAATATTGAAATATACTGGTGTAATAGCGTAACAGTGACTTTGCACACCACAGCGCTGTTGAATTCTGGATTCTGATTGGTCAGAAAGTGTTGATTACGTTAAAAAATAAATAAATAAATAATCTGTGTCGAAGTCGATTAGTTCCTGTAATGCCAATGCGAGAGAGGGGAAGGTTTTATCTATCATTGGTGACTGTTGTTTATAGTATTTAGCACTGGATTAGAGTTGAGTGTGTAGCTCTAACAGGGTCTGGACTGCAGTGTCGGATAAGATGTGCGAAGGTGGTGGAATTGGTGCGGTTTGTACATGTAAATGGTGTTTTTGGAGTCCTTTTCAGTGCTGTGTGGATAATCTCTTGTATTGCAGATGTGGGATTTTGTAAGAAGAGTAATATATCATCTGCAAATGGTCTGATTTTATGTTGCATGGTTGATGTCTGGTCACCACAGGCGTTCACATTTTGTTGTAGAAGCTACTGGTTTGATTAAAAATGGCAAATAGGGACGTGGAGATTGGGACCTTATCTGGTACCTGTGTGCAGAAGCTTTGTGATAGTAGTTTGTTCGTAATAACGGTGGCTATAGGTAAAGTGGATAAAATCTGAACTAAAAAAAATTTAATGATTCTCCAAAGCTGAATTTGTTTAATGGGGTAAATAAGAATTTCCAGTTGACTCTGTCGAAGGTTTTTTTCTCCACAGAGTGTGACTGGTGCTGTTTCTGATTTTTGGTGTGGTGTAAGATGTATCTGGTTAATCCTTATATACACAGAGTGCACAATTATGCATCATTGATTTAGACTGTTTTTAAGAAAATAGAAAACCACCTCCAATTCACTTTGGCCCCTTACTGTAATCTACCATAAAACAGTATCCTTAGTTTTGTTGCTCTCAGTACTGTTTGCTGTTCTCAGTGCAGCATGTCTCTCCTATATTTTTACAAACTCTAGACACAAATTAAGTAAAAAAAAAAAAAAAAAAAAATTGTTGTGCCAGACTGAAATGAAGGCTTAGAATATTGCTATAATTTTCTATAATTTTGGTCATCAACATTGAGTATTTTAGTGCCTGAATGTTAACAATTTTTGTTTCTAAAGACATTGGAAATATATATATTTTTAAATTTCTGTTATAATGTTTTATAATTTTCTTTCTCATGGTATTCCTAGACATGGACAATCCATTTACTTTTTAATATAGGAGATGTTTAGAAAAAGTTTATGTATGACGTGCATATGTTTTTATTTTTTTTTTTATAATAATTTACATATGAGAAGGTTATGTTTTCTGTGAGAGTTAGTAGTTGACTGTTCTGATAAAGTTTCCATTCTGGTGGCCCTGGAGTCTTGCTTATAATTTCTGTGTTTGTCTTGCTGCGTGATAATGGAGGATAACTAGAGGGTAGGTCTGGGGTCTTAACTGGGTTTTAAGTGCAGGGAAAAGTATTCAGTCTGTTATTCAGAGTATTCATTTCTGTTGGCAGTCTTGTACTGCCCACCTGTTTTGCTTGAACTGATTATAATAACAGTAGCACAGAGACACAGATACATCCTTCTGATTCTCTTTACTGATTTATTTTCTAACTTTCCTGACAGCTGCAGAGAGTTTTGAGACAGGATTGCTTCATTGCTTTTAATTAGACTTAGTAGAGTTCCACACCACAGCCCCATCATTCGCGACCGTTAGAATGCCATCGTTGCTCAGAGTCAGACGGCATGTTTTTACGTCCCCCCGGTTGGTATTGGTGGCCCACACGGGTTTGTCTGGCGTGTACATGACGAGGTTGCAGTCTTTTTGCATAATCAGCCGTTGGGCACTGGTAATGCCATACGTGTCAGATGCCCACAGAGGTCTCCAGCCATAGACCACGAAGTTCCCATCATCCTGAAATGAGACATGAGTGTTCAGTTTTGGAAAACAGTGGTTGGGTTTATATTTCTGTGAAAAGTATTGGAAGTAATTTTTCAAATAGTAATAAAAGGAATTAGGAATGGCCAGTGCTATCTATGTGGAGAGTATAAACATAAAGAAATGCAGCTCTTCTTTTTGAACCTGGAGTTTCTCTTTTTTCTGTTTTAATTCTACCTGAAAGACTGCCTTGTACTCTCGGTTGTTAGATAACAGGAAGTCGCCCTTACGGAGCTCTTCGTTCATGGACAAGAAGTTCCTGCTCATGGTTCTGAAAAGGAAAGACAGATTTGTCAAACAGTAAGGTTTATAGCAAATGTTTAATGCAGAAGATAAGACACTAGACAAGAATTATTGCACAAGCTGACCTGAAGCTGACCCGCATTAATATAAACCTGTGATTTACAGCTGCACTACTGTCAGAGCTGCTGTTATAGAAAATTAATCAACACCTTCTGATGAATCACAGTCCAGAATTCAATAGTGCTATAGTACAGTATTGCTCTATTCTTGATTTGTACTCGATGTACTGCTAATATATCTACACATCTGTTATGCTTTTCCTGTTTAAATAAATAAACCAGGAGCACATTTGGGTATAATCATTAAAAATATTTCCCTTATATGTATTTCCTTCCTGATTGTTAGGTTTAATCAGCTTTACTCACCTGCACAATGACAGTGACACCGTAGATGAATTAGTAAGCTGCTTTGGAGATTTTTGATGCGAGATGGGGTTTTTATGAGCGAGAAAGTATAGGGCGGTCCTTTACTGTCATTGGCTGACGGTCCTTTACTGTCATTGGCTGACGGTCCTTTACTGTCATTGGCTGACATTCTGACCAATCAGAAATATTACTTCTTTTATATAACAAAAAAGATTCTAAGATAAAGAAGGAACAAAGCATTTGTTGTGAGGAACACAATGGCCAACGCTGGCAATCATGAGTCATAGAAAAACTATGGAATACAAATTTTTGATTAGTGATAAGGTTATCAATATACCAGAATTATTATACTTTTGATGGAATGAGACCAGCTAGTTATAGTTTAACGTTCAGATATCAGTTACCAGTTTTAAGCAAAAGTTTAGATACACCTAACCTGACCTTGACCCCTGTCAGCTGTCTAACTATAGACCAATATCTAACCTCCCCTTTATCTCCAAGGTCCTAAAAAAGGCTGTAGCACAGCAGCTATGCTCATACTTACATAGGAATAACATTCATGAAATGTATCAGTCAGGATTTAGGCCCCATCATAGCACAGAGACAGCACTGGTTAAAGTGGTAAATGACTTACTACTGGCCTCTGATCAGGGTTGTGTCTTCTTGCTTGTGCTGCTTGACCTTAGTGCAGCTTTTGATACCATTGATCATGCTATTCTCCTCGATAGACTAGAAAATGTAGTAGGCATTAAGGGGACGGCCCTCTCCTGGCTCAGGTCTTATTTGACTGATCGTTATCAGTTTGTAAATGCAAATGGTGACTTCTCCTCTCTTACTAAGGTAAAGTTTGGTGTTCCACAAGGCTCTGTTTTAGGCCCACTGCTCTTTTCTCTATATATGCTATCTCTGGGCAAAATTATCCGTAAGCATGGTATTAGCTTCCACTGTTATGCTGATGACACACAGTTGTATGTTTCAGCAAAGCCAGATGACAGACACCAGCTTAATAAAGTTGAGGAATGTGTAAAACACATTAGAAACTGGATGCTTATTAACTTTTTCTTACTTAATTCTGACAAGACAGAAGGAGATAGATAGATAGATACTTTATTGATCCCGAGGGAAATTCTTGGTATCCAGCAGCAATAGACAGTAACAAAACAGAAAGGTAAAGGTAATAGATTAAAATAGCACCATAAGTCTGTACAGTCGGTACTAAGTATAAAGATATGACAGTGTAAATACCTTATGAATTTACTTACTTACAGTCATTAAAAACTGGTTAGTGTATAGAGCTGACCAGAAGTTAGACAAGTTACATTATACAAGTTATACAAGCTGACCAGAAGTCAAAATAAGTTAAGTTATCCAGGTTATACAAATAGATGCGTGAATCATAGCAGTGCAACAATGATATGCAGTTAAGTGTGGCAATATATAACAGTGCAACATAGTCTTTGTTGTGCAAATGCTCAAGTAATTGTACAAAGTACAATGAGCAGCATGAAGTGTCAATGGCATAGAGTCTGTGAGAAACAGAGCAACTGAGCAGACCATGAGTCCTACAGATGCATACAACATCATGATGTATATGGCAGATGGTATTTGTTAGATTTCCCCGTCCACTTTACCACGACCCTGAAGGGAGGTGTTGTAGAGCCGAATGGCTGTGGGGACAAAGGATTTCCCAAGTCTGTCAGTTGAGTATCCTTTTGACAGAAGTCTACCACTGAACACACTCCTTTGTTTGCTGAAGACTGAGTACAGTGGGTGTTCAGGGTCTGCTATGATGGACAGCATTTTATTCAGTGTCCTCCTCTCCATCACCACGTCGAGAGAGTCCAGTTCCATGCCAACCACTGAACCAGCTCTTCTGACCACCTTGTCCAGTCTCTTAGCATCCCTTTTTTTCAGGCTGCCACCCCAGCACATCACTGCATAGAAAAGAACACTCGCAATGACTGACTGATAGAACATCACCAGGAGCTTTTTACAGATGTTGAAGGATCTCAGTCTCCTCAGGAAGAACAACCGGCTCTGATTTTTCTTGTACAGGAAGTCAGTGTTCACTGACCAATCCAGTTTGTCATCCAGCTGTAAGCCCAGGTATCTATATGACCTGACATTCTCCACATCCACTCCCTCGA
>CM040980.1:116428-130593 GCA_022985145.1 Pangasius djambal
GCTGGGAGGCTATTCCATAACTTTGGGGCTTGGTAAGAGAAAGCTCTGCCCCCTGCCGTGGTCTTGGCGATGCGTGGTACTGTCAGACAGCCTGCGTCCATAGAGCGAAGTAGGCGTGACGGAACGTAAGGTACTAACATGTCGGTTAAATACTGCGGCGCGAGACCATTTAAAGCTTTATAAGTCAGGAGTAATATTTATATATATATATATATATATATATATATATATATATATATATATAATTACACATAATGAGGGTCTGAAACGAGGTTTCAAAGAGGAATGTTTACATGAAATTGTGTTTTTTTTTTATCCCCTATTTTTCATTTGTACTACAATTATACTTTTTTTCAAATATTATGTAAAGGACTTTTGACTCAAAATAAATTGTTATATAAATAACTATTATTATTATTATTATTATTATTATTATTACACTAAATAATTCAATTATCAGCACAAAATCTGGGTTATAAAAAGGCCTTTGTAGAGTAGATTAAAGTGATCGTGTGTGTGTGTGTGTGTGTCATTTTGTTGTTTTATAGCTGCAGCTATTATATGAACTATTATATCAACTACAGCTGCTCGTGTGTGTGTGTGTGTGTATGTGTGTGTTCAAGAATTAGAGCCGTATGGTGGGGATACGGTGTTCCGGAATGTGTTAATGTCTTCTAGAATGCGTGCGTCTTCTTAAACGTCCTTTTATCTGGTTTCTAGAATTCAGCATAAAGAGCGAGGCGTGTTCTAGAATGTACACTTAACAACATTAAGGTGTTATAGTGTGTGTGTGTGTGTGTGTGTGTGTTCGTAATAACGTGTGTCAGAAAGTCTTACATCTGTGTAGAGCTCGACTCACGATGTCGCTAATTACTTGAGCCATTAGCTAACGCCGCATGCCGCCACAGTGACTCGCTAATTAGTCCAATTAAAAGACAGGTCACATGACCACAGGACACTGAATTGAGTTCAAAAAGAATGTTTAATCAAAGATAGTGCTGAAGATTTCACTCACACACACACACACACACCTTTACACACCTTCAGGAGCACAAAAATATTGGAATGATATTTTCCCCATCAGCCACTGAACTAGAACCCATGTTTGGGTTGTGTTCTTGCTTTGTGTGATTGAAAACACACTCTTCAGTCAAATCCAGGTGGATCTAGAGCTACAGAGGAACCCAGGTTTGTGTTTGGTTCCTGATGTTTCTTGTGCAGCACAAAAAAACTCTTAAGGAGGGAAAACATTCAAATCTAGATCTTTGGATGTCCATCCAGCCAGAATCTTTAAAGGCTCCTTGTAGAACTCTATGAAGTTTCTATAAGTGTAGAAGTACTTCTAAAACTGTATGACGTGTGGTCTTCACTCATCTCTGTTTCTGTTCCAGTCTCGAAAATTGGTGGAACATAAACTGGAACATTTGGGCTGGAATTTGGTTTTTGGTTGTTCAGTGGAAAAAAGAAAACACACTCATAGAAAAAAAGTTCTTCAGTTGTTCATTCAGCTGAAATCCTTAAAGCTTCCTTACAGAATCCTAAAATGTTCCTATAGCTGTAGACCTTCCAAAGAACCCAAAATCTGTACAGCGTGTAGTTTTGATGAGGTGTGCTGTAATGCCGATGCTTCGCTCGTCTTTTCTCTCAAAACAGTGGAACATGAACCAGAGCTAGAAACCTTAGGAAGGAAAAGGTCAGATCTGACAGGAAACCTACAATTTCCTTAGAACTGTGACCTGTAAATGAATCTGGAATTGGACCGGAGCCTACATTTATTTTTTTAGAGGAACCTTTATAGGCTGTATTTAGAAGCCGGAAATGTCTATAGACCTGTAAGACATTGAAAGAACCATTGAGCTGAATGAACCTGCGTTACTGTCATCTCTGTTCCTGTTTTAGTCGCCTCTCCAGTTGGTGGAACATAAACTAGATCTAGAACCCACTTTTCAGCTGAGATCTTGTGCAGTGGAAAAAAAAACAGTTTTCAAATCTATAATCCTTAAGACTTCTTCAGTTGTGTTTCTGGTAGGAACCCTTAAAGGTTCTATGTAGAACCCTACAACAGATTGTTTCCAAACAAGAGCTGTTTCAGGAAGCCAAGAACCCTCAACTGTATGAAGAACGCACGAAGAACCCGTTTTCTAAGAGTTTACCTCAAATCATAACTGCTGTTTGAACAGGGTTTGTTGAAAATGAGAGACTCTGGATTCTTCATTTTAAATCAAACAGTTTTTATTTTCAGTCCCCCCTTACACACACACACACACACACACACACACCAATACACACACATGCAATACATACAAGCTAAAGCCACTTTCCGGTGTCGCATCACTTTTCATTGCATGTGATTTTTCTCAAAAGTGCATGTGATGAAAACAGAAGCTCAGAACACACACACACACACACACACACACATGCAGAGGTTTGGATACAAACAACATCATAGCATTGTGACCATCCTGTCTTTCCTCTGCAGTAAGAGGAAAAAATAATAATTAAAAAAAAAAAAACGAGTCTAGTACCATGGCAGGTAGAGAAAGAGAAGACGAGAGGAGAACATCAGCTGAAACACCAGTCTGGAATGGTACAGGAAGTGAAACAGTAATAAAAATGACAAAGAGTCCAAAACTGTGGCAGAGACACCGAAGTGAAGGAAAGATCAGAGAGGAGTAAGTGGCTGAAGCTCGCCATCATCCAGGCGATTGTTCATGCTGTCACTCAGTTCGAAGAAGTGAGTGTCCATGAAGAAGTGGAGGAAAAAGAGAAGAAGAGAAGAAGAATGGGAAGATGAGATGGGGTGGAGGAAAACGTCAACGAGAATGGAGGAAGGGCTACACTAAAATGTTCTACTGTTGAGGAGTTTTAGGGCGGAGCGATATAGCAATACAATATCGATATCGCAATAAATTATGTCACGATACTGCTTTCTGAACATCCCATAAATCTGCATCAACAGACTCACGGCAACAAGTCACTGCAAACTGTGATATTTTCCGCTTTAAACCACAGCGCTGCTGAACTCTGGATTCTGATTGGTCAGAAGATGTTGATTAATTTCCTATAACAGCAGCTCCGACAGTAGCGCAGCTGCAAATCACAGGTTTATATTAATTCGCTTTTTCGAATACGTTATGGTTTCTATAGTAACAGCTCATTCACAGGGACGTGTACAGTGGACGCTCCAGATAATCAGATGGAAAAACGTGTCTAATCGTTAATATGGTGTAGCTTTCTGTAAGATTTTTATTTAATTTTAACATTTATGGAAGGAGTCTCCAGTGTCAGAGGTAAAGGTATAAGGTAAAGGTATATATTTACGCTTCTTTGCAGTTTATTGCTAACATGACAAGCTGCGTCTTTTTGTCTTATTAACTTCTAGAGAGAGAAGAAAGAGAGGCTGGTGAGGGAACGACTGTTTCTAGCTGCTATAACGTAAGTGACAACAGGAACTGACTTGTTTCATGGGCATTAAATGTAATTCTTTAATAAATAAAAAATTTAAATAGTTGGAAAAGCACTATGGTATAAGAGGAATAAACATTAGGGTGCATGCTGTTTTAGCTTTAGCTTCCGGGTCATAAGCGTAACTCTGTTTTTCAGAACACCACTCCATCACTCAGTATTTTACTATAGCAACACGACAATGGGGGTCGTTTAAGGGTTTATTTGATAATTAAGGATTCTTAGCTACCAAAATTGGTTCTACTGATTATGAAACCTCTGAAGTTTAAGGGTTCTAAACATCCTAAGAGTGTACTAGCTCAGTTAATAGCAAGCTAACACAATCCACATAGCTTTAGTAAACACTATTCTTCAGCTTATTTCAGTCTGGTTCTACTATAACACTCGTGGTACCATGACCTATGTCTATCAGTGTCAGTGACCATGTGGTTGAGTTTGGCCAATAGAACAGCATCTATTACGTCAGAGGGTGGAGCCTCACTGAATCCTGGATATTACATGATCTGAAATTTACTTGGGTGGAGTCAGTACGAAGAAACGGTGTTGGTGAAATGGTTGAAGAGAACAGTGAGATAGAACAGAAAAATGGAGGAGATTGATTTTCAGTCTGGTAGAAAAAGGACCAGGGCAGAAGAGAGAGAGGAAACAAAGAGCAAGGTAAGAAGTCGCTAAAGTATCCCATCATCCAGAAGTTTGTTTATCCCATCACAAATTTTGCTCAGGTAGAGTCTATACTCGTCTCCGGGGCCGTAGAGCTCGGCCAGGAAGTGGACGTCGGAGAAGTGGTTGAAGACGCAATCGATGCGCGCATGAGAGCGTGATGTCAGGTGGTTCTCCACAATCTCGTGGAGTAGATCCCTGCACTCGAGGAGCAGCTGAGACAGGATTCCACGGTCGAAGGTGAACTCCACCTCGTGGAAGCTCACAGCCGTCATGGCTGCCTGGTTCAGCTTCTTGCGGAAGCGCTCAACCGCCTCGAGCTCGTCAGTGCTGAAGCGGCGGTTACGGTAGAGCACGCCGAGTTTTAGCGCAATCTTGATGACGTCACGGATGATGCGGTGTGCCTCCTTCTTGCTCTTGGTGTACTCTCTGCTCGCCTTGTACAGCTCGTCAAGTATGGAGCTGCTCGTGTCGTCCGTCAGCAGGTTGGCCACCGCCATCGTTGCCATCTTGCTTAGGATCTTCTTCTGTGCCTGCAGGGCCAAGTTCTTCGAGTTGAAGATCTCAGGCCCTGGAGGAAGAATGGACAGAAATTAAAAATAGAACAAGGGGATTAAAAAAACATCCAGACAGAAAGGGACCTAGATGCAGAAAAAGATAAAGGAAAGGTGAGGAAAGAAAACAAGAAGGTGGAAAAACTATATAAATGCATAGAACACTTAGAAAGGGGGCACATCGTGGGTTCTTTGTATGGTTAAACTCTGAACATCTTCTGATAAGAAAAAGACTCTTCCAGGGTTCTACACAGAACAGTTAACAGTATCCCCAGATGGACAAACCAAGGAAACCTTCAAGGTACTAGACGGAATATTTTAACAGTGATAGATATGAGGTTTCAACATGTTTAGAAAAATGTTTTTTAAGAATTCTGTACTTCAGACCTTTACTGAAATGCTGAAATACCTCTGTTGTAGAATTCTACATAGATCTTTGAACGGTTCCACCAGAGGGACAAACCGAAGAACCTTTTAGGCTGCTAGTTGGAAACATTTTTTCCAAAAATATACCCTTTAAAAAAGTTTTTTAAGGTTTCCTAAGGGCACTACAGATAGATAATGGTTCTAGCTTTCTAAAGAGGTTATGCATGGAACCTTTTATGAAAGAGAAATGTGCCCCAGAACCCTGTTGTTGGGTTCTACATTGAAGTGAAGAACCTTTTACTCTGCTAGATGGAACTAGAGGGCTCTAAAAATGGGTTCTAGTTTTCTGAAGGGGTTCCCCATAGGACCTTTTTGCAGGGTTGTAGATTTCAAGGTTTCTATATGCAGCCTTTAATGATTCCTCCAGCGGGAAAAAACCAAAACATGGTTCCTCACATGTTCTTTGGATTGTTTTGTTTTTCAGAATACTACACAGTTCTTGTTAATTGCCCACGAATTACTGAAACTATTACAGCTAGAACCCCTGTGTTGAATATCTCTTTGTGAAACTGCATTTTAGGCCTCTATGTGCCTTTGAGTAGGGATTTTTGTAGAATGTAGAACATTGTTGCCTCAATAAGTGGAAAGCTTTCTAAAGGGGGTCAGCTTGGAACATTTTTGAATGGATTATTTCTAGAAATCTCTGTTGTACAGTTCTATAAAAAACCTTTCAAGGTTACTCTGAAGAGACAAAACGAACACACTAAACCTACCACACTAAAGCATTCTCTGATTTATTGCTCTGTGGATGGACGTCTTTAAGGTTTTATATGGAGCCCTATAATACAAGGTTCTAAGCAGAATTCCTTTACAAATCTCCTTAAGATCCCTAAAGAAAACATTTAACATTTACAAAAAGAGAACAATCAGAAATGTAAAATGCACAAGGGAGTGAAGCAGTACCAGAGCGAGAGGTGAGAAAGTGTGAGTGGGAGAGAACCAGAAAAGAACTGCGGCTCAATTTCACCTCTTTTAACAAAGTTCGGTGTCTTTTCATTTCTTCTTCACTCGTGACAGGTTCTCCAATCAGATTTTACCTTTGACATTCTAATGAATGTGAACAAAATGAAGTGAAGAAACTAACCCATGCAGATAGACAAAAAAGTGCAAGAAAAAAAAGGAAGAAAAGAGCGAGGCTGGAAAAATAGGAGGAGGCGTTGGAGAGAAATAACAGATTATTATCGGTGTTAATTCCACATTTTTTAACAGATTTTATTTAACAGTGTTCTTCTTGTTCTCACACACCTCATGATGGAGTGAGGGGAAAAAAATCTGCCTCAGGACTTTATCATGTCTTTCACTTTGTCCTTTTTTTCCACGTTTATAGACAACCGTGTGTCATACAGCATCATAAAACCACATCAGCTTTCTGTAAAGGTCCTACTTTATGAAAAGAGAAGAACTGAGAAGAACAGTGTTCTATGTAGTAGAACCTTTGAGAATAACCCCAGAGAGACAAACCAAAAAATCCTTTATGGTGCTAGATGGAACCTTGTATATGGGTCTAGACCTGAGGGGTTTCTTAAGTTTCTTCTTTGCAAGGTTCTAGCTTTCTAAAAAGGTTCTACTTCAACCCTTTTCCAAATGACAAACCATCAGTCATAGAGTTCTACATAGATCCTTGAATGGTAACCCTAGATAAACAAACCAGTAAACCTTTTCGGCTACTAGATGGAACCCTTTAAGCTTCTAGCTTTCTAGAGGGGTTCTTGTAAGGATCTGTGTAGAGCCTTTAACAATAACCCTAGAGAAAGCAAAGTACTTTTGACAATTTCAAGATGCTAGATGGAATATGGGTAGAGATATGATGGATATACATTCTGAGAACTTCTGGGTGGTTTAATGGTTCTAGTTCTCTAAAGGGGTTCTACTTCAAACCTTTTTTCAAAGACAAACCCTCTGTTGTAGTGATTCTCCCAGAGTGACAAACTGGCTGTTAGTAGATAGAATTTCTAATGGTTAATTTTTATAGAACCTTTAAAAAGAAGGCTCCTCAAGGGTCCTATTGATGAATAAGGATACTAACTTTCTAAAATGGTTCTACCTGTCACCTTTTCTGAAAAGAGAAACAATTTGGCAGGGTTCTATGTAGAACCATTGAGAGTAACACCAGAAAACCAAATAAAGAACCGTTTTAAGATGCTTTTATGCTACTAGATGGAACTAGATGGAAAAAGGTTCCTCAAGAATTTTGCAGATGGATAAATATTCTAGCTTTTTAAAACCGGAAATGCTCCTAAGAACCTTGTTGAAGAGTTCTTCATAGAACCCCCAGAGGGACAAATGAAAGAACCTTCTAGGTTGCCACCTTCTAGGTTGCTTTTATTGTTAACAGTGTAATCTTTAAAAAAGGTTCCTTGAAGGTTCTATGGATGGGTAATGGTTCTAAAACTGTTTTGCTGGGAACATTGTCTGCAAACCGAAGTGTCCTCAGAACTCTTTAAGAATTTCACCAGAGACATCAACCAATGAACTCTTTAGGCTGCTAGATGGAACTATTTTTGTAAAATGAGGTTCTTCAAGTTTTGATAAATGGTTCTAGCTTTCTAAAGGGTGCTACTTGGTACATTTCTGAAAGAGAAATGCTCCTTGGAAACTGGTTGGAAATAGTGTACTCTTTAAACAGAAGGTTTCTCAGGAATTCTACAGAGAGTTCTACCTTTTCTGAAAGGAAACTGATCATCTGCACCTTGTTTTAGAGATCTACAAAGAACCTTCAAAGATTCCACCAGAGAGACCAAATGAAAAACGCTTTAGGTTGCTAGATGGAACTTTTTTTTGTAATTTTTGTATCTCAGGAGTTCAAAAAGGGTTCTACTTGGAACCTCTTCTGAAAGAGAAATGCTCCTCAGAAACTGGTTTTTGGGTTCTACGTAGAAGCTTTAATGATTCCCCCAGAAGGCTAAACAGAAGAACTTTTTGTCTGCTAGATACAGCTTTTTTTGTTATGTGTTTTGTACTATTTAAAAAAAAAAGATTTCTGGCAGCTTTTCATGTTACAGAGAAACCGCAAGGAAGCGTAAACTCCTCTGTCCCGAAGATGTCCGAAAACTTAAAGTTACAGCTTCACCTCTGACTGTTACAAAGCACTGACACTGGAGACTCCTTCCATAAATGTTACATAAACACATTTCCTTATGGAAAACTTCACATCAACAATTTTTTTAATCCGCTGTACACGTCTCTGTGAAGGAGCTGTTACTATAGAAACGATAACGTATTAGAACGAGAGCATTAATACAAACCTGCGCTACTGTCGGAGCTGCTGTTATAGAAAACTAATCAACACCTACTAACCAATCAGAATCCAGAACTCAGAAGCAGTTTGGTGTAATATGAGGAACCTAATAATCATAATGTTAAATGCAGCCTGTCTGTAGTGTTTATTTTGTCATTAGCACTGAAATGTTCTTCACTTCACTTCACCGGCGTCCCTGTTAAACACCACACATCTGTCAGGATGAAGCACAGTGTGTTGGTGTGTTAGTGAGTGTTAGTGTGTTAGCGCAGATCCTCACTCTGTGTCTGCGTGACGACTTCCAGCCTCAGACTCTCAGGCCAAGTATGCGTTTGAGACGCTGCACTTCAGATGATTGAATCCTCCCACCATGAATGATGAGGCACTTTTTCCTTTCATGGCGGTGTGTATGTGGGTGTGTATGTGTGTGTGTGTGTGTGTGTGTGAGCGGATATCTAACTGAGTCATTCGAATTTTCCACAGAATCGATTTAAAAACATAATTCAGAAGAGGGAGACTGCACGAGGAGGGAGCATGTTAATGTTATTAGGAAGGAGCCGTTTATATAACAGTCTTACCACAGGGTTCAATTTCATTTTAGAAACTATTCTCTGTGTGTGTGTGTGTGTGTGTGTGTGTGTGTGTGTGTGTGTGTGTGTGTGTGGGCATGGTGATCCTGGTCTTGAATCAGCAAAAAAAAAAAAAATTTTAATGCAGCTTTAAAATATTAAAATAAAATAAAATGAAAAGCTGACTGAGGTTAGGGTTTGAATACAATAATGAATATTTCAGTTCGTTACATTAAGACTTATGTCCTTGCAAAGATTGTGTGTGTGTGTGTGTGTGTGTGTGTGTGTGTGTGTGTGTGTGTGTGTGTGTGTGTGTGTTGGAGGCATAGGTTCACACATTCCTCTTTTTTTTTTATTAAGATCTCACATGTATCTAAATTACACACACACACACTTCATGTAACACATGTTTTAATATTTGTATAAAAGTGAATTAATATCTAGTGGATTATACACACTCACACACACACACACACACACACACACACTCACCTCCTACAGCCTCAGAAACATTTTTCTAATGAGATGAATGACCAAAACAGGTGAGGGTGCCAATACTTTAGTATGTAAGTCTTAGTAAAAAAATAAGGGAAAGTTAGATGCAGACTTTTCACACGCAGTCACACCCATGATTAGCCCCGCCCACTTTAAGAGTTCATGTAGATGTGAGACAGTGTGGAGTTACTCAAGACTGTGAGCTTGTGTGTGTGTGTGTGTGTGTGTGTGTGTGTGTGTGTGTGTGTGTGTGTGTGCATGTGCGTGTGTTTCTGTGGAATCTGATGGCAGTTTGAGGAAATGTTGCCAAAAGAAAAGTCCTGTTTTGCATCTGATTTGTATGCTGTGAGGAGCGAGTGTTTGTGTGGCCATGTTTGTGTGTGTGTGTGTGTGTGTGTGTGTGTGTGTGGTGTGTGATAATGACTGTTTGTTGTTGATATATGATCTGTGTGTGTGTGTGTGTGTGTGTATGTTTGTTTGATGTTTATCTGAAGCAGCTCTTTGTTTCATGGCTTATGACGATCTGACGATCAGTGAGACACACACATATCCTTTTCATTTCTGTGTGTGTGTGTGTGTGTGTGTGTGTGTGTGAGAGAGAGAGAGAGAGAGAGAGAGAGATAGAGACAGTCAGACAGAGAAAGACAGTCTGGCTATAGACAGAAAGAACTGTGAAAAGAGATTATAATAGGCATGACGGTGTGGACATCCGTGTGTGTGTGTGTGGGTTTGTGTGTATCTTAAACAACACTCTCACTCTAACCTAATATATCATAAGCAGAAGTTAAAATAAGGCTGGGGTGCCAATACTTTAGTGTCAGTTTAATTGGATATATGGATAATTAAATATAGCTAGAGAGTTATCTGCATTAAAGTCCAGTATTAAATGCTAAATAATAGCAGATTATATGATAGACAGTTAAATATGGATAACGTATGGATAAATATAATTTCACATTGGTAAAATATTGTTAAGTCAGGCTAACTATGATCAAATATAGCAAACTATTAGCTATTAAGATATAGTTATATATATAAATATGGTCCTATAATGAAATATTTAATGTTATGTATGGTTAAATTTTACTTTATTGATCCCCAAGGGGAAATCTGGTGTCACAACAACAACAAGGAAGACTAAGTCTTAACAGTTCACTAGACTTTAAAAGTGCACAATAAACTCACGATATACCACATGGAATACAAATATACATATAAATAACACTCCATTTGATTTACAGAACTTCAGACAATAAAGTATAAAGGAAATAGTGGAAGCAGGAAAAAAAACAAAGCAAACAAAAGCACAAAATTACACAAAAAACAAGTACAACACAACACAAGTGTAACTTTAAAATTTAACTTTAAAGCTAAATGTGGTTTAACATGCTTATGTATGGTTAAATCTGACATTTTAAAGTTAAATTTAAAGCTAACTATGGTTTAACATGCTTATGTATGGTTAAATCTGACATTTTAAAGTTAATTTTCAAGCTAAATATGGTTTAACATGCTTATGTATGTTTAAATCTGAAATTTAAATTTAGTTAAATTTAAAGTTAAATATGGTGTAGTATGTTTTCTACTGTTAAATGTGAATTTGTCCGGTTAAAGTCCATTGATAATGAATAAATTAAGTTTAAATAGGGCTAAAAATTGTATGGTTAAATCCGAAATTTTAAAGTTAAATTTAAATTATATATGGTTTAACATGTTTATGTATGGTTAAATCTTAAATTTTACAGTTAAATATTGTATAACATTTATGTATGGCTAAATCTGGATTTTTAAAGTTAAATATGATGTAGCATTTTTTATTATTTTTTTTCCATTTTCCATTGATAATGAATAAATTAAGTTAAATAGAGCTAAATTTGAATAATTATGACCAAATATAGTCAGTGTGATCTACATATGGTTAGATAAGAATGTTAAAATAAAGCTAAAGGGTCATATTCATGAATAGTGTATGTCATGTTTATAGGACTAAAGTTATACATCAAAATAGCTGACTATAGCTGAAATTTTAACAAATACAGCGAAATACAGCTTAATGTGGTTAAATGGATGCTGCAAAGTATATCTTATGGATAAGTGTGTATAAATAATGCTCCACGGCTGCACCAGTGTGTCCTGTCTGGCAGATTAATGTAATTATAGATCTTATGAAGTAAATATAATTTTAATTGAATGTTTCCTGTGTGACTGTAGAACGGAGCACTTGGCTAAACTCACTGGAGCATCCGGCTTTCAATGAGAAACAGATCACACACACACACACACACACACACACACACACACACACACACACACACACACACACTTCTTGCCCTGGTTCCTTTATTTCTTCTGCCCTTTTTCTTCCTCTTGCTGTCTCTCTCTCTGTTTCTGCATTACATGGGCACTCGAGGCTTTTTTCTTGCTCCTGATTTATACTGACTTTATTCAATTAGGGCAAGTGTGTGTGTGTGTGTGTAAACGTGTGTGTGTGTGTGTGTGTGTGTGTGTTTAAAATGCCTGTGTTTATGGAAACAGGCTGTGTAAGGCTATCCTGATGTGTTCAGTGTAAATACTGCAGTGCATTCTGGGTGAAGCATCATTTGAAAGGCCTCTTTTCATGACCGAAATCTTCCTGAAACACCTTAAAGTCCTACTTAACTTCTGATACACTTTTAAATCGTACTAAAATGGCCGAGACGCACATCTACACCTTTACTCTCATTACACCAGGATATATGAATATACATGAATATGCAAATCAGGAAACGCCCCCATTTCCTCCTGTCATCATATAAAACCAGGTGATGTCGGGAACTGGGAACTGGGAAATAGCAACTTTCCTACTTCAAAATCGCTCTCAACCACCCAATGAAGTCACTTATGTGTATTTATTAGAGATATATATTTTTTGGTTTGTGTTTAATTATTTTATTAGAATTGTTTCTGATTTAAAGAAAAAAAAGCATCAGTAAAAAGTATATATCTGCTGAATTTTAGTTCCTGCTTCTGCATATTTACAATATATATATATTAAAGAAAAAACTGGAATAAATAAAAAAAGAGTGAAAGACAAAAAAGATTCAAAGAGGGGAATGAGGTTCAGAAAGAAAGAAAGAAAGAATGAGGAAATAAAACAAGTTCAAAGATTAAACGAACAAGCAAATCTACCAACAAGCATCCAAAAGGAGTAAAGTCGCATTTCCTAGTTCACCGTCCCGTATAAACTAGCTCAGGATCTCATTTGCTTCATCATTTACTCACTTATTTATTTAACAGCAGCCAAACCTGTCAGACTATGTTATGTTGCCATGACAACCACCATCCGCTTATTGCTAACAGTAGTCGAGTCAGCCAGCTAGTTTGGCGTCATGGTGCCGAGGCTAAAAGTTAGTTTTATTTAGTGTCAGCAATAACTCATACAAAGCATGTTTATACAGAAAAAGGTACTGAAAAAGTCCGTTTTAAATTTTTTAAAAATGTGTCGATATTTTAGTACTGAATCAAAACACGTGAATCTAGTGATTTCTTTGCCAAGACAAAAAGCTGTTGTGCTCAAATGACACTCAAGAGTTTGGTTTTTGATTTGGATTTAGCTTGCTAGCATGCAGAAGTATGTCATTTATACCGAAAGTCACACAGAACCATCCGGAACATCGACATTTCCCTGAGGCGTGATGGTTAATTACTAAAAAAGTGAATCAGGATGACCACAATGACAGTGTGTATACACTTAGCATCGACCGCTAACGTTCACAACGTTCACAAGCTCTGCCGTATTGAGTCAGAAACTCTGAAGTGGAAACTCTGAATGTGACGAGGCGGTTGTTCACGTGGAATCTTCACAAATACCAGAAACATCACAAACTTTTAGGCTGCTCTTCGTCATAGCATGCATGCTAGCCTAAACAGGAAGTATCCTGAGAGGAACGTTAGCTTTTTTACCGTGTTAGCTTGGTCACGTGTGCCATTTAACAGAAACACACCACAGCGCAGGAGAAAATGCACTCAGAGTTCGTTGTTTCACGCTTTCATCTTTCACCTCGCTAATATTCCACCGAACAATGCTAAGACGACATTGCTAAGTAGCTACGTAGTGATCCTGAGTGACAGAAGTCAAGTGGGAGTAAAATATAAAGTGGGGCTCGTCCACGGGGCAGACGATGCGGAGCCCTGATTTATCAGCTGTTCAACAAGAGTTCATCGTTATAAATATATATCATCTTTCACAACTCCATACATTTTTAATTCCATCAACAATCAACGATTAAAAAAACTGCTATTTGACAGATTTAAGCTGATGTTACCAACTTTTTGCAATCATGGGCATTAGCTGGGGCAGGAATCACGCTGCCCCACACTCGGGGGCGGAGCATCAGACACGACAGTTAATGACAGGGTTGCCATGGTTGCGTTTTCACACCGAATCGGGCTAGATTACAAATACTGTATGTTGTTGACTGTTGTTAATTATGGGATTAGTGTAAAACATCACTCGATGGTAGCCTGTAGCATCAGTCAGGAGCGATAGCCTCTGCACTTCATTCAGTTTGAGGCTACGACGCTATTTCTGTCGTCCTGCAACAGCAAACTGCACCGCTGGAGTTCTGTCAGTCAGAGACACACTCGCTCCTCACACACACTGTCGCTAATTCTGCTGGCAGGTCAGACTGAGAGACTGACAGCCCCGTTCCTGACAAGTGTGTGTGTGTGTGTGTGTGTGTGTGTGTGTGTGTGTGTGTGTGTGTGTGTGTGTGTGTG
>CM040980.1:164298-183110 GCA_022985145.1 Pangasius djambal
TTTTTTAACGTAACATTTTTAAAACATTTTTACTCGTAAATATAAGAAAAACTATAACAATATAAATAAAATGTATTATTATTCTGCATATAAGTTCATATGTATTGTACTAACTAGCCAAAAGCTATAAATGAGAAAACTAGGACTATAAATTTACACACATTTACATAAATTAATATCAATTTGCATAAATTTACATCACGGTAACCAGTTTCTGGTTATCGGTTAATATTCAAAGAGAATGTGACATTAAACAGTTATTTTGTTTAGAAACGCTGCAATAATATTGTTATTAAAATTCAGTTTACATGCTGCAGGTGGAAATAACTATTTTAATGATGGTTTACTGATACACTGTTATATCGTCACACTGCTAGCATGAAAGCTAATTTCGCTAACGTGGCATGTCGTGATGTTTAAATGGTCCAGAAATGGAAGCTCATGTGCATTAGATGGAGAGCAGAGTTAATTACTGCACTGCTGCTGATATTATATATTAAATGTACAATTATTCATGTGTAATATCCGTAATATATCACTTTCTCTTAATATTAAGGTGTGAGTTTGTCAGGTTTTATTCCTGGGAGAAAAATATGATGTTGATGTCTTTTTGAGTTTCACCCAGAAATCAGGAGGGATGTAAATTTTCCACTCTGTAGCTATAACCTGCAGTGAGAGAGGAATTACTCCTGCTGAGGAAGAAAAAACATTGCAGTCCATTAGGAAAAATCTCTAATGGAAACCATTAAGCCATTTCCCATTACGGGATGGAAACCATTAGAGATTTTCACCCATAAATCATCCAGAGATCGTAAGGGGACGCAAACTTTTGCACTGTTTATCATTGCTGAGAAAAACATACTTTGATTAATTGTCTCTAATGGTTTCTGTCATATAACGGGAACTGGTTAATGGTTTCCATTAGGGATTAAACTCCACTAGAACCCAGTAGAGCTACGTGTCCTGTGTAGATGATTCGAATAAAATGAACCATTAGGAACAACATATGACCATTAAAGACCATCAGGAACCCATTAGAACCCATTAGAAGTCATATTTTTAGCAGGAAATATAAGCATGCTGGTGATAATAACAGTATTATGGTGCTAATGTGGCGTGAGATAAACATCGCTACCTGGAATGGAGCACGTTTTCTCGTTGCGGTTCCACACAGCGAGCAGCAGAACCAGACACAGCAGCAGTACCAGCGTAACCCCACGCGGGTTCTCGTACCGCGGGTTCGTCCCGTTCCGAGCCTCGTGCAGTAAAATCTCCATGACGGTCTCGCTGAAACGCACCGGCTTCACCCCGCGCTCACACATCGGGAACACGTGCGCTGCCATGGGAACCGGGGAACGGGTTCTGTCTCTCACCTGCAGCTCCGCGTGTTCTCACGCTGTTTTATACAAGTCAGCTCGGGTCACGGCTCGTCCTCACGTCAAAACAAGAGTTAAGACTCTCACACACCAGCCGCGCTGACCTTCGGGGGTTTGGATCGCTGCCAGTGTGTTTGACCTTGAGTGACCTTGAGTATCTCGCAGACGTGTATATCGCAAAATGTTTGCAAAACTCACAAGCTTTCAAATCCTAGAAAGTCCTAACTAGCACCATGTTAGCATCGTCTTTATCTCCACTGTTGTGTCCACTGTTCTGTATCTACACTGCTGGTGACTAAAGGGCTCTCACATTCACTCAGAAGGTGTTGATTAGTTCTCTATAACAGCAGCTCCGACAGTAGCGCAGGTTTATATTAATGCGCTCGCTCTGATACTGTACGTTATCGTTTCTATAGCAACAGCTCATTCACAGAGACTTGTGCAGTTGACGCTCCTCATAAACAAACTGTTAATGTGCTGAAGTTTTAGGGAAAGGGAAGACATTTTATGTAACACTGACGGAAGGAGTCTCCAGTGTCAGCGCTGTGTAACAGTCAGAGGTGAAGCTGTAACATCTTCAGGACGGAGGAGTTTACGCTTCTTTGCGGTTTCTCAGTAACGTGTGTAACAAGCTGCGTTTATTTTGTCTCATTAACTTCAAGAGAGAAAATAAAGAGAGGCTGGTGAGGGAACGACTGTTTATAGCTGCTGTAACGTAAGTGAGAACAGGAACTAACCTGTTTCACATAACTATAAACGGATAAAAAGTATGACGTGTCGTCTGTTAATGAATGTAAAAATGTAAAAGTTGGTAAATTGGTGTGGCGTAAGAGGATCGTAACTGATACACTTCCAGATCGGACAGTTGGTTAATAAGCCAGTTACAAATACACAAGTTTTTAAATTATTTTTCTTTCAATTTAGGTAAAAATCTCACTGAGGCTAAGGGTCATAAAAAAAATCCACAAACACACAAACGTTATTTCTGTGTGTAACGAAGGAGACGTTTTCGTCATCAGCAGGTCTTTGTGTTTCTGCAGCAGAATGAGAGAATTCACGAAACGCCTCCTCACTTCATGCAGGAATCCAGTGATATCAGACATCAGTGTGTGTGTGTGTGTGTGTGTGTGTGTGTGTGTGTGTGTGTCTTTCTACACTCCCACGCCGGTGTCCAAAACAGTCCCATCAATGAACAACGTACAGAAAAAATGATGCAAAACATCTCCGAAAGCTTCCCAAGTGAAGTTCATTACACTGCTGATTTAAACCAGGATAAAAATACTGTTTTATATAAATATACTACATAATGTAACTAATAAACACTTATTAGTGTGTGTGTGTGTGTGTGTGTGTGTGTGTGTGTGTGTGTGTGTTGTGCTGAGTAACAGAGTGGTGTGATGAAGCAGAGTTACTGTTACCACCCTGAAGTTGATTATTTTCCTCTAACCGCACGTCCCTGAGTGTTTTATTCCTCTTACACCACAACGATTTACCAACAATTACAATTTTTTTATTCATTAAAAAAACAGTTCATTATTTTATATCCATTTATAGTTACATTTAATGTTGTAGATTCTGTGATTTGTAGCTGCGCTACTGTCAGAGCTGCTGCTATAGAAAATTAATCATAATTTTAATTTTAAATATAACTGTAAATGTAGATATAAATATAAATATAACTGTAATGTCACTACACATTGTTTCAGGATGTTCATGTCGTCTGCTTTGCTGAAATTTGTTGAAAAGTCGTTTGTATTTCTATGTTTAATTATATTTGTACATTAAATTGATATTTCAGTTATAATTATAATATATTTTTTATTTATTTTGGGATCTTTATCCCATTTTCTGCCAAATTCTCATTTGAATGTTAATCTGTAAATGGATTATAGACGTTTCTGTGGTGAAGCTTGTGTGCGTTTGCAGTGCATTATGGGTATGAATAACCGCTGTGGTGCAGTATCGAGTTGTTCTAGCACTGACGTTCGGGACATTTCTTAAATCCGGTGATGTTGCAGTAAGAACACTAAGAGAAGAGGAATTCCATGATTTGGGACAAAGGGCAGAATCCGAGGAAAGCTGGAATGCTGTGTGGAAACAAGGCATCTTTAATCTACAGCGGGAACAACACGTGCTTCTGTCATCTGAGAGCTACTTGGAACTCAGTGTGAGTGAATAAAGCTATTGAGGATGAGGGAAATTTCCAGAAAGTCCTACGTCACTTATAACAGTCCTCGGGAAAAAAAACAAAAAAAAAACAGGCTAAATTTAGGAGATGTGGATCGAACAACATCAGATTTCAGATTCCACGTAAACATCATTACGTAAATATTTCTGTTTCAATGACAGACATCAGCGTCCGTGATTAGAGTCTAGTGAAATGTTATCTTATAGAAAATGTGAAATGTTATGTAATAAACACTGTGTGTGTGTGTGTGTGTGTGTGTGTGTGTGTGTGTGTGTGTCGTTCTCTCACCAGACTCTTTATTCTCTCTCTTGAAGAAACCATAAAGAAGCGTAAACTCTTCTGTCCTGAAGATGTCGGAAAACTTAACGTTCCAGCTTCACCTCTGACTGTTACAGAGCGCTGGCACTGGAGACTCCTTCCATAAACATTAAATAAACATCTCCTCACAGATCAACCATTAAACTCGTTTTTTAATCCGTTTATGTGGAGCGTCCGCTGTACACGTCCCTGTGAATGATCTGTTACTATAGAAACGATAACGCATCATTAATATAAACCTGCGCTGCTGTCTGAGCTGCTGTTATAGAAAACTAATCAACACCTTCTGACCAATCAGAGACCAGAACTCAGCAGCGCTGTGGTGTAAATATTCATCAGTGCATTAACTCTTATTGTTAATCTTAAACATGCTTAAAAATGCTAACGAATGACTGAATATAGGAACAAATGTAACAGATCATTATTACTGTAACTGGAAATCAATAATACTGAAATATAAATATAGAGAAAATTACAAATGTACACATCGTTTATCTGTCGCATAAATAGGGTTACGAGACACGGCGTGGTGGATCGGGGTACGCGAGCGTCTCTAATCTGTCTGTGCTTTTATCCTCGGGGGGAAACTCAGTCTCAGTGCCGTCTTCTCCAATTTATAGATATCTGGGTCACGCAGCTTTTCCACTCAGCTCTGAAAACACCGCCTTAAAAACCCCAGAGCTTCCAACAAACAATCTCCAAATGTGTGTGTTTACAAGAAGTCTTCTCCTTTTCTGTTCGTTCCTTTCTCTTTCAAAAAAATGCTATACAAATAAAGTTAGTATTCATCAATGTTATTATTATAAATAAATTATTAATATTGCTTGTAGGGTATTAATAATTTTTTTTTTTTAAGTGTAAAAACTATTTTTAAATGTTTAATATCGCTTTTAATATTGCTTGCATTTTTGTTTTTTTTAATGAGTTTTTTTTAAGTGCAAAAAAGTTTTTTGTTATTATTACTAGCGTTATAATTAATAACTGCGTTTAACTGGATATGTTTTATTATTTTTATTTATTTTATTTTTTATTTTTATTTTTTGGCCATAAGCTGCTTCTTACAAAATTGCATTTTCTGAAAAAAATCTCTAAACATATGTATTTAAAATTGCTTTAACTAAAATTTTCGTTGTTAAATTTTATTACCCTTTTTCATGTCTAATTTAATGATTTATTTTAATTACTCGTATAATTATAATAAAAATAATAACCATCATCATTATTGTTATTAAAGTTAATCATCTCTGAGCATTTTTTCCACTTCGTTATTTAAAAAAAATGAAACGTTTTTGCTCTTTATTTGGAAACTAAGTTAATTAGGAAAAAAGCGGATCATTCAGATTTCCATCTTTACACTCTCTGACATCCTATTGGTCAATAAATAAATAAATAAATAAATAAATAAATAAATCTATTCCTTGTTTTGTCCGAGCTGAGCTGCAGTGATGAGTTGCGTGTTTCAGCCCCCGGTCAGAATGAAGAATTCGGCTGTGTGAATATAAATCAGGTGACTGTACAGACGAGGGGCTTCAGAAACACCACCGAACAACAGCTGCGTTTGTGTGTCGCCTTCAGCAAACGCCTAAAAACTCCGTCTCTGTGTCGCCCGGAGCTGCGGCAGCCTTACAGTTTGTGGGAAACCTTCAGATGTGTTTTTGTTTTTTGAAATTATATGTTAAATATATTTATTTTGTATATTTCCTACATTTTTGGTTGATAGCTACTAGAATTTTTTTTTATTGTACTTTTTACAGGTCTTATGAATTAGACCTTAAATCTGAGAGGATTTTTTCGGGACTTTGTCAAACATTTATATCTAAAAAAAAAAACCTCTGCCTAATGTTTTTAATGTAAATGCTTATTGTCACGGTTTTTATTTTTAACTTTATATAAATATAATTTTAGCTTGAATTTGTGGGTAATTTTTCTAAACGAACTGCTTTTTTTATTGACACACAAAAACTTTGTCTTGAATTTTAATCAATAATTTTTTTGGACTTTTTCAACTTTTTTTCCTTCCTCATTTAGTCATTCATTCATCACGTTTTTCTCCACCACTTTTGCCTCAAATTTCTGAGGATTTTACTTCCCGGAGCTCCAGATGAAGATGTCAGAGTCGTCCCTCCGGCTGTCGTGGACGTTTCACTGGACGCTGGGTATCATCAGCGCGCTCACGCTGCTGAACTCGGCCGGATTTATGCTGCTCCTTCTCCAGACCCGAGAGCTTGGAAATCGGATGGACGTGGTGGAGTCTCGTCTGGAGGAAATCTCTCAGAGCTCGGTGGTGGAGTTCATGACGGAGATGAGCAGGAATCAGCAGGAGATCCAGGAAGATCTGCATCAATACTCCAGAAATAAAAGGAGTCAGGAGCTGAAGGAAGCTCAGGCTCTGGAGCAGAAACTTCAGCTGGAACTGGAGGAGAAACTGGCCGAGGTTTCAGGAGACGGAACTGGAGAAGAAGCGTTGAGTAACGAGGAGAAGAACGTTCAGGATCCAGATTTCTACCACAGGACAGTGCAGCATGATGGGATGATGATGATGATGACGTACTCCATGGTGCCCGTAAGAACTAAAAATGAGTGAAGGACATAAAATTGGCAGATTGATGTGATTTCTAAAATTAGAAATCGTGAAAATTGTATGAGATCCTTCAGTCTAATCAAAAACGCTTTTCCCCTAAAGTGAATAATAATAAAGAAATTATGATTTTAGATTTTGTATAAATATGACAGACACATGAGCGTTATCTGGAAACGGTACCTGAAAAATAACAAAAATAAATAAATTTTGTAGTCTGGTATTTTATAAAATCAAAGAAATCCATAAAATAATTAATTTAAAATACAAATTTTGTAAAAACTACTTTTATTTTGCATATATTTTTCCTCTTTGACCTTTACTGACTTTCATAAAACAATGATTTTGTTTGTACGCAGAACATTTTTCTGAACATCTTCAAATATTCTTATTATATTCTTTATAATATATATAAAATCAGCAAGAGGTCTATTCTTCAGAACTGACACGAGTAACGTGCAGTGTGAGTGAGTGACGTGCGAAAGGTCTTTATTTATTTTAAACATGTTTGTGTTTTTAAGGTTAAAGTGTTACTGGACATCTGTAACAGCACTAAAGGACTCTGTCTCACTGGTAAGTTTCTCCTCATGAACAATTCCAATAATTAATAAAGAATATTTCTGACTTTCCTTAATGTGGGAAGATCTTGATTGTCTTTCGACGTTCCTTTAACAGGTCCTCCCGGACCACCAGGTAAGAAAATAGCTCCAATAAACCCTTAATTAATACGGCATTCATTAATAATGTCAAACGTCAGCTTTCAGTCAATAGGAATATTTCCATAACAAATAGTTTATAAGATTAAAATATCCAAAAGAAATAAATAACTGATGACAAATCATTTGTTTAACTGCCAACAACATCACTAGGAATTCCAGGTTTGCCAGGTGTAGATGGAATGCCAGGATACAACGGGACAGATGGAATTCCCGGTTTGCCAGGAGAACCTGGAGCACCCGGTAAACGAGGAAAAAGAGGTCAGACAAATATAGTCTTCCTAAATGATACACCATTCCCAAATGATCCGTCAAAAAGGGATCTCTGTCCTTACACAATTACCACTGATCCATCAAAGGATTGGGACTTTTCCTCACATATTCTCAGTGATCCATTAAAGAGTTCTGAATTATGCTCGGGAACTTTGCCCATTACACCATTCCCAAATGATCCATCGAAGTTTGGAGATTGTTCATTTTATATAGAAAATAAAGCAAAAAGTGGATTTGTGCCCTTACACAATTGGGAATCTTGTCCATACATTACTAATGCTTCATCAAAGAGATTGGAAGTTTGTTTGGAAATTATGTACATTACACCATTTCAAATTGGAAATTTTACGTTCTAGAGAACGTAACAACTAACGACAACGAAAGGCAAAAGGTGTAAGACGTGACTTTAAATACTTGTGCTCTTTAACCAAAACGTGACACGGGTGCAAACAGTCGTGTGACGTGAATCCGGTGAGGTGCAGTGGCTGATGGGAAACGTAGTCGTGCACTGATTTCGTCGTAACCATAACAATTCCCTATGATCCTTTAAAGAGTTTGGAATTTCATTTGCCCATTACACTATTCCAAACAATCTGTCAAAGCATTGGGAATTTTGTACATACATTTTCAATGTTCCCTTAAATGTTTGGAATTTGGTTTGGGAATTTTACCCATTATGCAATGGGTCCAAAGGATCTACTGAAGGATTATGAATTTTGTCCATTACACTCTTCCCAATAATCCATCCAAATCCATTCCCAGTGATTCATCAAAGGTCAGGAATTTGTGCTCATTACATGATTCTCAGTGGGCTACCAAAGAGGTAGGAATTCTACCAAATTCCTGTAGAATATATTGTTTTAATGCTCCAACAAAGGACTGGAAATTCGATCCTTTGCACTATTACCACTCATCAGTCAAGTGCCTGGGCTCTTTTTCCATTATTTGCCATGATCCATTACAGATCTTTATAGAATTCTGGGTGGGAATTCTACCTATTACACTATTCCCAAATTATCCATCCAGTGGCTGGTTGGGAATTCTGAAGACTGCTGCAGCAAGGGAAGATGACATCAGCTCTTTATGAAAGCTCACTTGTCTTTTCAGTCATCCTTCCTGTTGTGGATCTGGTGGTTTTTCAGTCTCTGTACTGAATCGGAATGTTATTGTGCCTCAGTGGGAATACTGTGAGAAGTCTTTGATAGGAAATGGAGGCAGTCGTAGTTGTGGGTTTTTAAGTCACGCTGATTCTCCGGCTCACTGGTGTCGTTGCAGGACTGAGACACTGAGTCACGGAGGAGACGTGAATGAAATTCTTTATTCCACTGATGAGAAGCTTCTGGAAAACATTTGGACTGACTGTAAAAACGATGACTGATCCGATAAGCAGCACATTGCGGTGGAATGTTTAATAATATTTGGTGACTCTGCGGTTAAACTTCCGCTGTGTGAGATTTCCTCATGCTTTCAGTAGCCATGAAAGACCCACTCATTTATTTTGTTTGTTCCATCTGTTTTATGGGAATTTAATATAATTAAGTGAATGAATTAAAGATTTCATATTCAGATTATTTGCTTTTAAAGCATTATTATTATTATTATTATTATTATTATTATTATTATTATACAAGATGTGTATGAAAATACATTGATGGTTTTATCCAGAGCAACTTACATCTCAGACAGAATACAACTGAGCACCTGAAGGTTAAAGGTCGCTCTGAAGAACACTAGCGTAAAGCCACTGAGCTACACTCGGGTCTTATCTTTTATTTGTTAACTTTAAAATCATGACATTGTGGTCATCATGGTGCTTTATAATTTATTTCATAATATTTTTCACCAGTTTTTTAACTGGGTTTGAGCTAAAATTAAAAACACAACATTTCTCCAGACACTCCATACATCAGGTGATGTAATTATCGACCAAAAGTTGTTGACTAATAAATACAGTTAAATATTATTTCTTCTAGGATGAACAAAATATTAAACAACTTAAGAAATATTTTTAAAAATGCGTCAGTGATGCATTACTTTGGAAGGTATTCTGTGGCAGCGCTTCTCAAGCTTTTTGCATTCAGGAGCCTATTTTATTTTTAATTAATTCATTATTTCCCCCAATTTTCTCCTAAACTTATCTCTTAAAGCAGCTACCACTCGGGGAGGGTGGAGGCGTGTTTCCTCAGAGACGTGAAGCCAAACACTTTTTTTTTTTCAAACTGCTGCTCATGCTGCGTCACAGTGCGGAGGAACACACTCAGAGGAAAGCGCTATCCGCCCTCTTCCACATACATGAGCTCACAGACGCCCACGATTGGCTAGTGTCACTGTGATTGACGTGAAGTGTCAGATTTTTCCTGTTGACACTGTTGTTTTTTTTTAACCTGCGTCTGTTTTTGCTCATTACTTCAGCTCCGTGAAGAAGATTGTTCTGTTTTCCGGAGTACATTTAATCTTATAAAATCACAGTAATAAGCACATTAGAGCTGTATTTCATGTTGAAGAGGTGCTTGAAAAATAAAAATGTATTGTCTTGTTTTTAGGTCCTGCAGGTGAAAAGGGTGATCCAGGTGAGCCAGGTGTGAAAGGTGACCTGGGACCACCTGGAGAAAAGGGAGAACCTTCTAATGATGTGATTGTACAAGGTAAAGATCAAACTTCCTGTTTGGAGTTAAAGGTGCAATCATTGATTTTTTTTATTTTTTATTTCTTACGTATATGTAGAACATGATTAAAAAAGTAATGGTTTAAGCCATGACCTCAGGACAGAAGTATCATGTGGCTGAGAAAACCCATCTGGAAAAGTGACTTCCGGTGCGGAACGTGTTTGTGTTTGGTTACAATCTTAGTCACTTTATAGACACTCTGGGGGCGGAGCTTTGTGAACATGCGCAGGATTGGGGACGGGCTCAAGGAGTTTAAAAAAAATCATTTAAGTGTCTAACCCGCCTACTTAACCATGAGAGAGGTAATCTGGAGAAAAAAAAATGCACCTTTAATGCAAGATTTTATATTTAAAGTTCACTTGAAAACTACTACTAAGCTCATTCCTAACAGTGATTTTATTTATTCTTTCAAAAGTTACTTTGGAGTTTTTAAGAGAACTTTGTGTTCACAATGAAATATTCAGAAAATTTCCCTCAAGTACAAAATTACCTAAAATGTCTAACCTTGAAGAGAAATAAAAGACATTTTAGGTACTTTCCACTGGGGATTTCAACTTTTTGTTGATTATCTGGCAGGTCCTCCTGGCCCCGCGGGACCCCCTGGAGCTCCAGGTCCGATCGGCCCACCCGGGCTTCCAGGACCACCCGGACCCCCGAGACCAGCCAGAAACAGAAGCCAGAGAGCTCACATGCACATGGGCCATGCAGCTGAAGGTAGCGCTAATGCTAACAGTGAAAACACCTGAGAGACTGTATTAGCCCTGTTTTTGTCTCAGGTTCCTTAGTAACACTCTCCTAGAACTGTCATCTGTTTAGTGGATTTCAGCGAATACTAACATGGTTAAAAACACCTCAGTCAATCAAACATCAGTGTTTTTTTTTAAATATATATTTTTATATATAAATATATATTTTATATATATATATATTTTAAGAGACTAGAGGTGCAGATCAACCATACAGTGCATGATTAACATGACATTAACATAACATGATTTAGGTTAAGTTGATCATTATTGTGATATAATAACAATATATTAATTATATTGTATTATTAGATTTTATTACAGTTTGAAAGTGTTAAAGGTTCAGTGGAAACTTCTACTGAAAGTTATTGTTTAAAGATACTGATGAACTTCTGGTGAAGTGAAAGTGTAATGAACGTCCAGTTAAACAGCTGGAACAGTTAAACAGGGAAAGCAGGTGAATTTAGCTAGCTTGGGTATTTTTTGGGTGAATTTTCCAGGTACTGAACTTTAACTTTGAAACCGAAAATTGAACTTTAAAGGTATTTTATATATATATATATAAAGATATATATATAAGATACTTAAAAGTGCAAACTCAGTAACTTTAGGCTAACTTAACATTTCGCCCATATTCAAGATATTTTCACTTGCTAAGAAAATACTAAAAATCTCTACATCTGAAAATTAAAAGTAGATCTGACTGATCATGGAAATTAAAAAAAAACATGTATGATGTCATTCGCATCTGTGTAGACCACATCAGCTGTCTGAAGATCATCATAGGCAGTTGGTTTTTCTTGATTATTCATTTGTTTATTTTTAAACACTGGCATTCCTCATTTGCTAATTTGCAGAAGTGTGTGAAATTGGGGTTTCGCAGAATTTTTTTTTTTTTATGTTACAGTTTCGCCTAGTATTGTTCTTCTCCATCTTTGCTTAATAAAATAAAAGGATATTTCTAAATCCAGGACTCTACATACGTAGCAATTATGATTATTATTATTAATATTAAGAAGAATCTACATCTAATCTAACTACAAGCACCATCCACATCATCCCCGCTC
Source organism: Pangasius djambal (assembly GCA_022985145.1). NCBI lineage: Eukaryota > Metazoa > Chordata > Actinopteri > Siluriformes > Pangasiidae > Pangasius > Pangasius djambal. Next base: position 176,227 of record CM040980.1, read on the forward strand.
AGTGCTGCTCCCTTTCCACTGATATTCAGGTAGATGGGGTGTCAATACTTGTGCTTTCATGACAGATGGTCTACAGAAGGTAATTATACACGTTCACAGTGACCTGTGTGGTAGCTGTAGCTGATGAAAGGGACAATCAGTGCATCTACAAGGCAGGAGACTTGAATGAAGTCCATGACGTCAGCTGCGTCTGATATATTGTTGATATGTAATTTCAGTGTACGCATCAGTGAACCATTTACACGCCTGCAACTTTGGAGAGAAATGTGTTGATTTAAATATCTTTTTTTTTTTTTTACCCCAGGTTTCATTCATGCTGTTTCAAATGATCATGTGATGAGTCAAGGACCAGGGAACCGGGGAAAGACCTCGAAAAACGGTACAGACACAACTTACTTCTCATGTGAGCTCCTTTACTGATAACATAATTTACATTTTATTGCAAAATATCTTTAAATCATTTTAGACCTTTAGATTCTTTAAATAATCTGGTCCATGTTCTACTCTGGATCTGAGTTCCAAGTAAAAACATTTGAGAAGTTAAGAACCCTTAATGTTTCAATAAATTATGCTAAGAACACTTGAAGAACGCTTTTCCTTCTCCACTACACAGCCCTTATTTTATTTATTTATCCTTTTTTTGTGTGTTTTCAGAAAGGATTCCAAGTAGAATTGAACAGAGTAAAGACGACTTGTTTTTGGGAACTAAGAACTCTTAATTATCCAATAAACCCCTTAAAGAACCTTGAAGAACCCTTTTTCTAAAAGTGTATGTATTAACTGGTTTACTGCTCATTCATTTCTTCTTAATACCCAGAACCTGTCAGATTTCACTTCATGGTACTTGATACTCTGTTAGACAAAAACTAGTTCTTTCAGGATTACTGAAGGATCATTGGAAATTTAAGGGTTCCACTCCTCCTAAAATGGTTCTACTTTAAAGAGTTTCTAATACAGAAACTCATTTTTTGTAGGTTTCCACATAGAACCTTTAGGGTGTAGATTCTGCTAAAGGCTCATTGGATAGTTAAGGTTTCTCAGCTTCTTAAGATGGTTCTACTCGGAACCTTTTCAGACCAGGAAACCGTGTCGAAGCTGCTAATCTATGGTGCTTCATTAGTCCTATTCATGGGCTTCTAGACATTTCATGGAATGTATTTCCTGCAGCAGAGTGCATTATAAAGTCCGTAAAGGAACCGAGGAACCTGGCGAAGATGGCGAGTACGTTTGGAGCCTGGTTGAAAGACACAGCAGTGGAAGATGATGAGAAGATCTGGGTAGCAGAACATTTCTCAGGTATGAGGAGATTCAGAGAGCACCGTGTTGTAGCTGTTCTCAAATCAGTACATCATTCCACCACAGTGCTGCTGAATGCTGGATTGTGATTGGTCAGAAGGTGTTGATTAATTTTCCATAACAGCAGCTCGTGACACTAGTGCAGCTGCACAGCGCATTCGTTTCATATTTCCACGTGTGTCTGCGTCTCTATCTGCTGTAGGTCGCATTATAAAGGAGTTCAGCAGCATCGCCGCCTGGCAGAACGGCAGCAGCAAGTCGATCGACGTCAGGAAGTTCTTCCAAGGATGCGGACATTTAGTTCACAACAACTCCATTTATTACCACATCGCCGGAACCTACAGCATCGCCAAGTAAGAAACATTAAAATATTTCTATAATATTTAACAATGAAATTATCAAGTGGTGTAAGTGGTGTAGAATATTTAACCATGGTTAAAATGGCACGGAGAATTAGATTTAAAAAAAAAAACATTTGCCAATTCTTAAGGAACTTACACAGGTAACATTTTTAGATTTTTTTTTTTTTCTTACAATGAAAATACCAACTTTGGGCATTTTGAACATATTTAAAATTTTATAGTAACCAATTTTAGCCTACGTATAAAAAGGTTAACAGTGAAATTATATTGTAAAATGAAATTTTTTTTAAGGTAGGCAATTTTATTGTATTTGGAAAAATCTTACACTTAAACTACAACCTAGTTTGACTAAAACAAAATTATTGTTTATTAAAAATTTTTTTTACCTATGTTAAAAAGTTAAAATAAAGTTTCTAAATTTCTAATTTACTGGAAAAACCCTACATTTAAACTGCAACATAGGTAAATTACCATCATCTCTTTCTTTTTAGTCAAACTCAGCCTAGTTAAAATGTTAAAATGAAGTTTTTGAATTTCTAGTCTACTTAGAAACATTTCACATAGAAACCCCGTATAAATAAACACTGTCATTTGTAAATATTTCAGAAGTATCGTAAGTAAACATCGTACATGTACAGAAACCCCACATCTATATTTATGGCCCTTTCACAGATATAATCTTCACACGAAGACGCTGCACACGCTGGCCATAGAGAACGCTTTCTACCACAACCTGTCCTACCTGCTGCGGAACTCGAAGACGTACTTTAAAATGGCGGCAGATGAAAGCGGCTTGTGGCTCGTCTTCGCCTCGAGCGTCGACGAGAACATCATGGTGGCGCAACTGGACGAGAAAACGTTCTCTATAACGACGTACATCAACACCAGCTACCCGAGAAGCAAAGCGGGAAACGCCTTCATCGCGTGCGGCGTCCTCTACGTCACCGATGTTAAAGACACCAGAGTGACCTACGCCTTCGATCTCCTCAAACAAAAGCCTCTCAACGTTAGCTTTGATCTCTGGACTCCGGCTAGCGTGCTAGCGATGATGTCTTACAATCCTAAAGACCGGCATTTGTACGTTTGGGACAGCGGACACGTCAAATCCTACAAGGTCCATTTTCTTTCTGATGACTGATTACAGTTTTTATAGATGAAATGTTCAGAGTCCAAGAGGAATGGCTTTCTTTCAAAATTAGACTCTTCACTAATATAGCGTTCGCGTCTATTCCTGTTTTTCCCAATTTTTCCAAATTGATTTTATCGCAAGACACTACCAGGGAATATAGTAAGTTTTTTTTTTTAACGATAAACATCACAACCAATCATTACAGTAGGTTGCTGATTTTGTTGTATTGGAATATTTTATTAAATACATCCGTTTATGCAAATGAGGCCTTGTCTAATTAAATATGCATAATGTTGCATACGTTATACAACCAAAAACTCTAAATCGAGGATGATGTCAGAATTAAAAGGTTTATTTCACGGAAGAACTTTTACAGACGTTTGTTGGAATGTCATTTTGTTTTTCCACTTCATCAAGAAAATACCATGCACTGTTACATATTTTCAGTATGAAATCCAACATAAATCCAACGATACTCAACTTTTTGAGCAATTCCTCCGTAATAAGCTTCTGATTAGGGCGAGGAACGAACGTGTAACATGTCAGGAGTGCAATTCAATTTGAAACGTAGGTATTTTAAAAAATTTTAATATAATGTGGTTTAATGTATGTTCACACTAGGTTAGCATGATTCATAAAGTTTATAAAGAAAACTGACGTGTGTATCAGAAAGACAAGCTTTTCAGAGATGTATGACGTTTGTGATTGTGAAGTGGGCGGAGCTTAAAGCTTCCTTTAAAGCTGCGGAGTTTTAGATAACGTGGTGGAAGTGAGTGTACAAAAACAAAAACAAAAGTGAAATGAACATTTTTCTGCTGAGCTTCGATATTTTTATTGCTACACTTTAAGAGTAAACGTGATATAGATGCAATTTATCCAAAAATCTGACCAATAGTCATCATTTCTACCTGCAGTGTCTCACCTTAAACATCACAGACTTTTATTTACTTTCTATTTCGTTCTAATTTAAACGTCATTAACCGTATTACTGAAAGGTAATGAAATGTTTTACAGCTACGATGTTTTACATTACAGCTGAAAATAACAGCAAGTCTGAAGGGAACAGAGCACTAGGACCTTCGTGTGCTGAGTCTATATAATTTTCACTTCATCAGATCCGTACTGTTTTCATTACGATTTCTAAATTCACATCATTTTTCAGGTTGTGTTTCAATGAAAACTTGCTACAAAATGAAATGAAAGAACAAGATTTCGATTTCAGTTTAAAAAATTTCTCACATCTGAACACAGATTCTTTCTAACAATGTATTCTTACACAGTCTGTCATTTTTCATGAAATAAAACATTTTGAACTTCACTGTACTTTACATTCAAATAAGAATCTGACTGAAATGATGAACCCTAGCGGTTTTGCCAAGAAATTCTGGCCTCTAAAAGCTATAAATTATTTCATCTTTTGAGTTTTGATGTGTGTTTCAGTATGAAGTACAGCACCTGTGTTTCAGCTCCTGATCGTCCAGTAACGTTAATTAAACGATAAATATTAACCTGGATGTTTTGTTCTTGTGATTTGTATTGCATCGTGTTTGGCTTTCACGTTATAGATGTTGTTATAAAATACGCTGAATATTAATCGCTTTATTTCATTATAAAGCAACATTATACACATTTTCTAACAATTAGCAGCAACACGGTGTCACTATTCCTAACACAAATCTTTTGTATTGTTATTGCGACAAACGTGTATATTTAAATAAACAAACAGATCAGTTCTTAAATGCGTTTTTGATTACTTTAAAAGGTGACAACAATCTCCACTGTTTCAGTTTTGTTTCTGTTTCTGTGGTTTATATATTTTTGTCCATATAGTTTATGTACAACATTAACATTTAATCATGTGTGTACTGACTTTAAAATTAGCGAGCTAGCTAAACTTTTGGAGGGAAAACTTTAGTACAACCACAAGACACGTTTTGTGTCATTATTTAGCAGCAGTGAAGCTTGATATACACCGAGTCTTTGCTGATTTTAACGTATTCTATAGTATTTCATTTATAATAGCAAGACTGAGAGAACAGGAAACTGTACGCAGCAGAATCTGTCGTCGCTTTAACACGATGTAGTTTGTTCTAATGCAGTCTGGATGTTGTGATTAGCTGCTTCTGCCTGGAATTATGACCGGGCAGGTTTCTTGGAAATTGTCAGTTTACTTCAGAGAAGATTTAGTTCACTTCTGAGTAACAAAATCAGGTATAAATTGCAAACTAGGTCATTTTAGCGCACTTGTGTCTTGTTTTTTGTTTTCTTTTTAAACAGTGAAACTCGGGCAAATCATCACATTTAAAATCACAAAGCAGTAGTCACATTTGCTATATCTGAAACACAATTTAAAATGGCAATTGTGCGATTTCTCCTGCATTGCCAGTCAAAGGTTCTTGAACTCCTCTGTATTAACATTTTTGTTTAAAATTCAAGAAATAGGTTCAAGTTAAATCTTATAGAATTACAAACAGGTGTAAGTGTACTGAATGTTTGAGAGTTATCGTTTCTACACACAGGGACCGGTACGGCAAACACTCCATTAATAAAAAAAAACAGGATTAAAAAAACGTGTGTAATCACTGATCTGTACAGACACGTTTACGTAACGTTTGTGGAAGGAGTCTCCAGTGTCAGCGCTTTGTAACAGTCAGAGCTAAAGATGTAGTTTTAAGTTTTCTGACATCTTCAGGACGGAGGAGTTTACGCTTCTTTGCGGTTTCTCGCTAACAAGCTGCGATTTTTTTGGTCTTATTAACTTCAAGAGAGAGAATAAAGAGAGTCTGGTGAGAGAACGACTGTTCTATTAAGTAGCTGCTGTAACGTAAGCGACAACAGGAACTAACCTGTTCGTCAGAACATTAAATGTAACGATAAATGAATAAAAGTGTGACGTGTCGTTCTTTAATAAATAAATCACTGTAGTTGTTGGTAGATTGCTGTGGTATAAGAGGAATCAAACACTCCGGGACGTGCTTCAGGGTGTAACTAACTCCACACCATCACTGTATTTTACAGAAAATCGAGAAAACTCCAACTTCGCTAGTAGGAGACGTGTGGGGAAAAAAAACGAAAGCGCAGATGAAATAAAAAGAATTTATTCAACTTACTTTACAAAGGTAAAACTCTGACCATGATAGAACGATCTCTGTTCTTCCAGAAATTTCCTCACACAGACGGCATGACCTGGTTAATAAGTACACAACAGACGAGAAGCAGGAGGACAACTGGTTCAACACACACACACACACACACACACACACACACACACACACACACACACGTACAGTGGACATGATGGCCAGCAGACCGTACACAAACACAAAGAGTTTAATAAATATATCACGTACATCCAAAACAAATATACATCTATTGCAGCCAGTATGATAAAAACGAAACGAAACGAAACAGAATAAATTAAAACTGTTTGTACAAGCTATGTCCAGCTACTTCATATCTGTAGTTATTTATATTTATATATTTATATTCATTTAAAACTAAACATTCATCTGGATATAGAAGATTTGTCCCTAAAACATCTTCCACTCTGTCCGACGTTTACAGCGTCTCCACATCCGAGCGCAAACGTTTATATATATTTATATATATATATATTTATACGCGTTTAAACATTTAACAAATAAAACAAGTGATCCAGGAAACATTGCACCTTACAGTCGCATCGCACGGGAAATTCGTTAATGAGGAGTACAGCGGTTTAAAAAAAAAAAAAAACAACATGATCAGGTAAACACAAACACGTTAATAAATAAATTAATAAAGAACAAAAATTCTGTGCAAAATATAAATGTATCTGTTTCTGCTCAAAGTAAACGCCTCGGATCACCACTGACTTCCACTGAAGGAATAAAAACACTGAGGGAAATGAGAGCAAGACAGGTCTGGGTGTGAGACAGGTGTAGTGGCCGTTATGTGGGTCAGAGTAACTGAAGTGAGAGTGAGACAGGTTTAACTGGAGTTACTGAAAGAGAGTGAGACAGGTTGATAAGCGTACAGTACGTACCAAAGCCAGAGGGTTCACAACTGCAGATATTAGACTGAGAGTGAGACAGATTTAATAGTAGGTATGGAAATGG
>CM040980.1:231275-250660 GCA_022985145.1 Pangasius djambal
TCACAAATAATCTACATCTGTTGTAATAGTCTAATATTGGGTATGTGTAATTAATAATTTATAATTGATTCAAAAATACTTTCTCAATATTAATACGGCTCTGACAGAAGTGCAGGTCCAAATCACAGGTTTATATTAATGCACTCGTTCTAATATGTTATCGTTTCAATCCAACTCATTTAAATTTTAATTACATAGCGCTTGTCACAAAGCAGCTTTATATAGATTCATATAGATTTAGATCCCTAATGAGCACAGCAGAGGCCACAAATCACCATGAGATGACATGTATGGAAGGAGTCTCCAGTGTCAGCTCTTTGTAACAGTCAGAGGTAAAGCTGTAACTTTAAGTTTGACATCGTCAGGACAGAGGAGTTTACACTTTGCGGTTTCTCTGTAATGTGCTGACTTTTACTGTGTACTAAGTTCAAGAGAGAGAAAACAGAGAGGCTGGTGAGGGAACCACTGTTTGTAGCTGCTATAACGTAAGTGAGAACAGGAACTCACTTGCTTGTGGATGTTCTTCAACATTAAAAGTAACTATACACAGATTTAAAAAATTGCTGGGAAACTGCTTTGGTATAAGATGAATAAAACACTCAAGATGTGCTGTAACAGTAACTCCACTTCATCACACCACCCTGTCAGTCAGTATTTTACTCTAAAAGCAACACACAGTGGTTTATTCCTTACTAATTTACCATAATATTGTAGCAATGTTCAGTCCACTCCAATAAAGGACAAATGATCTTTTCGACCCCCCCCCCCTCTCTCTCTCTCTCTGCAGACTATGTAAGAGTGTAAGTGAGAAATCCTGGGCTGATTTGGCTTCAGCACTCTGTACAAATCCATCACTCAGAGGGCTGGACCTGAGTGAGTGTGAACTGGGAGACTCAGGAGTGAAGAAGCTCTGTGATCTACTGGAGAAACGGGAGTGTAAACTGGAGACACTACGGTGAGTAACTCAGTCATGAAACACTGAATTGAGATCACAATCTTTACAGTTATGTTTTCTGTGAATCAGAGCTTTCCTGATGCACACTAACAACATGACAAGATCTTCTTCTTTATATTAATTTAACAGCCGTGTTGGTGTTACATTCACTATGAGTTCCTGAATTTTGTTCTTAATGTACACACCTGCGTTATTATCTCTCTGTATGTAGGTTAAAGAAGTGCAGCATAACAGATGGAGGCTGTGCTGCTCTGACTGCAGCTCTGAGGTCAAACTCCTCTCTGAAAGAGCTGGATCTGAGAGAGAATAAACTAAAAGATTCCACAAAGCAGCTCTCTGAGATACTGAAGCATTCAGGAGGACAGCTAATGTAAGTAAATGCAAGACACAGTGCCGACTATTTTCTGTAAAATATAATGTACGTAAGTATAAATACAAAGAACAAATCAGCAGTATGAAACAATAACAATCTTACTGACAGAAGCACGTATTCACTATTCTCACTGCATTCTTATATATTTTGTGGTTCAGATTTCACTGAACTGATCTGTCACTGTTCTACACAGAAATACCGCTACAGTTTTGTTTTCATTTCAGCAAGACTAACAGCTTACACTAGACTATCATGCTCTTAACTCTTAGATAATTTTGTTTATTTTTGTTTTTCATGTTTATTCTAGTTTTATGCTATGTTTACCAGTGATGTGTTTATGTAATTAAACTAAATTTATTGTATTATATATATATATATATATATATATATATTATTCTGATCATTATAAGTGAAAACAGATGTAGCTCCTGGATAAGAGAAAGATTCCAGGTTACAGTGTTGCCATGTCTTATTTCTTCTGTTTTGATCTTCCACACATGATTTATCCACATTTCTGCAATCAAAAGTGAATCTATTTGGCAAAAAGCATGATAGAGTAACGTCGGGACCCGAGTCATCTACAGTGCAGGAAGAACAAAGGCAGGGGGAAATGCAACACACAGAACTGGGAGGAAGCAGTGTGGACAGTAATACAGGAATCAGTGTGGATGATGTCTCCAGCCAGCAGAACCAGGATGGTGGCAGGACAGTCACTGATGTAGATATCCCAGAAACTCAGACTGCAGGCACTTCTGTATGACCTCAGAAAACAGAAATATTCAATTTACTGACACCATTAATCCACAGAGGGAACAAACCAGGGACTACACAAGCACTCTCACCTCCAAACCACAAAACAAAATATACTAGATAAACACCAAAAAAAAACAACTCACCAATGCAGAATCCAGAAGAGTCCCATATAAAACATTCTGGTGACTATTTCAGGGAATCCACTGGCTACTTATTGAACAATAAATTACATCACAAAGTAAATGTTGGCCTTCAGTCATGATCTGGTTTCTGGTCTTTTCTTCTGCAAAGGAACATTCAGAGATGTACATAGTGAACATGTGTGTTGAGGCGTTTGTTTCATTGCAAAATCATAAATATCACATACACTGACACCATATGTAATTTTAAAAAAATACCACAGACTGACAAACTTTTTTTCCTTTTAAAAATTATTTCTTACACATGTATGTATTTAATATGTGCTAATTGTCACAGAGCCTTCAGCCAATTCAGCATCTCACGCTCACTCTCAGTCACCATCCAATCACACTCCATACTCACGATCACAATCCCCGGATTACTAATCACCTACACCTGCAGCCACTTACCAGCCACCCTATATATACCCAGCTCTCAGATTCGCTCAGTGGCTGGTCTCAAGGTTGCAAGCTCACACTCATCTTGAAGCGCTGTCTGCCTGGCAGCCTTGTCAGCCCGTTTGCTCTGGACTATACCATCTTATGTAAAAGCTAAGTTTATGAAACTCCTTCAAAGACTTTTTGTTGCTCTCAGTTACCTCACCAGCACCGCTGGATGCTCTTGAAGTGTTCATCTAAGTTCTGTTAATAAACATTCTGAGTTTACCTTCTACATCTTGTCTGCCTCCTGATCTGTGCGTGACACTAATAAACTTAATTTTGTAATTTTATGCTTCTGGTGGATTTTTTTTTTTTTTTTTTTAAATAACTAATTTGTTAAGTTTATAGCTGAAGATATTGAAGTCACTGTTCTTCACAATGCAGATGTCACTATGCAGTTGCATGAATTGTTACTTTGGGAAGAGATCCAAAGTGAAAGTAAACAGAACTTGCTGAGAAATAACTGATTTGTTTAAAATGTGCTAAATGTGTGTGACACTAGGATGTCAGAATTGTAAGAAATATTTTGAACGAGTTGAAATAGTAAGCAAATGTTTTCTCACGCATGTGTGTGCAAATAGTGAAGAATTAGCCACTGAGTTCATTCACAAAGGCATATAGTTCTATGAGAGACACGAAGCTGGAGCTGTCAATGTCATTTAATTTTAATATACGAATAGCATTTATTATATTGTATACCGACAATACAGTTAACTTAAAACTCGATGCTATTTTTTTTTAATTTCATTTCTGCTATACAGTGTAATAATACACAAAAAGCCAAAAGTGACAGCATTCCTGTAATGATTCCCAGCGAGTCAGACGCAAGTGCAGATCATTTTTATTAACCGTATAACTAACAAAAAAACAAAACAAACAAAAAGCAGGGGAAGAACCAAAACCTAGAAAAACAATAACAAATGGCAAGGCAAACTACTCACTAACACCACAGCAAAAAAAAAAGAAAAAGCCTCATCCACAAAGGAGCTGAAAATGAGAATTTACACAAAACAGGTGTGCACAGGAACGCCAGTGAAGGAACCAAAGAAGAAATTCAAACTATGAGGGAGGCTGCCCTCTGGTGGTCTGGAGGGGAACTGTCATGGTGGACGTAACAATACCACCTAATAGCACAGTTCACATAGTTGCGTAAATGATGTTATTGTGCTGTGTTTTGCTGAACAGGGTTATATAGTTACATCTCTGACCAGCATGTTAACTCTGAATAATGTTTTTAAATGTGTTTTTAGGGCCTCTACAACCCACAGTCATGAAGTAATTTTTTTAAAAAACACCTTTTTATTGTTTATTTCTTTTTTTCCAAATTCAAAATGAATCATACTAAGAAAAGCTTTGAAATCAGCAAAAATTACTGCAATTCTGTGGGGAACTCTTACCGTAAGTATACGCTACTGGAGTGGGGACGTCAATATTGTGCTCTGAGCCTTATTTAGCGCTGCAAAAATGTATATGTAATACGTACATATGTTTTTAATATGTATATGTATGAAACATGTAGGTCTACTTAGATAACCAGACAAAAACCTGAACACTGTGTTTAATTTAACTGGCTACTTTCATATGTTGTGGAGGAGCCTTGCCGTGGTCTCTGTGGGGTGTTGTGTTAAAACACACGCTGTAAACAGTCTACAGTTTCAGTCTGGCTTTAACAAATAAATAAGATAAGGATACACGTCACAGTTTAACTCTGCACACACTCTCTCCTGTCACTACACAATACACACTAGCTTCATTTCATCAGTCCGTTATACAGCAGTCTAATATTTATCTCCAATCCTGGTTTGTGGGCTGTGACACTGCATCTATAAGCATGGACAAAAGGTTGAGTTAAAAAACAAACAAACAAAATAAAAACACTAGCTCTATATTGAAGCCTGATGACTTTTTCCCTCTCAGCGCACAGGATCAGACTCTGGTAGAAAAAGTGGCTTTTAGATTTCCAAGCTATTTGAGCAGGATCGTTTTGATGTTCATTTTTGTTAGCTTTTACTACTTAAAATAATACTTAAAAATAATACAGTGTTGAGCAAGTTACATTAAAAATGCAATTAGCTAGAGGTAGCTGGCTACACTACAAACTACATTTCAAAAATGATGTAACTACATTAATGCTCATAACCTGCTAACTCATGAGAAGTGAAAAAGGCTACAGGATACAAGTGGTGTATAACTGATATCCTGTAGGGAGAAAATTTTACAATTTTAAGATGAAAATGCCATGTTCTGGTGCATTCTATTACGAATAAGAATACAAATATGAAGAGAACGTTGTTCAAATTAAAAAAAAAAGTGTGTCAGAGAAATTGAAGATCCATCAGACTGAAGTTGCACTAATCAGAGAACTCCACATCAGGAATTTTATTCACATGAATGACTAAATCAGAACAAGAATATCAACAGTTTTTAAATTATTTCAGGCATTTCTGTCTCTTGGTCTCTACAAGAATTTCCAGATGGAATATTGAGAAAGTGAGAAACTGTGCTTTACCTTCCTTTACCTCAGTGCTGGCTCCCAGTGCTTCCAGTTGGAGCCATGTTTGGTTTGCCACCTTCAGTGAGAAATTTTCATATCTCCTTTACTAGGTGGTGGAGGCGTTATATTTTCTGGCTGTCCATACATCCTTCACATCCTTCCAAGATTCTTGTTATATCTCAAGAGCGAGTGTTTGATTGTTTGTAGGATTTATTTGGAGTTATCAGAGTAACCAGCAGATGAACTGATTAGATTTTGGAATTCATCTAAACAGGGTCAAAGTCACAGCAGGGTCAAATGTCTGAAATAGTCTTTCTTCAAGAGCTTCCTGCTTGAAGTATATTTTAAGGGTATTTCAGGCGTAACATGAAGGACTAGACTTGATGGCGGTGGAGGCGTCCTTGTCCATGCCATTCTACTTGTTAAAAATGTTGTTGCCTTTTTTAACAATTGTATTTACAATTGTATTATTTCAACATCATCTATAATCATAGAAGAATGATAGTTTGACCCTATACTTTTTAAAAGTGAAATACAAGTTTTAAATACATCATATTTATGAATTATAACAACCAGGATAGACTGATATTAATTTAGAACTTTAAATTGTAAATTGATTATAAAATGTAAGCTACAATATTTATTAATTAGAGAATTCATCTACATAATACATCTAATAATCTCAACATTCAGTCCAAAATCTCTGATAATGGATGGAATATTATCAGCAGGATTAGGTGCCTTTCTCCTCAAGCTCCCTCCTTTTGAAAAGGAAACTTTAGTTTGGACACAGACACCGAAAGCAGTTTTGGAATATCGCATAAAAAATGCTGGATGCATAAAAAAATTACGCACTCAAATGAGGGGAATAATTATGATTTGATAAGAAGATCAAGGCATCCATCCTACAATCTCAAGATAACATGGGGTTTGTGATAGCATTTTGTCTGCGCACTCTGAAGCGCAAGTAATTTATTATATTGGAAAGAAGCGTCACAGTGGCTTCCCCAGTGGCAACAACTTCCATTTGTATTGATACTTTGCACCGGTTTCCCCAAAGATTTTGTTCTCTCGTGGTTTATTCACAAATGTTTAGTGCACTTTTCCAATTTTTCTTATAAGTTTTGCAACTTGGATGGAAACAGCTGTTGGAGCATCAGTCCGAACAATGAAACTGGTTAGCCCACATCTAGCAAAGACTATAAGGTAATGCTAGCTAGCTGTATAGTCAGTACATAAAATGTAATGCAGACACTTTTATAAAACGAGCAACAAAGCAAGTAGTTAATAATAAAAGAATGGTTCACCTCCAAATCAATGTAGAGTTTGTGACAGGAAAAACAAAAAGTCCATCATTGTGTATATCTTTAATAGACAAAAGTTGCTGATGATATCTGAGTTCTGATTGGCCCACAGAACTGCTGGTACACTACTGATTGAACAATACGTCAAACAAGTGACTGTTTGGTACCAGCTTGCTAAATTAGTGAGGATCCTTCAGGAAACCCATCCACTCTCTCCAACCCTTTCACCCACTCACCCAAGCTTAAAAACTCTTCAGATCTACAGGATTCATGAGAACGGCCTGTTGAACCCCAGCAACAGTCTTATTTAATCCTGGGAAAAATACAGCAGCATTAATATTTAGCTGACTAGCGGCTACATCATAACTTAACCTCAGCAGAGGGCTTGAATTTCGGCGTGGGTTTGCGGGGATTGCGCATAATTTAAACCATTCCCGTAAGTTTAACTTTTATAATGCGAGAAATTCCTGCACAAATGTATTTGCTTCATCTCAGATCAAATTATGAAATGCATCAACAGACACGAAAAAAGATATCACTGGTTCAAACAGTTTGTCTTTATTTTAGAATTGAATTCCACAAACAGTGCTGCAGCGGCCGTCTCTGACTGGCGTTGGGCCCTGTAGCGCATCGGCACTGATCTTATTCACACAAGGCTGTGTGACGCGCTCTAATATTCTGAGTCGTAATGAGTTACTTGTGAAGATAGTATCAGCTTCTAAATTATATTATTTTAGTCCTGAAATTCAAACATTAAATGCTGTTTTGCTCTTTATAGCGTGTGAGTGGATAGAGCGCGCCTGCCGACTCAACACAGCAACAACAAAGTGCGAGTAAATCATCATCTCCCTGTCTTAAAATGCGCGTTTTATCGAAAGTTAACATGAATGAACATAAGACAGTATGTAAAAATAGTCTCCTGCTTACTGAAATTCATCATCTCTCACGTAACAACCCGTGTTTCAACCGCGAGGAGACCCAACAGCTCGGTATGCAATATATTTTTCCTTAACTGTTATTTGATTTATGTCGAAATAAACATAATTCGCTAAAATGGTTTTTTAATCTTAGATATCCACATATAGTCCTTCTTTCTAAGCATTTTCAAAGGGAAGACTTGGACTTCTCCACAGTCCAACCAATGACCCAGGGTACCAAAGAAGCACTGAGACAATTAATAGTCCACCCTGGTCCTGCAGAACAAGAAGTCTTCAGATGTCTTGAGGGAAACAAATTTAAAGGAGACAAACTTTTTGAATGCCTTACTCAAAAGCCAGTATGATAGCATGAAGAGCAGGTATGTTGGATCTTTGATTGATGAGATTGACAGAAGATTCCCTGATGACACAATCAATCTTCTTTCATGGTTCACCATTTTGGAGCCAAAGAAGGCCATCGCTGCTAAACAATCTTCAGAGAATTTCAGTCTCTACAGTGTAGAGAAATTAGACAACCTGCTGAAACACTTTTCATCGAACGTGAAAGTGCAGGAAGCTCATCAGGAGTCTACAATGCTGAAGCAAGTCATGGTCTCCTGTGATTCTTATACTTCATTGTCCTTTCAGCAGTTTGCAGAGACTTTGCTAAGTGAACATAGTCATGTTTTCACTGAAATGGAGAAACTCATTCAGACAGCCATGGTCATACCAATTGCAAGCATGTCGTGTGAATGGATTCAGCACACAAAACAGGATCAAAACTAAATTTAGAAATTCACTGAACAATACAAGTCTCACAAATCTTATGGTCATTTCAGAGCTTGGACCTTCTCATGAGCAGTTTGACTTCAACAGAGTCATCATCAAATGGAAAGAGATGAAGAGGAGGAGACAGAGGAAAGACTTAGAATAAGCCACAGGAAAAAAAGTCACAAGCAATGGAAATAAAGTGACTGAAATTGAACTAAAACAGACACTGACACATAAAAGACACTGAAACTGAGAGAAATTAATATATAGTTTAAACAGAGCTCTTAATGTTTGAAGGAGAGCATGGTGTATTTTGTATAAAGTTAAAAAAAAAAAAAAAAAAAAGAAATTGAACTGAAACTGGAATATATGAAATTCACTGATTCTGAAAGGCATTAATATATAGTTTTAATAGTTTTTAATGTCAGTTTGGAGGAGAGCATGACAAATTTTGTTATTAAGCTGTTTTGAAAACCACCATACATTAAGATCTGTAGACATAAATACAGATTTAAATCCCCCCATGTGACCCATGTAAGGGGGAAATTCCCCCCAGTTTAAAAAACGAAATTCAGGCCCTGTGTATATATATTTTTTAATTATTATTATTATTATTCATACAAAGCTGCACTCAGTGTGTTCATATTGACATTAAGTCTTAATTAAGTATTAATCTGTTATGGAACACTGACAAAGAAATAATTTTTAAACAACTTAAATAATTAAAATATTTTGGCAGAAACTAACAAACTCACAGTGGAAACAACAATCTGTGAACTAACTTCTCTTTGCCTGCTCAACTGCAGCAATAATGACTGTTTTCTGATTTATTTTTCTTACTGCAGCTCGAATATACTCACTTTCTCACTATTTCTCGCTATTAAATCTGATTAAAATCGCTACAGCAGCGGGTGAGATCAGGATCTGTGGAAGATGCTAACGATGCTAAAGGCTGAGGGGAAAAACACCGGTCGCGCGCAAACGGCGGGAAAGCCTGGTGACGTCATCGCGCGCTAACCGCGGTGTGTCAATAAGCTGCAGAAACACTTCATGTAGGGTCTCACTGTTGCCTGTGTGGAGGGGGGAGGGAAGAGGAGGCAGGGGGGTAGGGCACAGTGCGGATTGGGACGAAGCCGTAAAACAGTCTGTCATTTATACACGCTTTATCCTCAGAATCGCAGCGTTAGTTTGTATGACTCTGTTTATTGCTTTCACAAAATGGCCGCCAATCATCAAAACTGGCCTTGAGACTCAAGAAGTATTACAACATTAAAACACTTAACACGTATTATATATATATATATATATATATATATATATATATATATATATATTTTTTTTTTTTTTTTTATTGATCCCATGAGGGAAATTCTTGTGTTACAGCATGGTCAGTAGCAAGATACAACATGTACACACACAAAATATAAAATACAATATGTTAAATTAAATGTAGTAGTGCAGATATGGAACACAGTTGTAGATTTAACCAGATTTACATCAGTATTTACATAAGAACACTTGTGATAACTGGCAGTGAATAATGAAAATGAAGAACCTTTAGAATGTAGAATATAATGACAGCTGTCTAAATGATAGCTTTCTTGTAGTAGTGTAATGTGAAAGTGTTATCTGTCACACACAGGTGAGCTGTTGTACAATGTTATTGCGAATGGTAAGAATTAACTCCTGTACCGTTGTCTGTGACATGAGTCTTTTGGAGAATGAGCTCCGCTGAATCTGTAGTGTGTTGTAGAGTGGGTGAGATGGATTGTCCATGATGGAGAGCAGTTTGTTCAGTGACCTCCTGTTCGTCACTGACTCAAAAATCTCCAGTTTGTGTCCAATGATAGATCCAGCCTTGCGAATAAGCTTGTTAATCCTGCTGGTATCCCTGGCACTGATGCTGCCCCCCCAGCAGACCATAGCACAGTAAATGGCACTCGCCACCACAGACTGGTAGAAGATCTCCAGCATCTTGTTGCATACATTGAAAGATCTGAGCTTCCTCATTAAGTAGAGTCTGCTCATTCCCTTCTTGTAAACAGTATCAGTGTTGGTCCTCCAGTCCAGTCTGTCATTTAAGTGTACACCCAAATACTTGTAGTTATTAACAATACCAACTTCCTCACCCATGATGGTTATGGGCTTAATCAAAGTTTTAGTCCTCCTAAAGTCCACCACCATCTCCTTGGTCTTTGTCACTTTTAGGAGCAGGTCATTCTTAGTGCACCAGTCCATAAAGTTATCCAGTAGTCCCCTGTACTCCGACTCCTATATATATATATATATATATATATATTTCTGTCTGTCTGACACGGTGCTCAGTAACAGAGGAGCACCTCAGGGGACTGTCCTGTCTCCATTTCTGTTCACTTTGTACACCTCAGACTTTCAGTACAACTCTGAATCATGCAATCTGCAGAAGTTTTCTGATGACTCCGCAGTGGTGGGGTGTATTAGGGATAGGAGTCGGAGTACAGGGGACTACTGGATAACTTTATGCACTGGTGCACTAAGAATGACCTGCTCCTAAAAGTGACAAAGACCAAGGAGATGGTGGTGGACTTTACATTTACATTTACTTTACATTTACATTTACATTTACATTTAAAAATAAGCATATACTGCACCACACTGTGGGACTGCACTAATCTCAGATGGTTCCTATGTGCACTATGTTAGAGATTCATCCATTATAATCTAGCCAAGCAGCTCCACTTCAGTTTAATTTGGCTTGAGTTATTAAGCAGAATTTAATTGTTGAATTAGACGCACACAGCGCCACCTGCTGGTTCACTGACATATTTTCAGCAACGACAGTTTAGTGTTAAGCAATTAACCAGTGTTAACCATTTTGTACTTTTTTTTACACTAACAATTTTTATTTTGTTAATAAGGCAACATAGCAATCATAACAACCTTAAAAGGAAAAACAAAAATATATTTAAAAAAAAAACATACACACACAACAATGACAGAACTATCAAGTATGAGACAACTAGTATACAAATATAGATACAGCCATGGGAGACATGCACACAGCAGTTGTCAGGACACCAGCACTACTGTATACCATACCAAATACCGTGGTGCTTGAAAGTTTGTGAACCTTTTAGAATTTTCTATATTTCTGCATAATTATGACCTAAAACATCATTAGTCCTAAAAGTAGACAACAAGAACCCAGTTAAACAAATGAGACAAAAACATTATACTTGGTCATTTATTTATTGAGGAAAATGATCTAATATTACATATCTGTCAGTGGTAAAAGTATGTGATAAGTTTAGCATTTCATTTGAAGGTGAAATTAGAGTCAGGTGTTTTCAATTAATGGGATGACAATCAGGTGTGAGTGAGCACCCAGTTTTATTTAAAGAACAGGGATCTATCAAAGTCTGATTTTCACAACACATGTTTGTGGAAGTGTATCATGGTGTGAATAAAGGAGATTTCTAAGGACGTCAGAAAAAGAGCTGTTGATGCTCATCAGGCTGGAAAAGGTTACCATCTCTAAAGAGTTTGGACTCCACCAATCCACAATCAGACAGATTGTGTACAAATGGAGGAAATTCAAGACCATTGTTACCTTCCCCAGGAGTGGTCGACCAACAAAGATCACTCCTAGAGCAAGACATGTAATAGTCCATGAGGTCACAAAGGAACCCAGGGTAAATTCTAAGCAAGTAAAGGCCTCTCTCACATTGGCTAACGTAAATGTTCATGAGTCCACCATCAGGAGAACACTGAACAACAATGGGGTGCATGGCAGGGTTGCAAAGAGAAAGTCACTGCTCTCCAAAAAGAACATTGCTGCCTATCTGAATTTGCTAAATATCATGTGGGCAAGGCAGAAGGCTACTGGAAAAATGTTTTATGGATGGATGACACCAAAACATCCTGGTCCCTCAAACTGGATAGCAATGAAACCGACTACAGTGTCCATGATGGTATTAGTTGGAGATTTCTGAGCTGTCTTCTCAAATGTCTAGCACTGAAACGTACAGCTAGATACCTAAATATATATGTATATATGTACTTTATTGATCCTGAAAGGGAAATTTGGGAAAAACATCTTTGAGCTAATCAGCTAACAAGCTAACTCACCCAGGTATACATGTACTGCATCCATGTGCAAAGTCAACTTCCTTCTTGGAAACAAACAAAAAGCTAAGAACATTTTAGACAGTGTTTGACTTCCCCAACTTCACCGCATACAATGCAGATGCCATCCAGGTTATAAGAGCAAATATTCCCCACCTTTCCATTAAGAAAATAATTGTAAACACCCAAACTATGATTAGCTTTAACAGTTTCTCTGGTTTAAACATTCTCTATATCACCAGGATAATGATACACATCAGTTGGTCACTTCAGTTAAAGGTTTTTTTTATTTTTCTGTAAAAAAAAAAAAAAAACATTCAACAGCAGTTCTCCACATAATATTTATTTTTTATATTAAAGGAAATCATTGCAAGGTCTTTAGACATAATATATAAACAAAAAGTTAAATAAAAAGTTAGGTCTCATAGTCTTTATTTTCCATTTTGCACCACTTTATCTGAAATTTACATTAAGAAATAACTGTTCACTACCATCTTGTCCCAAATATCTGTTTAGTATCTCAGCTATAACTTGATTAACTTAAAGCCTTCACAAAATAAATAAATGTGCATCAGAAATAAATGCTAGAGATTGTACAGAATGCTGTGTATTGTGAGCACACTTTAAACACACATATTAAAAGATGTAACAGATTGCAGGCAAACAATATACAGTAATATAAATAGTACAGTGTCAAAATACATTTACTCTGCATTTTGTAACATCATGTTTTCTACTGTGTGTTGGATAATAGTCTTAAAGGTCTATATTTATGGCAAATTCAGATATAATGTGATCGATTTTCAGGTTAAAAAATAAAAACATCTGTTAGGTCTACAGCAAACAGGACAAACTGAGCATGCAGTGGTGGGAGACTCCTACAGCAGTAGAAACTGGTTTAAAATAACATTTCCACTATGGGAATTCTCTCCCTGCTATGTATTTTAATGATTGTATGTATTTTGTCATTTCTTCAATGCAGAAGCGTCTGGTTCCAAAGTCAGTCACAGTTGTGGAAGAAATTGGCTAATTCCTTGTTAAAAGGTAAAATGCCATGCCTGAAAGATCAATGCAGAAACAAAACACGTCAACACTGTACACTGTATTGTAATTTCTCTTATTCAAGTGCTTTAGTTGTTTTTTCATCGCTTGTCTTTAGCACTATAGTTGAATATTAATAATGATGCCAACTGCATATGTGCCTTACCATTACATATAGCATGAGTGAATCAGTTAATAAGAGTGCTAATACCTACTTTAGCCTGTATTTTTGTACTAAGCACTAAGGGCCATATTCTGTGTCTGCAACTTCATGTTCAAAAGATGTGTCAATATTTATGCAGAGAAAGTTCATACTTTGCAGATATTTAAGATGGTTTTCTCCTTTTTAGGATGGAGCTCCAATTCAGATTGTTAAATTACCTGTGTATGGTTCACACCTCTCAAACTGTCACCACATCTTTTTTTGTGCAGTAGCTTAATATCACATACTCACTGTGGCAGAAAGCGTGAAGCTTAGGTATGGGAGTAAACCATGCTATATCAGTTGTGGAGTGTTACAGGAGATTAGACAAGTGGAAAGGCCTCAAACTGATTTATTTTTTAATTAATAATTCAACATACGAAATCTTGGCACACAATTTAGTTTAATATTAATGAGATAATAAATTGTGGACACTGTAACAGCGTTTAATAAATAAAGTGAAGAAGTACACATCTGCTACGGTTAGACCTGACCTACAGTGGATATAAAAATTCTACACCCCCCCCGTTAAAATGGCAGTTTTTTGTGATGTAAAAAAAAAAAAAGTCAAAACTTTTTTCCACCCTCAGTGTGAAATTACAATGTGTAAAAATTGCGTGAAAAACAATCAGACATTTTAGGGAAAAATAAAAAAAACTTACAATAACCTGGTTGCATAAGTGTGCACACCCCTAAACTAATACTTTATTGAAGCACCTATTGATTATATTACACCACTCAGTCTTTTTGGTTAAGAGTCTATCAGCGTGGCACATCTTGACCTGGTACTATTTTCCCAATCTTTTTTTCATTGGTTTCATTTTTTTTACATCACCAAAACCATATAAATACTCAGTACCATATAAAACTCAGTCACTGAGAAAAGTGCTGTCCCCAGTATTGTCTTTTCTGAGCTGGGAAGGGTGGAGGCTAGCATGTGCTTCCCTTTGAGACACATAAAACCACATGAAACTGCTACTCATGTCACTTGTGTCACATCACAACAGAGCGATCAGTTTGCTGTTGCACCAACCAGGAGCAATAATGTTTATAATATTTATAATATTTTCTTCAAATGACATTCCACAGTGTTCTGTATGTTCAGCTGCCAAAATAGTCATACAGTGTTTCTGAACTTGTACCTCTGTTTTTATTTTGATTGAATCATGCACTTATGTAACACAGCTTGTAAGTCTGTAGTTATGTCTGAGGCCTGAATACAGATGTGCACAATTTCAGTATTAATTTCTTACTGCACACTTAACTCTAAATACTACCATAACACTCCAGATCAGTGTAATTATTACTGCCAAGTAATTTTCTCCAACAGGGCCAGTGCTCAGTAAAGCACTGTTATAATTCAATTATGATACAAGGCCCTGCCTTCTTAAAATATAATTGGTATATTGGTACACATTTTTATTTTAAGCACTATATTTCCAACATGGTGGAATACAAAACATTCAAAAAGAGAGAAAAGAGAATTCAGCACACTGTTACATACACTTACTTTAACTCGCATCCTAAACATGCCAAGTCCTTAGACAGTCGTTCCACTGAAGTTCCTAAGTTATTGTCTCTCAGATCCAGCTCTTTGAGATGTGAGGACTTTGACTTCAGAGCTGCAGTCAGAGCAGCACCGCCTTCATCTGTTATTCTGCAATATATTAACCTGCAGAGAGAAAGGTTTTTAGTTTCTTTATTTCACAGGGTTAAATAATGATGATGTAGGTATGTATGTAACATGTACCACGATGCATAAATATAATAGTAAAGTACTTCACTACATTGTTATTGTGCATTAGCAAAGATGTGTGTATGGTCTGTAAAAGGCAAATCTAAAGTGTAATCCTGCATCATTATAAAGCTTAATTCAGTGTGTTTCATCACTGAGCTACTCACAGCAGTGTCTCTAGTTGACACTCGTCTTTCTTCAGTAGATCACAAAGCTTCTTCAGTCCTGAGCGTCTGAGTTCACACCCACTCAGATCCAGCTCTCTGATGTGTGATGGATTTGTACAGAGAGCTGAAGCTAGATCAGCACAGGATTTCTCACTTACACTGTTCTGTAGTCTGCAGAGAGGAATTAGCATTAGAATTAGCATGCCTGGCACAAAAGTAGGTTCAACAACGATAGAAAGGTAAAACCTCACTTCAGTGTTTGTTACTGTTATTAAAAGGGACTTATAACTAAGAGAGGATACAGCTGAGGGTTTCCTCAAGGACCCAACTATGGCAGCTTGTTGGTGCAGAGATTTGAATTTACAACCTTCTGATCACTAATGCAATGCTTTAACCACTATGTTTCATCACTGAGTTACTCACAGCAGTTTCTCCAGTTTACACTCGTGTGTCTTCAGTAGATCACAGAGCTTCTTCACTCCCGAATCTCCTAGTTTACACCAACTCAGATCCAGCTCTCTGATGTGTGATGGATTTGTACAGAGAGCTGAAGCCAAATTAGCACACAATTTCCCACTTACACTCTTCCATAGTCTGCAGAAAATAAAATAGCATTTAGTTCAACATTAGAGAAAGAAAGGATACAGGAATTACTAAAGGAAGAACACACTCATAACCCAACTCATATTCACAAAGTACGATTCACAAACGCAAAACACAATTCATAAATACGTGTGTTTGTAAATTTCTGAATGTTTTTACATTTATGAATTAATTGCTGAATCTGCATTTGCAAATCGTCAAGTGTGTGTACATCTCTTTGGATTTGTGTGTGCCTATATTGAGACTTTCCTGCCAGGCTCTAATTCACACGTTAATGATTTTTTTTAAAGGACGTTCTCTTCAGCCAATCAGTTTCAACCCAGCCAATCATAATATGCTTTGCCTCAAGACGCATAACTTTGCATGTCTGCTGTGCAGTGTGCCGTAATTAGTGCACAGAGAGGACAGCATTATAGCATTCCAAGATAACGGCTGATAACCAGACTTCACCTGTAAGTGATGCAGTTTTTTGATAATGTGGCATTTGCAAGGCTAGATGCTGTAAAAACCAGGGTAGGAACATTAAAAATGGGAACAGCTGACAAACTGTATATACATACACACACACGCTACTACCAAATGCTAATGTATTTTTAACTTTACTACCCTAGATATAGATTGCGAATATATTCAGTTTTTTTTTTAATTTACAAACACACTTGTGTATTTATGAATGTGTTTATGCATTTGTAAATCATATTTTGTGAATATGAATTAGGTTATGAATGTGTGGATTGCTGTTTGCGAATATATTCAGTTTTTTGTGAATGTGAATCTGCTTACGCATTTATGAATCGGATTTTATAAATGTATTCATTTTGAGGCTATTTTATCTTCATAATATTGCTCCCATTGTCAGTTGTGATGCATACTTGCTGCTCCTCTCTCAAATTCCAATATACAAGTGCATTCATTAGGGATAAATTCACAGTGATAAATTCAAATATTTATAATATATTTTTTGTTAATCCATTTATTTCTGTAAAGCTACTTTGTGACAATGTCCATTGTTAAAAGCGCTATACAAATAAAACTGAATTGAATTGAATTGAATAACGTAATCCATCTGCAATGACCTGTCCCATGTGTTCATCGGGAAAGTAACTGGGTTGCAGACAAGCGGATTTTAGCTCCCAGTTAGACTGAGGTATGGCTCGCAGGTTTGGCTTGTCCACAGGACGGAAGTGGTCGCAAAGTGCGTTATCTGAGAGTTTCCCGTGTCTTTTTCCACACCTGTGTCGATTGTTGTCGCTATTTTGCTAATAATGTGTAAACAGACCGTCCCCCATCATTACATCTCTTGTGCTGTCATACTCGTGAGACGAAAAGAGGGAGTGAAATCAGCCTATTGGTGCCGTCTTTAGAAAAGTAAGCTTAGTTTTTAACATTATTCAATATTCACTATATTCTCTAATTTTACATCATCAGCAAAAGTATCGCTATAATATTGCTAAAATTTGATGCATCACCCACCCAGTTTTTTTTAAAATCCTGATTCGAGATAAAGAGAAAGTTACTTATCCATATCACATGATATTTTGATTATATATTTTATGACAACGTTGTTATTATGTTAAAAATCTCCACCTGCAAATGTATTTGTAGCCTTTACCAATCACTGGATTCATAATTTAGAGTAGTGTTGGTTAGCTGTTGTTTTTTTTTTATTAGTAAGATGTAAGTATGAAGGCTATAAGGCTGAAGTAAATGTAAATAAAATGTAAAAAAGTAATATTAGCCTAATTTAAATTTACAAGATATTTTCCTTCCAAAAACAGAGTGATTAGTGTCTGTCAGGGATTAGTGCTGATTATGTGTCAGTTACTGCAGACAGGAGATTATCAGTTTAGTAGTGCAGAGACAATGTATGTTACTGTTAGAAGACTTGTTGGCTTGTGGGTTGTTTTCTGGTTTAAACCCCGTTACAAAGAATCTCAGATCAGTAGCTGGGAAAAGCAGATTTAGTGTCTGGGCCTTTAGATTTTATTCATAGCTGCCTGGCAGAAAAGTAGGTTTAACAACCAGAGAAAGAAAAAATCTTACTTTTATATTTAACTGATACTTTTATCGAAAGGGACTTATTACAGAGAGAATACAGCTGAGGGTTTCCTCAAGGACCCAACAATGGCAGCTTGCTGGTGCTGAGATTTGAACTCACAACCTTACAATCAATACCACAATACTTCAACTGCTGAGCTACCACTGCATTACAGCATGTTGGATTTTTGCAAAACTTTTTATTGGGTGTCTATTTTTAAATGAACTACACTTCCTAACTACTGTATACCTCTCACTACTTGCTCCTAATCCCACATCCTCCTCATCACCAGAGTTAAAATAAATCTTTATTTAATCTCTACTACTGATAATAAATCTAATCTAGAGAGCAAGCTAGACATGTTAGTTAGACATTAATAGCTAGGACTGGTAAGAGCTTTGTTCTGGTTAGTGCTTTTTATTATAAAGCTGTTTCATCACTGAGTTACTCACCGTAGTGTCTCCAGTTTACACTCCTGTGTCTTCAGTAGATCACAGAGCTTCTCCCCTCCTGAGTCTCCGAGTTCACATCCACTCAGATCCAGCTCTCTGATGTGTGGTGGATTTGTACAGAGAGCTGAAGCCAAATCAGCACAGGATTTCTCACGTACACTGTTCTGTAGTCTGTAGAAAATAAAATAGCATTTAGTCCAACATTAGAGAAAGAAAGAATACAGAAATTACTAAAAGAAGAACACTAACAAATTTCTAAAACTCTGATTTCCTTTTCATCAGGTTTTTATCTCATTTCCACTAAGGAATCAGTGTTCAGTGGTTTTTCAGCTGTATTCAAGTGTCACCTCATATGACTGATCTGTGCAACTGTGTGCTTTACAAAAAAATTTAAATGTACCCTGATGAAGAATGCTGTGTTGTACAAATACACTTAAAAATCATGGAAGAGACTTAATATTTTATAATAAAGAGATATCATTAGAAAAAATGATAGAAAAAAGAATTGAACAGTAGAAATAGTGTCAAAGTACATACAGGATGAACTCGAGTAACATGGGACACTTAAGATGATTAAGGATGATTATTTCTCATTTTATTAACAGGCAGAGCTGGGAAAGTAACTGTTACGATCGCCAGCTGGAGTGCCCACGAACTCCTCTAGAGGGCACTCCACCTCAGACTCTGGCTATTGTTCCTGGACTCAATTTCCCATGTGATCTTGTCATGTGCTCCATTGTCTGTCATGTTCTCATTGGTTAGTTTTGTCATGTTCTCCTTGCCCCGGTTTAAAAGTCACTCACACCTGCTCCTAGTTTGCTGTTGATTGTTTGGTGTTTCGTGTTTCCTAGTTTCC
>CM040980.1:250760-273361 GCA_022985145.1 Pangasius djambal
ATAATGTTTAAATGTTTCACATTTGAGAGGTCACATTTCAGTTTAGGTTCACATGTGTGTGTTTAAACCAAACACAGTCCAAGACCAGTTACGATGTTAAAAAAAACAACAAAATCAGAGTAAATGTAAGAAGCACTAACAACTGAAAAAGGAGAGAGAGATGAAACAGAGACCTCTGGTGGTACTGAACAGAATAACCGGTTTTTTTTTGTTTTTTTTTTTTGTTTTTTTTTTAAATGGAGAATGTCCTTAACGAGTCCATGAAATGATATGACAGTCATGATTTTATGCCATATGTTGACATGATTGAAACGAAGTCAGGGAATAAGTGTGATTAATTTTTTAACTGATTTCTAAAACAGCCAGTAGCATTTGAGATATTCCATCTTCACAGCAGACCTGTAGACTGGCCATATTCCACACACACCACTGCACAGCGTGAATGGGATCACATCTCACAGTGCTGAAATAGTGATTAAAATCAACACCAAACTGCGGCAGTTGCTGAAATCAGAAAGAAAGATCAGAAATGTGTCGAGTGTTGGCAGTAGCGTGTGCCAGGAACTAATTTGATGAAATGTCAGTAGGAACTGTGACAATGCAAATTTGTTATTTAATCATTCCATGCAGTATCACCTGGCAACCAATAATACCCTATTAATAATATTGTCACAGAATAACTTTATTACAATTCCACCAAAATGATTAAAGTAACATGCTAATAATAGGAGAAAATAACAATTTATCTTGTAAGACCAGATCTTCTTTTTCTCCTCAGTTTGCTCAGAGTGTAATCCTGATTGGCTAATCCTGTTTGTCAACAAAGCAGTGTGTAGCCAACAAAATATGATTAAGCAAACTAAGGGACATGTTTGTTTGGTGTTTGGACAGTTAATATGGAATCATAAAGATGACTTTGTTGACCTTGTATGTCAACATGTCATTACAGCACAGCTACTGCACAAAACAATGTTACATACAGTTGAATAGTTTCTGTTAGACATTTTTCCTATAAACATCATATTCTATATATTCTATACATATTCTATATGCAGAGCCTAGGTCATTGGTGTTAATCAATAGAATACATACTAATAATACATTAAAAATTAAAAGCCTTTTGTGGCCCTTCAAGGATTTGCCAAAATGTTGATGTGACCTGAGAAGATTTTTAGTTTGACACCCCTGTCCTAAAGCCATGATTTTCAAAGTGGGGTCTGGGGACATCTAGGGGTCCATGAGGAATAGCCAGGGTGTCCTGAATTTTTCAAATTTGGCAATGTTGACTTGTAATTATTCACACGCCAGCAGGTGGACTGGCTGAGATAAATTCCTCCTAAGTGTGAATTATTATGTGAATGTCTGTGTGCATGGTGCCTTGCGATGAACTGGCACCCAATCTGGCATGTATTCCCTCCTCATGTCCAGTGTTCTCAGGATGGACTCTGGATGGAGTATTCTAAAGTTCAAGATACAGATATACATTTTTTGATGTACAGATACAATAAATAGTTTGGACTTTTGCATTGGTTATTCATAAAATGTGGTCTGATCTTTATCTATGTTAAAATTATAGACACATCTGACTAAACTATTAACACACAAACAGTAGTACTTTTCAAGTCATTCAGCACATTGAGTAATTGTTCACAGTGCAAGCTAGAAAAAAGTAGGTGAACCCTTGAATTTTGAATCCTCCTTTAACAGCACCAACCTCCACCCAACGTTTCCTGTAGCTGCTTATAAGACTGGCACAATGATAATAATGAATATTGGACTATTTGTCCCTACAACCCTTTCAGTTCATCAGTATTTTTGCCTTGATTGAATAGCCCTCTTAGGGTCATGCCACAGCATCGCAGTTGGAGGTGAGGAAGCTTGAGGTCATAGACTGTTGCCCTGACATTCTCCTGTAAAAAGTCCTGATACAGTTTTCAGCAGTTGTTCGCTCAATGACTGCAGGGCATCCAGGCCCTGAGGCAGCCAAGCAGTTCCAAACCATGATACTCCCAGCACCATGCTTCATAGTTGGGATGAGGTGTTGGCGTGCAGTGCCTTTTTTCCTCCAAACAAAGTGCTGTGCATTTTTGTCAAAAAGTTCAACTTTAGTCTCATCTGTCCACAGAAGACTTTCCCAGAACTGTTGTGAAACATCCAGGCAAACTTGAGACATGCCACAATGTTTTTTGGACAGTAGTGGTTTCCTTTGTGGTGTCCTTCCTTTAACACCATTCTTGTTCAGTGTTTTTCTGATAGTGGACACATGAACAAAGACCTTCTCAGTTTTCTGCAGGTCTTTTGCTGTTAGCATTGTTTGCTGAACATCAGTCATTCATCAGTAACCAGACTTTGTGTGTATTTATTTAAAAGACAAAGCACCTGTACAACCCCCACTTTCAATCTTCTTAATTTAAACACCTGACTCCAGTTAGATTTTGGAGAAGTTGTTAGCACAGAGGTTCACTTATTTTTCCAGCCTGCAGTGCGAAGATTTAATATTTTTAGATAAAGGCCTGGACACTACTACTGTTTGTGTTTTATTAGTTTAGTCAAATTGAGATTGTCTATAACTGTGATGTACATGAAGATCAGACCACATTTTATTAGTAATCCATACAAAAACACAAATGGCTTATTTGTGCTGACAGCACCAAGCGAAAGGTACAAAAAGATCTAAAACACAAATGTTTATTTTCTGGAGACTTTTAACAGTGTGAGGGGTTCAGAGGGCATCCTGAGATTTTACTACATAAATCTGACAAAACAATTTTCTCTCTGTTCTTCAGTGGAACCGGTGTATTTCAATACTTTAGGAGATACAACTGCTAAAAGACATTTCTCTCTGCTCTTTAGTGGAACTGGGAAAAGGCCAAATTCTCCTGAATCCAGCTGTGTGTCCTTTAAGAGTGACCAGTCAAAGCCACTCTCTATCGACTTTAAAGATGGAAGAGCCTCTCACGAAAGGTATTGTTATCTCTTCCTCTTAATCACTGCACTCTTGTTAATTGTTAGCGTCATGGAAAGTCCAATTTTATGAATTTAAAATTCCATCATGTCTTGCAGTGAAGCATTATATATATTCACACAGACACACACACACACACAGTGTCGCTTGAAAGTTTGTGAACTGTTTAGAATTTTCTATATTTCTGGTTAATATGAGCTAAAACATCATCAGATTTTCACACAAGTCCTCAAATTAGATAAAGAGAACCCACGTAAACAAATGAGACAAAAATATTATACTTGGTCACTTATTTACTGAGGAGAATGATCTAATATTACACATCTATGAGTAGCAAAAGTATGTGAACTTTTGCTTTCGGTATCTGGTGTGACCCTCTTGTGCAGCAATAAGTGCAACTAAACATTTCCGGTAACTGTTGATCCGTCCTGCACATCGGCTTGGAGGAATTTTAGCCCATTTCTCAATACAGAACGGCTTCAACTCTGGGATGTTGGAGGGTTTCCTCACATGACCTGCTTGCTTCAGGTCCTTCCACACATTTCTACTAGAGGTCAGGAGTTTGACTTGGCCATTCCAAAACATTAACTTTATTCTTCTTTAACCATTCTTTGGTAGAATGACTTGTGTGCTTAGGCTCAGTGTCTTGCTGCATGCCACACTTTCTCTTGCGAATCAGTTCACGGACAGATGTCCTGACATTTTCGTTTAGAATTCGCTGGGATAATTCAGAATTCATTGTTCCATCAGTGATGGCAGTTTGGGGAAGAAGCACATATGGGTGTGATGGTCATGGGTGCACATAGTTTTGGCCATATCTCTTTTTAACGGCTTGAAACATTCAGAATGTATTTCACATTGCAAGACTTTAGAAGATAAACTTGCTAAAAGACATTGCTCTCTACTCTTTAGTGGAACTGGGAAAAGGCCAAATTCTCCTGAATCCAGCTGTGTGTCCTTTAAGAGTGACCAGTCAAAGCCACTCTCTATCGACTTTAAAGATGGAAGAGCCTCTCAGGAAAGGTATTGTAATCTCTTCCTCTTAATCACTACACTCTTGTTAATTGTTTGCATCATGGAAAGTCCAATTTTATACTGAATTTAAAATTCCATCATGTCTTGCAGTGGAGCTGTAGTTTGTAATAATTTAAGTGATTCTGTTAATAAAATGATGTGTAAAAGCTTTGTTAGCATTTAAAAACATCTGCTGATCTCTTTACCACCAAGTGCTGAATTAAATAACTTTGAGAGGGAATTTTAGTAGTAGAGAAGGGCCTAGCCTAAACTCAAAGCACAGAAATGAAATGTTTTACTATAAAGTGTAGAGCAGGGGTTTTCTACGTTATCCAGAAAGCACCCGTGTGGCTTCAGGCTTTCATACCAGCCATGCAGGAGCACAACTGATTTCATTAAACCAAAGGCAAGCAAACCCAAAACGTTAAGCAGGGTCAAGGTCAGTGAACAGGCAGAAGTCAGATGATATACAAACAACGATACTTGGGCAAGAGACAAAGACATGAACCAGAAACTTAGTTGAAACCACTGTAGCACATAATCAATAAGCTTGGTTTTGACAGGTACAGGACACTGAATGTATACTTCGCAGTGAAAGAGTGGAGTGAGAGTCTTTATATACGTGGCTGTGATTGGATTCAGTTGTGCATAATTAGGATGAAGGTGAGCTGGAACATGACACAGTCTGTGCATGTTGGGTGCTATAATCTTCGGCAGCCACATTTGTAGGACGCTCTGGAGTCTGGGAGTTGTAGTTGGTGGCCATGTTTGTAGGCCGCTCTGTGTTACCTTATGTGACAATCTAAGTCTCCATTCAACTATCAAGTGCTGTTATGAAAGCATGCAGGCATATTGGCCCTTCGTGGATAAGATTGAAGACCCCTGATCTAGGGAATCGTTTTGCAAATAATCCCCCAGCTGCCAAATATCCTCAAGGATTTTCAGGTAAAGTGCAATCATACCTGATGATTTAAACATGTACATACAAGCATTTTAGTTGTGCGAACTTTTGGAGTGTTTATTGGCTGGATCAATAACTCTGGCAGAAAAGACAAATATCTGATTATATCATTGTCTAGGTCTGTAAAAATGGGAGATGTAAAGCGTGTGTATTTGTAATACAAGGAGCTTTCTCTTTCTCCCATGACCTGCTTGCTTCAGGTCCTTCCACACATTTCTACTAGAGGTCAGGAGTTTGACTTGGCCATTCCAAAACATTAACTTTATTCTTCTTTAACCATTCTTTGGTAGAATGACTTGTGTGCTTAGGCTCAGTGTCTTGCTGCATGCCACACTTTCTCTTGCGAATCAGTTCACGGACAGATGTCCTGACATTTTCGTTTAGAATTCGCTGGGATAATTCAGAATTCATTGTTCCATCAGTGATGGCAGTTTGGGGAAGAAGCACATATGGGTGTGATGGTCATGGGTGCACATAGTTTTGGCCATATCTCTTTTTAACGGCTTGAAACATTCAGAATGTATTTCACATTGCAAGACTTTAGAAGATAAACTTGCTAAAAGACATTGCTCTCTACTCTTTAGTGGAACTGGGAAAAGGCCAAATTCTCCTGAATCCAGCTGTGTGTCCTTTAAGAGTGACCAGTCAAAGCCACTCTCTATCGACTTTAAAGATGGAAGAGCCTCTCAGGAAAGGTATTGTTATCTCTTCCTCTTAATCACTACACTCTTGTTAATTGTTTGCATCATGGAAAGTCCAATTTTATACTGAATTTAAAATTCCATCATGTCTTGCAGTGGAGCTGTAGTTTGTAATAATTTAAGTGATTCTGTTAATAAAATGATGTGTAAAAGCTTTGTTAGCATTTAAAAACGTCTGCTGATCTCTTTACTACCAAGTGCTGAATCAAATAACTTTGGGAGGGAATTTTAGTAGTAGAGAAGGGCCTAGCCTAAACTCAAAGCACAGAAATGAAATGTTTTACTATAAAGTGTAGAGCAGGGGTTTTCTACGTTATCCAGAAAGCACCCGTGTGGCTTCAGGCTTTCATACCAGCCATGCAGGAGCACAACTGATTTCATTAAACCAAAGGCAAGCAAACCCAAAACGTTAAGCAGGGTCAAGGTCAGTGAACAGGCAGAAGTCAGATGATGTACAAACAACGATACTTGGGCAAGAGACAAAGACATGAACCAGAAACTTAGTTGAAACCACTGTAGCACATAATCAATAAGCTTGGTTTTGACAGGTACAGGACACTGAATGTATACTTCGCAGTGAAAGAGTGGAGTGAGAGTCTTTATATACGTGGCTGTGATTGGATTCAGTTGTGCATAATTAGGATGAAGGTGAGCTGGAACATGATACAGTCTGTGCATGTTGGGTGCTATAATCTTCGGCAGCCACATTTGTAGGACGCTCTGGAGTCTGGGAGTTGTAGTTGGTGGCCATGTTTGTAGGCCGCTCTGTGTTACCTTATGTGACAATCTAAGTCTCCATTCAACTATCAAGTGCTGTTATGAAAGCATGCAGGCATATTGGCCCTTCGTGGATAAGATTGAAGACCCCTGATCTAGGGAATCGTTTTGCAAATAATCCCCCAGCTGCCAAATATCCTCAAGGATTTTCAGGTAAAGTGTTCTCATGCCTGATGATTTAAACATGTACATACAAGCATTTTAGTTGTGCGAACTTTTGGAGTGTTTTTTTGGCTGAATCAGTAACTGACAGAAAAAGACAAATATCTGATTATATAATTGTCTAGGTCTGTAAAAATGGGAGATGTAAAGCGTGTGTATTTGTAATACGAGGAGCTTTCTCTGCATAAACTGTTGACATAACTCTTCGACTGCACATAACACTTCATTATAGCCAGCACCAAGTTATTTATATATATATATATATATATATATATATATATATATATATATATATATATATATATATATATGATATATGGGTTAAGCAGGGTGGAGGTAGTGTCAAACAATCTGCCTGCCAAGTCAATCACCAGACCAATTGAGCAGCATTTCACCTCCTGATGAAGCATCACAAAAGAAGAATGCAAGCAAGGGATAGGGAACCAAATCTTAAGTGTTATTTACTTTAATTTACATTCCAGTATTTTGTTCACCTACAAATTGGGTGTTCTGCCAGTAAAGGTGCCATGTTCTAAGTTGTTTAACACATCTAGAAGTAAATATCAGGAAATGAAGGCTTTTGGCTCATACTAGTGTTTTATCTCAAAAGTCAATATCAAAAACAAAAGAATTGGCATTGAATTGGCCTTGCTTTTCCAATACTTTTGGAGGGGACTGTTGGTTTCAGACAAAATCTTTTGTCAGCTGAGCAAGCAGAGTGTATCTGAAACCTGTGGATATTCGAATGAGAACGACAATTACATTATAATGCTAAAAAGTTTTTCCATTCCCTTTAGACGGAATTCCTACTCAGCGAGACTGCTAAAGCATCCAGCTAACACTGACAAAATAAGAGATATGTACTCTAAGGGAAGGTATAATTTTTTTTATTTCATGTTGCTATTTATTAGTTTAATTTAAGCAAATGATCGTAACATAAATTATTTGTCTGCAGAGATGACGTTGAGCCAGAACCTTCTCTGAAAAGTGCCAAATTAGAAAAGAAGATTACAGACTTTCTCTACAACATATTCAATGTAAGATTTAGATTGTTTTTAATGTCATCTGTTGCAGATTTTCACAAATATTTGAGTGAATGTTTATTACAGCTGATATTTAACACAAGTTTACATAAGAAAATTGGTTTTCATGAACCATGGACAATTTAGAGCTTTCTTATTATTAATAATATATATAATAATATAATATATATTATTCAATATTTGTATATTTTGGCCTTTAAAATGTTTTTAGTCAAAATAACTTCCACTTCTGCCTTTCAGCCTTTAACATGATCTTTCATGATCCTAGCTCTTTGTGCACTTGACATTTTATGGGGTTTTGTGAGTATCAGTGAATGCAAATGAGCTGTGTCAGGAACAAGTGTTACAGGTGATCAACATACGCATGCGAGTACAAAGAAAAGCAGCATTTATGAAACTTTTAAATCTGCCAGAAAATGCAGATTGTTGATTTGGGAAAACATACAGCTCTCTGTTGCCTCTTTGCTCATGGTGTTTCAGGTAAGTTGTGTTCATTTGAGAGGCCAGATGTCATGACAGTTGTAATAATGCTAATATACAAGTGAGAACATGTGTCTGACTTAATAGTTTGAGATCCTTCAGCACAATTGGGAACGTATCATATCTACATTTACCTCATTTGGCCGATGCTTTTATCCAAAGCAACTTACAACCGAGACAGGATACAACAGAGCAGTTGAGCATGGATAAGGGCCTTACTGAAGAGTTTATCCTAGGAGTTTGGCAGTGCTGGGATTTAAACTCACAACCTTCCGATCAGTAGCCTGATGACGTAACCACTGACCTCTCACTATCTCAGCATATCTTTACATGAATGAAGGCACAACAGCACTGAAATACTGATAACTATGAGACCAGACACCTTCTGAAATTAACCAGACCTTGTAGAGTACAGAAAGTAAATGGAGATTGTTAATTTGGTGATTAAGGTCTACTTTCAGCATCTGGGGTCTCATTTATTAAACGTGTGCACATAGTTTTGTGCGTAAACCATGCATATGAATGTTTCTGTGCATTGAATGGGATTTATCAAGTCAATATGGATGTGGTATAATGCCATACTCTCTTGACCATGCATATGCAGGAACCCCTTATGGTAATAAAAAAAAAATTGTAATAGAAGGTAAGCTGATTATGAGGAGCTTCCATTCCAGTGAAAGTCTTCCAGTGGAAGATTACTGATTTTGGTGCTCACAAGATGCAGACAGAGGACACAGATGGAATGTAAAGTAAAATTAGATAAAAGCAATGTTTTAAAGATGGATTGGGATTATGCTTTCTTTGAAGATTTGGCTCATGCAGCTTTGTGGAAGGAGGAAAGTGTTTTTAGCACCACTGGAAACTCTATGCTGAGAGTGAGGAGTGGATCATCAGTCCATTTTATTTGTCCAGTGCAGTTTTAGTTGAACTCTATTCTAGGGCTTTTAGCTACAAATACATTTCAAATTGAAACTGAAGATGGTACATTTTCCAACCAAGTTAAATAATGTTAACTAGAGTTAAATAATGACATGTCTTGCCTTCATTCATATTGCTCAACCTGCTTTTAAAAACCACCATCAAAAAAGACCAAAAATGAAGAATTTTCATGCCATCCCAGAGTTTCTAAATGTAATTGGGGAAATAGAATGCACACACATACTCAAACTTTTTATTGTATTTATTTATTAGACAAACTACTCATAAATGAAACCATTTTTGCTTTGCTTGACTTTGTGCAACAGTATCTTTACTTCAATGTCGGTGAAGTTCATCTTCTTAGACCTTTTGGCATGCTCCATGTCACCTGAAACAAGCAGCACCACGAGCACGCTACTATGGGGACAACTTCCTTTTAAGGGGAAGTTGTTTACCATATATGGCGATTAGAGGAAGTTTCTTTATGCAAACAAGGGTGGACATGCACAAGCACATGAATTTAGAATGTGAGGGATTTGTCAATGGCCAGAGGTGTGATGAATACCAATTTTCTTGTGCATATGGGTGACTCTTACACACAAGTTTAGAAGTTGTTCTATGCACACTTTGATAAATAAGACCCCTTGTTTGTCAAATCCAAATCCATAAGTGAAAACATCCATGAGATGTAAAAATCTTTTCTTTATGGGTCCCTGTCTTTGTCTATGATTGAAAAAATGCATTTTGAATGTTTCAATGTTTATTTTATATTTTGAAGCAAGTGGATTAATTTCATACATTGAAATGTACAATTGACATAATTCTGAGGCCGGAATATAGATGTGCCCAATTTTGGTATTAATTAATTCAGCGTTGTCAGTTTCTTTGTATATAGTGTTTGTGAGGAAAACAGATAATATCATGTTTATCATAAAATCATTCTGCATTTATTTTTTTTTTTTACATTTTTCTTGTATTCCCTCTCTGTGTTTTGTAAAGGATCTTGAGAATAAAATGATTGTATTTATAAAACATGAGCTGGAGATGTTTAAGAAACTTCTGAAAGAAAAAAACACAAAATATTACGGAGAGGTGAGGGATGATCTGTGGAGTATTAAAGAAGCAGCTCTTGATATGGCATTGTACTTTCTGAAGATGATGGAACACAATGACCTCGCTGATGCACTCCAAGGTAAGAGATCAACAGCAGATGATGTTTCCTACTTAAATGCACAAGACATGCAAATTTGTGAATAGTCAGCTGAAAAGTTTCTACTACCGTTCATACTTTCTCTATTTTCTTAATAATATGATTAGATGTAGTGATGCCATGTCTACGATGTTTCATAGTGATTTAGAAATTTACTTCCTTGTATTTTTTAATGTCTGTCATTTTGTGTTTTATAATTGTTTAATGTATAATTGTTTAATTAGATGCACTAATAGGATTTCAGCAGTGTGCACTCAAATCAAACCTGTGTAAGAAATATCAACACGTATGGGAAGGAATTGCAAAGCAGGGAGAGTCCAACATTCTTAACAAGATCTACACAGATCTGTACATCACTACAGGCAGAATTCAACAAATGAATGAACAACATGAGGTGAGACAAATTGAAAAGCAAAGAACTAGTGTGAAAACTGAAGAAAATCAATTGGATCAAGAGCAGCAAATCAAATGCAAGAACATGTTTGAACCATTATCTGAAGAAGACAAACCCATCAGAACTGTGGTGACGCAGGGGGTTGCTGGCATCGGAAAATCCATCTGTGTGCAGAAGTTTGTTCTAGACTGGACTGAAGGGAAAGACTATCAGGACATCAAGTTCATATTTCCACTGCCTTTCAGAGACCTGAACCTGAAGGAGAAGGAAGTGTGCAGTTTGAGGGACATCATCTATCATTTTTTCCCAGAAACAAAAGGAATGAGATTCACAAATAGGTACAAAGTCATGTTTATCTTTGATGGCCTGGATGAGTGTCGACTTCCTCTAAAATTCCATGAAAATGAGAAGTGGACTGATCCATCAATGCCAGCTTCACTGGACACTATAATGACTAACCTCATTGCAGGAAATCTGCTTCCCTCTGCTCTCATCTGGATCACCACTCGACCAGCAGCAGCTGCTAAGATCCCTGCTGAACATGTGGACCGGGTAACAGAGGTGCGTGGCTTCAATGATGAACAAAAGGTGGAGTACTTCAGAAAGAAAATCAGCGATGAGAGTCTGGCCAACAGAATCATTGAGCATGTTAAAGGATCAAGAAGCCTCTTCCTCATGTGTCATATTCCAGTTTTCTGTTGGATTTCAGCTACTGTACTTGAGGGGATTTTGGGAAGAACAGAGAGTGAAGACATTCCACAGACTCTGACGGAGATGTACACCTGCTTTCTGATCTTTCAGACCGTACAGGGGGACAAGAAATACAATAGAAAGTATGCCTCAGACATTCCGTGGGATAAAGAGGGAATTCTTTCACTGGGAAAACTTGCTTTTAGTCATCTGGAAAAAAACAACCTGATTTTCTATGCACAAGATCTAGAAGACTGTGGAATTGACCCCAATAACATAAAGGTGTACTCAGGAGTGTGCACTCAGGAGACTGGCAGATTTCTAGGCACGGTTTTCAGCTTTGTGCATCTCAGCATTCAGGAGTTCATTGCTGCTTTATTTACATACGTGTGTGTCCGAAATGAAAACAAGAATGTTTTTGAGCTACCAGAAGAGAGCAAAGAAACAAAAGTTATTGATTTGCTTAAGATTACAGTGGACAAGGCTTTGGAAAGTGAAAATGGACACTTGGACCTTTTCCTCCGCTTCCTTCTGGGCCTGTCACTAGAGTCTAATGAGAAGCTCATTCGAGGTCTGCTGACAAACTCAGGAAGCAGCTCTGACTGCCAAAAGGACATCGTTGGGTACATCAAGTCCAAACTTGAACAAAATCCATCTCCAGAGAGATCAATCAATCTGTTCTACTGTCTGAATGAGTTAAATGATGATTCACTGGTGAAAGAGATCCAAAGCTACATGAGCTCAGGACGTCTCTCTGAAGCTGAACTCTCACCTGCTCAGTGGTCTGCTCTGGTCTTTGTGTTGCTGACATCAGAGGAGGATCTGGAAGTGTTTGAGCTACAGAAGTTCATAAGATCAGATGAATGCTTTAAGAGACTGCTACCAGTCGTCCAGGAAGCCACAACAGCTCTGTAAGTTAAATCTGTTTCTCCATTTAGCTGGTTTGTTCTCACATACATTCATGAGCAACCTGCCAAGAAATGTTGATCAAATGGCATAAACACTATAAACACATAATGTAACTTAAAATTGAGATACTGAAATGAGTTATGTTTGTTTTTGTTGCCTGCAAATTACATTTTTCTTTCTGAAATAAATGTGGAATTTTCTTTCAGCTAGCACAGTGAAATGAATTAAAGTTTGCTTGACCAAGTTAGATGGTTAAAAGTATGTGGACATCATATTCCAAAACTATGGACATTAATATGGAGTTGATTCCTCTTTGTTGCTATAAAAGACCAACAATTTGGAACTAAGTCATGCTTTGTGCAACTAGTGATAGATAACTTTTACTCACTGACATTTTCTGCTTTCAGTCTCAGTGAGTGTAACCTGACAGACAGAAGCTGCTCGGTTTTACACACAGTTCTCAGCTCAGAATCCTCCAAGCTGACTGAGGTGGATCTGAGCAGTAATCCATTGCAGGATTCAGGAGTGAAGCTGCTTTGTACTGGACTGAAGAGTCCAAATTGTAATCTGGAGAAACTGAGGTGAGTTTGTCTCTCCTATTCAAGTTCAAGCTTCAAGTTTATTTGTCATTTGCTCAAAATGTCAGGAGCAGTTGTACATTGAAATCCTTGTTGTCAGGCTTTTACCAGTAAAGTGGTAATAGTGCCCTTTTATTTATAGAGTAGACTAGGAGGGTTAATAGAAGGATTGTTGGTTTGGAAAAGAACTTTATGTTTATGGTTAGATAGATAGAAACTACACAGATGTTCAAACTTTTAAAGAAAACATTACATTTATCTTTTAATTCTGATTCTGATATCCATCCAAACCACCAAGCAAAGGCTATAATAGTAAGATATAATTACTATGTAAAAAGCTTTAATGTGGCTGTGTACTTCTATACTGAATGAAACAGGACCACAGAGAACAAGCATACAGTCTAGCATACTCAACCAGAAATCAAATAAATAAAGTAGATGCAAGGTGAGTAATTTTACAAAGCAAATGTTTGGCAGAGTGATGTACATATATAACCAAAGACTGTTGTTATACAGTCTTTGTCAGTCAAATTTTAAAAAATGCTACTCTCCACTAAGGGTAAAGCAGAGAATTCAGAAATTCAAAACTTTATATTTAAAAAAAGTAAACATCTTAAACTAAATCCCACCAAATAGAAAATGTTAGATTTTATGCTGTGATCTTTTTCATGATTAAATAATAACAAACTTTTGTCCTTTTAGACTTTCAGACTGCAGTATAACAGAGGAAGGATACGCTGCTCTGGCTGAAGCTCTGAAATCATCACACCTGATAGAGCTGGATCTCAGAGGGAACGACCCTGGAGCATCAGGAGTGAAGCAGCTCACTGATATACTACAGGATTCAAAGCTAAAGACACTGAGGTGAACAATATATACTTCACTTTTATGAGGGGAAATAATTATTTCAGTAGAAAGTCCACTTCAATGCACTACAACAACTACAAACAAATAGAACTGACGGAATTGTTTTAATAAGAACAACTTCAGTTCCAACAATGTCACAAAATGACAATTCAGCTCTGAAGCAGATTTATTTTTGGATCTAAAAGTGGGTAGACTTTCATTTTAATCAGCATTTAAAACATTAAAAAACCCATCCTTATGTTTTTTTTTTTTTTACAAACAATTATTTTACAAATAATTGAAGTGTAGAAATCATAGAAATCCATTCAGATCCATTATAATAATTAAAATAATTAATTTATTTACATAATTGTCAGCAGTATGAATGCTCTTATAGATCTATAGCATTATACGTCACATTTGCACTTCATGACCTTCACATCACATGACATTCTTGAATGCTTTACATTTAGGTGTACATAAGATGAGCAAGAGATCCAGTAAATCGCTAACCCACATACATAAAGCTGGAAGTATTAAAATAAAATCTAAATTACATTCACTAAATGATTAGCTGGCTGCTTCTTCCCTAAATAGTTCTTGCATAATTTGAAGCAGT
The DNA here is from genome assembly GCA_022985145.1 of Pangasius djambal. Classification (NCBI taxonomy): domain Eukaryota; kingdom Metazoa; phylum Chordata; class Actinopteri; order Siluriformes; family Pangasiidae; genus Pangasius; species Pangasius djambal. The sequence continues at coordinate 265,028 of CM040980.1, forward strand.
GCTTTAGGTCATTGTCCTGTTGTAGGAGTAAATTGGCTCTAATCAAGCGCCATCCCCAGTGTACGGCATGGCATTGCAAAATGGAGTGTTCAAGATTCCCTTTACCCTGTAAAAACTTCACACTTTACCAGCACCAAAGCACCTCAGTCCATCACATTTCCTCTACCATGCTTAACAAATGGCATCAAGCACTCCTCTGTCATCTTTTCATTTGTCCTGCACCTTACAAATGTCCTTCACTGTGATCCAAACACCTCAAACATAGATTTCTGACTATAGGGTGAATGCTGGGTATTTCTAACATTATACAAAAATGTTGTGAAACCTGTAAAAGAGCTGCACTCCTAACCATATCTCTTAATAATTTATTTAATCTAACCTGCCGCTTCTAGCATTTACACTGCTCTGTGCCACAATACCACCAGTGTGGATGAACATGGAAATACAGAGAATATGAAATGCTGCAAACGTATGCCTCATTTTTGTGTGTATTCCATAATCACACACACACACACACACACACACACACACACACACACACACACACACACACACACACACTTCTAATCTGACCCTGTAATAACTCTACCCTAAAATATCACAGAATTGATTAAAGTGCAATTTAATGTAGTGGACACTGATATCAGCCATGCGTGTTACTAAGTAAGTGAAGTTTTATAAATATTATGCTGAAATTACTGCATGCTGCATGTTGATGGCTGTGTACTTCTTTATGTAGTCTAGTGTTTGAGCAGTTTGTGTATGGTAGTGTAATATGACCATCTTAAGTAAAGTGCTTTAATTATGAATCAATAATTTTAAAGCTTAATAGTTTGTAGAAAGTGATATTGTGCCATCTCCAATACAGACTCATTTAACAAGATGTCTAATGGATTTGCCTGCAGTATTAATGAGGCTAAAGTTAAAATTAACTCTGAAATTGCTAATAATGTAATTTGCTTTTGTCCCCTTGCTGCAGACTGTTAAAAAGTCCTGATGCAGAGAAGGCCTATGATTTTCTGACTGAGGTTCTGGGTACAAACCCATTACTGCAGAGAGAACTGGATCTGAGTGGAAAAATAAAAGGAGACTCAGGAGTGAAGCAGCTCTCTGCTCTACTGGAGGATTCACACTGCAGAACTGAGAGACTTATGTGGGTATTATAATGTTATTTTTAATATAAAATTACATTTCCTATTTTTAAGCAAGATCAAATCTGGTTATTTTATATTTTGCTTACAATTTTACTAAATCTGACCATTACATGATTCATGTGAATTCATTCATTGATCAACCTTGGGTTAAAAAATGTTGCTTAAAGTGAAGATTTTCTTTCCACTGTTGCCTGTTATCTTTAGACTAAAGGACTGTGGTATTACAGAAGAAGGCTGTTCTGCTTTGACTTCATTGTTTCATTAAAACCATGCACACATATACGCCTGGAAACATCTTGGCATACAACATAAATGCCATCAAATGTTCTCTCTTTAGTCTTTCAGACTGCAGTATAACAGAGGAAGGATACGCTGCTCTGGCTGAAGCTCTGAAATCATCACACCTGATAGAGATGGATCTCAGAGGGAACGACCCTGGAGCATCAGGAGTGAAGCTGCTCACTGATTTACTACAGGATTCAGACTATAAACTAACAACACTGAGGTGAGCAATTTATAATAATTAATGTAACAGAATGTTTTCCAAGGGAATTTATTTACAAGTAAATGTGTTTTATTACTATTTGATGAGACCAAAATACTATAGCAAGGTATATTTAATATAAAATTATTAATGAGAATTTTCTCACTCCTTGCAGACTGTTGAAAAGTCCTGAAGCAGAGGAAGCCTGTGAATATCTGACTAAAGTTCTAGATGCAAACCCCTTACTGCAGAGAGAACTGGATCTGAGTGGAAAAATAAAAGGAGACTCAGGAGTGAAGCAGCTCTCTGCTCTACTGAAGGATTCACACTGCAGAGCTGAGAAACTTAAGTGTGTACACTGAATAATGATAATAATAATAATAATAATAATAATAATAAATAATATTTAATAAATAAATAATAAATAATTCAACAAATAAATAGAATATTTAAATAAATATAAGGGTGACACAGTGATGCACCGGGTAGCATTTTCACCTTACAGCTCCAGGGCCCCTGGTTCAATCCTAAACTGTCTGTGTGGAGTTTCATTAATACTCTTTATTGTGAGGAATCAGTTAAGATGGTTTGGGCACATTACATGGATTGTCATCTTTCTGGTCATGTTTCTGCTAGAGAGGTATCAGGCACATCCCATTGGACTGAGACACCAGGGCAGAACCAAGATACACAGGAGAGATTAAAGTCAGGAAATGAATGGATGAATGGATGGATGGTGTAGTGGCCTAAACATTAAATTGTATACTGTGTAAATATACTGTGACAATATTATTCATATACAATTGACGACATTCAATTTTTAATGTGAATATTTCATCAAAACAAGTCATAATTTTTTGCATCAATCAAGAAACATAACTTAAGAACTTTTATTACATGTATTGTCTACTTGAACACATTGTTTGAACATATTGGCTTTTCTGATTTTCTTTAGGCTTATTAAACGTGGCCCAAGAGGGAAGGCTGTATAACTCTGGCAGAAGTTCTCAGTTCACATGCCTGTTTTCTAACTGAGCTGGACTTAAATGACATTTCTTCTACTATAAATAGGAATGCCATGATTTCCAGTGTGCTAGAGAGCCTCTTATTGTTTATTGCTTCCTAAAATTGCACCTTAGAGTGATGAGAAGATGTTTGTGAATTTTATTGTTTATTCTGACATATTGTTATTCAGTCTTTCAGCCTGCAGTATAACAGAGGAAGGATACGCTGCTCTGGCTGAAGCTCTGAAATCATCACACCTGATAGAGCTGGATCTCAGAGGGAACGACCCTGGAGCATCAGGAGTGAAGCAGCTCACTGATTTACTACAGGATTCAAACTGTAAACTAGAGAAACTGAGGTGAGCTGATATTATAACAATGATAATATATACATTCCACGACCCCCAGGCTTTTGTTCAGTAATATTTTTTTTTGTTATGATTAATTTCTATGTACAAATTTAGATGATGTATTTTCAGGATGTAGAACGGTTGGGCCGCAATACCCTGTAGAATAATTTATGAAATAACTTTTGTGGCTATTGGTATATTGGTCTTCCCCTTTAACCTGTTACCTTCCCCTTAACCTGTTACCGACCCTTTGAGACCTCTTGATAACACCACCACCACCACCAACAACAACAACAACAACAATGAAAACATCCAACAGACTCTCCAGAAGATTTTGTCTTTTAAATGAGCAAAATAACACGCCTTCTCTGTTTGACTATAAAATATTAAATTTGGGACATGTCTATCTAAAATAATGAAATAATGGGGAAGAATCAATGAAAATGCATTAATTGATGCAGAAAGTTAGTTTAGAAACAGTGAATATATTGTAAATGAATACTACCTACCATCAGGTATTAAATTCGTGGATGCTTGTTTCCACTATTTGAAGACAAAACAAACCATTACTTCATTATCGTTTCTCTGAATTATGCCTCAGTACCTCAAAATAATGATAAAGTTTCTTTAAATTACAGTGTAATATTACTGCACAGCTCACAGCTCTGATTAGTTCACAGCTCTGATTCTGACAGCATTACAAGATTTGGGTTTCTTTCTATTTGCCCTATAAACAGTCAAACACTCATGTCAAAAGTCAAAAGGCTCTTTTATTTTGCTTTCATATTGTATTTCAAACAGTTTTTTAAACTTCTAATTACTGTTATACTTGACATCACTTTCACTTGTCTGGGAGTCTCCTTGAGATTCACCACAGGTATTGACCAGTTAGGACATGCAAATACACAATTATGTATTATTTCTTCTCTTTGCTTTGCACAAGATATATTTTATGCAATTGCACATGCATACCATTTTCATTTGGTATTCAAGAGTTTCATTTGTTTGTATGCTGAAAACTCCAAGTCCTGAGATTTAAAGTTTTGTGTATCCACATTGTAAAGCATTCTGTTAGTTGGTTTAAAGCAAACAGTACCTAAAATTTGCCAAATTTGCCAATACAGTCTGTAGTTGGCAGAAATTGAATTAATAGCAGATTAATGATAAATTCGTATTACATAATTCTCTCTATGCAGACATTGAATTAAAATATAGTTTAAAATCTGATCAATAATGATGCTTCATGCAAAAGTAGTGATAGTCAGCATTCCATCTTATTTCTAGAAGACAGCTCTTTATGTATTTTAATTGTGTAGTATTTTATAGGTAACAGCAAGGGCATGGTGAGAATTAATTTCTTTATTCTGTAAATAATTGAAATAAATCTCATTTCCAGGACATCTAAACTTTAACCACGAAACACAAAATCTTGGAATATGTACATATGATTTTAGTTAACAGATAATTCTCTTTAAAACACACAAAAGCTTCTCAGTCATGGTGTCTTCTCTGACTAGGAATGCATTTTCTATTTTTCCCCATATAAATATTGTTTCTTTCTCTGCAGGTTGTTGAAAAGCCCAGCTGCACAGGAAGGCTATGATTTACTTGATAAAGTTCTGGGTGAGAACCCTTTACTGCAGAGAGAACTCAATCTGGGTGAGAAAATAAAAGGAGACTCACAGGTGAAGCAGCTCTCTGCTCTACTGAAGGATTCCCACTGCAGACCGGAGATACTCAAGTTAGTTTTTATCAGTTATTCCCTTACATTTACATTAAAACAGTATAATGCATTCCTTTTGGAATGTAATAACAGTGTTTAACATTTAACTGTATATTACCTATATTGTACATTAAAAATAATAGATAAAATATTTAAACAAAAGACTTATCTTACTTGTTTTCTCTCTGTATCCAGGGTAAATAACAGCCAGATGAAAAATGAAGGTTGTGCTGCTCTGGCATCAGCTCTGTGTTCAAACCCCTCACACCTGAGAGAGCTGGAGCTGAGTGGAAACACACTGGGAGGATCAGGAATGAAGGAGCTCTGTGCTGTGCTGAAGAATCAACACTTTAAACTGCTGAAACTGGGGTAATGTCATCAATTAAAATAAAAATTGAAAAGGCTGTCACAAAGCAGATCAGTTCATTCAGGCCTGTTCGATTGGTAATAGTGTTACTGTTTGAAACCACCAAATTTTTAGTATTAAAAGAAAAAAAAATAGTGGATAAGTATTGCTAAGGGACTTATCCCTAACGAAGCGAAGTTGTGTGACACCCCCCCCCCCCCTTTTTTAAAATATTTCATTTCAGTTATATATTCCATGTATAATGTCTGTGATATCCCTTCCTCTGTATTTTGCTGTCTTGTTTGTATTTTGTTGAATTATTGTTATTATTATTTAAAATTATCCCTGTAAATTGCCAAAAAACGCAATAAAATAAATAAATAAATAAATAAATAAATAAACTAATAATACTAATACTGGGTAGATGACCTTATGGCATGACAAATGTCCAGTTTGGGTGAGTCTGCAGGAGATCAGCAGTTTCAAACCAGTCCGTCTGGCATCAGCAACCATGCCACGGTCAAATTCACTGAGGTCGCACTTTTCCCCCATTCTGACCTTTCAGTGATATTATGCATTTTGCTGGATAACTGCATTAATGACCAAGTGTCCATGTTCCTAATGAAGTGGTCAGTAAGAATATGTGGAGTATTCCCTTCCCCTTATAATTTGTTGTCAATTTATCATATATTACATGTAAATCAGCAGGCTTTTTAGCCTCAATGTAGTTTCTAAATGATTATTACATTTTTATTGTATGGTGGAGATCCTAAGCCCTGAGCTTTAATATTTGCTATATCCACATTGTCCAGAAAATTTAAGAAAATGGTTGGTATTAAGCAAGCAGTGCCAGGAATTTGCCAGTCCTGTCTGTCACTACACTGGACTTGGCAAAATATGCTGTTAATAGCATATTAGTACAAACCAAACTGTACAAAAAAATACCCTTCATCAAAATCGGACAATGTGCATTTTAACCACATGTGAATTGTTTGAGCACAAAACATTGTTTCATTCTTAACATAATTCTTGACAATGGTTTCATAATAATAATAATAATAATAATAAGAAGAAGAAGAACATGATTCAATAATTGTTCATATTATGTTCACAAATTAAGTCTGTACAAAGGGGCCAAGTAATTTGTTTTATAGTTGAATGAGTCCCTGGGATCAAAAGCATGAAAATCGCTCATTTAGAGTAATGGAAAGCACACTGAAAATAGTTAAAGAAAACTGCTGAGACTGTTTTCTCTCTCCCTTTCTCTCTCTCTCTCTCTCTCTCTCTCTCTCTCTCTCTCTGCAGGTTGTGTAAGTGCAGTCTCACTGAGGAAGATTGTGCTGCTGTTGTATCAGCTCTAAGAACAAACCCCTCACACCTCAAGGAGCTGGACTTGAGTGACAATACGATTGGAAGCACAGGAATGAAGGAGCTCTCTGCTCTACTGCAGAACTCAAACTGCACTCTGGAGATACTGAAGTAAATGATTTTTAGTCTTTCTGGGAAAAAAATGAACAAGAGATTAAAAAAAAAGAATTGTAAGAAAGGTCTATAATAGATTTTTAAAAAAAAAAAAAAAAACTGAATTATTTTCAATTAAAACTGATTATCTGGCATAATTTTACTCTATGAATAAGCCAAAGAAACTTTTAAAAAGTTAATCTAAATCCTTTAGTTACAAAAAGGTGACCCCTGTAGCATAACTTATTTCATTATTATTATTCATTAACTTATTTATTTTATGTTAATTAATCTAAGTATAGGAATCCCATGTGAAATGTGACTGTACCTGTGCTTCCCTTAAATAATGGTTATAAATGTTGTCTACTGCAGTCTCTACTGAAATTAATATTAATTTCAAACCCCACAAAGATGTTATACTGTCACTATCATGTCATTGTCTCACCATGTAATGTGATTTATTATTGTTTTCTTTCAGACTAAATAAATGTAGTCTCACGGAAAAAGAATGTACTGAACTGGCTAAAACTCTGGAATTAAACTCATCACATCTGAAAGAGCTGGACCTCAGAGGGAACTACAGTGTGTCACTGTTGAATATTTTTAGATATTTTCTAGGGAATTCAAACTCTAAATTGTTTGTGAGGTAAGTTTTTGTTTTACACAAACTTGATTTTTTTACAACACTAGAAATATTTTGTACTTTGATATTTTACTTTTTATGCTTCTGACACTAAGAGGTGAAGGCGTTATGTTTTCAGGTTGTCTGTCCATCCAAGAGTCTCATTAGCGTGATATCTCAAGTGCGAGTGGTTGAATGTTTGGAGGATTTATATGGTAATAGCATCGTAACCAGCAGATGAACTGATTAGATTTTGGAATTGATCCAATCAGGGTCAAGGTCACTGCAAGGTCAAATGTCAGAAATAGTTTTTCTTCAATAGCTTCCTACACGTTTGAAGTACATTTTGGCATTTCTGGCATACCAGCCAGTGAGAAGACAAAGTAGACTTGCTGGTAGCGGAGACCTCCCCATCCATGCCATTGGCACTGAGTTCGACTTGTTAAAGTTCTGCACACTTTAGCAATTTAGCAAAAACTACAGACAGTCCAAACCCATGAGTGTTGGTATTGGGACTAACTATTTCTGTTACAAATGATTAGCAACAGATACAAATAATTAGTCCCTGTAAATATCTTTTTTTTTTTTTTTTACTGAACTGACCTCTGGGAAAAAAAATTTCACAGGGTCAATTTTTTTAAATTTAGTAATGTATAAATTTCTGAAAACTACAGTGTGACAAGTCACTCATGAAAGAGAGGTAGCATGCAAGTGCAGAGTTTATTGTAACACGGCAAAACACAACTGAATTCCATGAGTCAGGGCAAGAGGTTCAAAATTACAAAGAATCCACCTGACTCTTTAACAAATCCAAAGGGCAAATATAATGATCAGAAACCGGAACAAAACAATGTCAAAACCAGGACAAGCTCACAAAAAACACGGCTCAGAAAAGCTTTTAAAAGATTGCAAGACCTTATGAAGACATAAGATTAGAAAGTAACCTACGTAAATAAAGTCAGTGCTAATGCTGTTATTGTTAATGCTGATGTAGCGGGACGGTACGGGACAACAGAAATTATTACACTAAACAAGACGACTACGCCACCCCAGGACTTTCACCCAGGGAAATACTATGTGCCAGTGAATATTAATCAAAGGAACACAGGTTCGGTTCTACTAAGAAATAGAGCAAGAGACGTAGGTACAAAAGATGCTTTGCTTTATTATTCAATAAATCACCTTTTAAA
>CM040980.1:273461-289926 GCA_022985145.1 Pangasius djambal
GTAACATTCAAGAACAGGAAAGCCAGATTAGACTTTGCCAGAAAACATCTAAAAAAGCCTCCCATGTTCTGGAATAAGATTCTTTGGACTGATGAAACCAAGATTAACTCGTACCAGAATGATGGGAAGAGAAAAGTATGGCGAAAGAAAGGAACAGCTCATGATCCAAAGTATACCACATCATGTGTCAAACATGGTGGAGGCAGTGTTATGGCATGGGCATGTATGGCTGGCAATGGAATGGGCTCACTGGTGTTTATTGATGATGTGACTGCTGACAGAAATAGCAAGATGAATTCTGAGGTGTATGGGGCTTTACTCTCTGCTCACATTCAGTCAAATGCTAGAAAATGACAGGATGCTGCTTCACAGTGCAGGTGGATAACGACCCTAAACATACTGCGAAAGCAACTCAAGACTTTCTGAAGGCAAAGAAATGGAATATTCTTCAATGGCCAAGTCAGTCGCCTGATCTCAACCCAGTAGAGCTGCTTTTCACTTACTGAAGACAAGACTGAAGGCAGAAAGACCCACAAACAAGCAGCAACTGAAGGTGGCTGCAGTGAAGGCCTGGCAAAGCATGGTGATGTCCATGGGCTCCAGACTTCAGTCAGTCATTGACTGCAAAGGATTTTCATCCAAGTATTAAAATTAAGGTTATATTTACAATTATGTCACTTTGTCCAAATACCTTTGAGCCCCTGAAAATGGAGGTACTTTGTTGAAAATGGCTGTAATTCCTAAATGGTAAATGCTATATTTTTGTGGAGCGTCTTAAAATAAAGCTGAAAGTCTACACTTCAATCACATCTTGATTGTTTTATTTTAAATCCATTGTGGTGGTGTATAAAGGCAAAGTCACGAAAACTCTGTCACTGTCCAAATACTTCCGGACCTATCTTTATATATATATATATATAAGATAGGTCCGATATATACATAGTCCTTTCCGAAACTATTGGTACGGCAAAGCCAATTCATTTTTGCTGTAGACTGAAGACATTAGGGTTTGAGATCAAAGGATGAATATGAGAAGAGAGTTTAGAAGTTCAGCATTTAGATTGCAGATGAGCAAAAATATTGGAACATGTGATTGGCAGGTGTTCTGTGTTTCCTATATGTGTCCAGTTAGATTGATTGTTTAAACAATAAATAGCTCTGAACATCTACTCTTGGTTTTAGCCTTCAGTTTCACCTGTGAAAACTACATTTGTTGTTAAAAAAGCATAAGCCAACATGAAGATCAGACAGCTGTCTATGGGAGAAAAGCAAGCTATCTGAAGTTGAGAAAAGAGGCAAAATCATTGCAGAAAACATGGGGCATAGCCAGTACAACAATTTGGAATGCCCTGAAAAAGAAAGAAACCACTGATGTACTGAGCAACAGACACTGAATGAGTCAGCCAAGGAAAACTACAGCAGCTGATGACAGAAACAACCTCCACAACCTATCACATTTCACCTTTCAAAGAACACTTCAAGAGCAGAAATATAGAAGCCATACCACAAGATGCAAACCACTCTTCAGCAGTAAGAATCAGAAAGCCAGATTGGAATTTGCAAAGAACCAAGATTAACCTCTACCAAAGTGATGGAAAGGCCAAAGTGTGGAGGAAGAAATGATCTGCTCATGATCCAAAACATACAAGCTCATCTGTGAAACATTAATTAAACACTAATTTTTATTGATGACGGAACTCATGGTGGTAGCAGCAGAATAAATTCAGAAGGTTACAGGAACATTTTTTCTTCCAATTTACAGAGAAATACATCCAAATTAAAAAGAAAATTAATCCATCATGCAGCAAGACAACGACCCAAAACACACTGCCAACTCAACAAAGGACTTTATCCAGGGGAAAAAGTGGAAGGCTGTAGATTGGCCAAGTCAATCAACAGACTTTAAACCAACTGAGCAGCATTTCCCCTCCTGAAGAGGAGACTGAAGGGAGAAGCCTCCCAAAACTAACAACAACTGAAAGAAGCTGCGCTACAAGCCTGGAAAAGCACCACGAAAGAAGAAACCAACAATTTGGTGACATCAGTGAGTCACAGGCTTGATGCAGTTATTGCAAGCAAGGGATAAGCAACCAAATATGAAATGTTATTTACTTTAATTTACTTCAAGATTTATCTGTTCCTATACTTTTGCTTGCCTAAACATTGGTTGGTCTGATACAAAAGGTTTTATGTTGTTTAACACATCTAGATGTAAATACCAGAAAATAAAAGCTGAAATCCCAAATTCTCATCACATATCCATCTTTTGGTCTCAAACTCAAATGTCTTTGGTTTATATATATATATGTATATACACACACACATATATACACACACACACACACGCACACACACCGATCAGCCTCCAAAACAGCTCTGACCAGTCGAGGCATGGACTCCACTAGACTTTTTTCTGTTTCCAACACATCAACTTTGGGAACTGACTATTCACATGCTGGCTAATATATCCCACCCTTTAACAGGTTCCACTGTAAGGAGATAATTAATCAGTTTTTTTAATGATATGGCTGATCGATGTGAACTGCAATTTCATATTCTCCTGTTGTTTTCACCAGGACCAAGCTAAGCTAATTAAGAGACAGCAGACATTAGACTTTCTGAAAAGTGAATGTGAGGAACTCAAAACATCTGAAATGAATCATCAAGAGGAGCAATGCAAGATACAAAGGTAAGCATGTAGAATGCAAAAATGTGATATAATCTACTGCTGCCTTAGATTATTCAAAATAAAAAAAAGGAAATCTACACTAACCTAAATTTATAAAGGATTTGTTAAAGGTTTTGCATGGAGAAGGGCCTGAATGAAATATAGTACAGAATGTAATATTTTATTATTTTTTAAAGCATGTTTAAAAAAATGTTTAAGAAAAATATAAAAATTACTATTGTGAGAACTTAATAAAAAAATCCCAAAAAAAAGGTCCAAAAATGGGAACAAATTTGAAAACCAGTAGTGAATTACTAACGTACTGGTAATAATTAAATACGAGGGTTTTGCATATTATGTTCAAATGTATGCTAGTAGGAAGTATATCTAGTGAGAAAAGGGTTAAAAAAAAAACACAGGCACAGGAACAAAACTGGTAAACTGAGAGGTCGGAAAATCTCTGTGAACAGATCCAAGACCAGTAAAGTTGCATGATAAGGTCAGAGTAATGTAATAAGCAATAACAACTTGAAAAAGGAGAAAGATGAATCAGAGACCTCTGGTGGTGTAGTATAGTATGAGAGCCATAAATTGATTCTATATGTTGATATTTACTTTTAAAACAGAAAGTCTTAAATAAAGTCTTTTTAGAGAACTCTCTTTCTTTCTCTAACACACATACACATACGCATACACATATACATGCAAATACACACACACACACACACACACACACACACACACACACACACACACACAAACTGCAACCCATCTTTTCAACATACAGTGGATTGTTTGTAGAGAGAATAACATGCAGGAAGCTGCACATGTTAATAACTAGCTGCTATTGTAGAGCTACTGTCCAGGTTGTTAACGGGATGGGACAAATGTGTTCTAGAGACCAACTGACTGAAATCAAGTCAAATGTGTACAGGATGAATCATGAAAAGGTTTTACAGGTCATTGACTGCAAATGATTTGCATCCAAGTATTAAAATAAACCTTATATTTAAGATTATATTAGTTTGACCAATTACTTTTGAGCCTGTGAAAATGGAGGGACTCTGCAAAAAATGGCTGTAATTCCTAAACGGTTAATGCAATGATTTTTGTTAAACCCCTTGAATTAAAGCTGAAAGTCTGCACTTCAGTCATGTCTTAATTGTTTCATTTCAAATCCATTGTGGTGGTGTACAGAGGCAAAATTATGAAAATTGTGCAACTGTCCAAATACTTATGGACCTGACTGTACAGTGAGCAAAAGTTATATATGGCAGCATTATTGCATTAAGCCTTTGGTTTTAGGCAGCTGATTAATAATTAGACAATCTGAGGGAATCAGAAAGCATCCTGAGATGTGCATCACAGTGTTTTGTAGATAGAATTGCTAAAGCAATTTTTTTCTCTACTCTTTAGCGGAACTGAGGAAACATCAAATTCTCCTGTACTCAGCTGTGTGTCCTTTAAGAGTGACCGCTCAATGCCGTCTCCTCTCAACTTTAAAGATGAAACATCCTCTGTGGAAAGGTATTCCTCTCTTCTTCTTGCTTATTCTAGTCTTGTGTCATGTAGGGTTAATATATTGTATGTACTATGCCTACAGGTTAGTGCAAAAGTTAGCATCCCTTGTGGTTTCTGGGTAGAAAAGGAAATGTTTGTCAATAAGGGAATCTGCCAATAACCCTTGGTAAACTTCAGCATAGAATAAAAATGATCTACACCCAGGTGTTCCAGAAGCTAGTCAGTACAAGGCACTGTTTGCACATTTAAATTTTTAAAGTGTCTGTTGAGTCAGAGTAGGACAGCTTTATTTTCTAGTGTTTTCACAATTCATTCTGAACCACTTTTCTTTTGTGTTCTTGCAAGCAGTATGGCTAGATGCACACAAAGGGTGGATGTGGGTAGAGGTCAGAGGAGTCTCAGTGTTATGTTCCATTAGGTCAATGCAAAACCCAAACCTAACCTAGTAGGTCAGGGATAAAATATCCAAAAAAAATTTGGCTTGCAATTGGGCAACCATTGCTCCATAGGAGGGTGAGAGATGGTGTCCAAATAGGTTATGAGTGGGATTCGATGTTTTTGCACAGAGCCACAACTCATCTCTCTCTGCCACCATTATTGTCAGAGCAACAGGAACCACCAATGTTTGAGGAAATTGTGGTGGTAAATCTACCATATTTATCTTGTCTCAATACTTCATAGTCAACTTCTCCAACCCCATATGTGACCTTGAAGGGCTCTTGCTGCTTGGCAGTAATCACAAGTTATTATGAGCTAGAGGTGAAAAAGTATACAAGTGCTTTATCTCTGTTGCAAATTGTCTCAACTGGAATCACCTATTATTGTTTCATTGCTGCCTTTCCTGTGCCTGGAGCAATTCTCCCATGAGAAGAGCCCAATGTGTGGAGTTCCAGGAGTTCAGATATCACACCTGCAAAGTAATTTACAATGTTTGTTTGTCCACAGAACCCAAAAACAGAAACCAAAAATCATCTGCAGAAATGGGATAGAGTCCATATTCAAGGTATGTATGTGTTGTGTAATTAATATATACTTTTTTAAATTAAAAAGTTACAGCAGCATTGTGTGTAATCAGACAAAAGTGTATTTCAATCTGTTTTAAAGTTACAGCTTTTCCTCTGACTACTGACACTAGAGACTCCTTCCATGAATGTGAAATAAGTCTCCTTACAGAAAACTACACCATATTAATGATTACTCACATTTTTGATATATTTATGTGGAGCGGTCGTTGTAAAGGTTGTGTAAATCAGCTGTTACTAAAGAAATGTATTAGAATAAGAAAAGTAATCAAATTAACACCTTCAGTCAGAATCCAGAATTCAACAGAAATGTGGAATGAAATCATATAACAGATTACGTAGCTTTTTTTAAAATTTATTTAGTAATTTTATGTTATCGTGTTTTTTAAATAAGGAACTGGAGCATAAAGTCATCACACTGTTGAAGAACGAGCTGAACAGGTTCAAAAAACTACTGAGTACTGATGACCCAGCATGCTCTGAGAGGGGGGAGGAGGAGAAGGATCTGGACTATGTTAGAGAGGGTTTGCTGAAGATCACACTACATATGCTGAAGAACATGAAGCAGAAAGATTTCGCTCACAAGCTGCAGAACAGTAAGAGCTTTATGTTATTAATATTCTATAATATTCTATCACTTTAAGGAAAACACATTGGTCCACTGGTCTATATTATCATACTGATTTTATCCTAATGAATACAGTTTTTTAACAAATTAATGACTCAGAGATAATCCTAGTGTTTTGGTTCGTTTACATCATATTTATGTATTTATTAGGAATGAATTCCAGTTTTTGACCAGTATTGACTTTCACGTTGTGTGTAGTGTTCATACATGAAAATAATAACCATCATATTTTTTTTTGTTTGTAAGAGCTGGCCCATGTGTATCAGCAAAAACTCAAATCCAGATTTCTAGATAAATTTAAAATGATTAATGAAGGAATCTCACAGCATGGGACATCAGCACTTCTGAATGAGATCTACACAGAGCTCTACATCACAGAGGGTTGGAGTGGAGATATCAATAATGAACATGAGGTGAGACAGATTGAGACAGCATCCAGGAGAACAACAACAGAGGAGACATCCATCAAATGTAATGACCTCCTTAAAGACAAGTCCATCAGAAGTGCGCTGACTAAAGGAGTTGCTGGAATTGGAAAAACTGTCTCTGTGCAGAAGTTCATTTTGGACTGGGCTGAAGGAAAAGCAAATCAGGATGTCACCTTCATGTTTCCACTTCCCTTTAGAGAGCTGAATTTGGTGAAGCAGGAAAGCTTTAGTCTGATGAACCTTCTTCATCAGTTTTTCCCTTACATTAAGGACTTGGAAGTAATAGACAGCGATGCCTACAAAGTCCTGTTCATCTTTGATGGTCTGGATGAGTGTCGACTTCCTCTAAATTTCCAGAACAATGAGAGTTTGTGTGATGTGACAGAGTCAGCCTCAGTGGATGTGCTGCTGACAAACCTCATCAAAGGGAATCTGCTTCCCTCTGCTCTCCTCTGGATAACCTCTCGACCAGGAGCAGCCAATCAGATCCCTCCTGAGTGTGTAGACCAGGTAACAGAGGTACGAGGCTTCAGTGATCCTCAGAAAGAGGAGTACTTCAGGAAGAGGATCAGTGATCAGAGCCTGGCCAATAAAATCATCAGACACGTGAAGTCTTCAAGAAGCCTCTACATCATGTGCCACATCCCAGTCTTCTGCTGGATTTCAGCCACTGTTCTAGAGAGAATGTTGGGTGAAGCAGAGAGTGGAGAGATCCCCAAGACTCTGACTCAAATGTTCACACACTTTCTGATCTTTCAGATCAAACACAAGGACCAAAAGTACCATCAGAAATGTGACCCTGATCCTCAGCAGATCAAAGAGAGTATCCTATCTTTAGGAAAACTGGCTTTCCAACAGCTGGAGAAAGGAAACCTGATGTTCTATGAGGAAGACCTGATAGAGTGTGGCATTGATGTCAGAGAAGTGGCAGTGTACTCAGGAGTGTGTACCCAAATCTTCAGAACAGAGTCTGGACTCTACTTGGGAAGGATGTTCAGCTTTGTGCATCTGAGTGTTCAGGAGTTTTTGGCTGCATTATATGCATTCCTCTGCTTCCTTGACAAAAACTCAACAAAAGAACAAACCACTGATCTGTCTTGTCTTTCCAATACATCAGAAATGTCTGACTTCCTCAAGAGCGCAGTGGACCAGGCTTTAAAGAGTGACAATGGACACTTGGATCTTTTCCTCCGCTTCCTTCTGGGCCTCTCAGTGGAATCTAATCAGAAGCTCATTCGAGGTCTGCTGACACACACAGGAAGCAGCTCTGACTGCCAAAAGGACATAGTTGCGTACATCAAGGTCAATTTTGAACAAAATCCATCTCCAGAGAGATTAATGAATCTGTTCTACTGTCTGAATGAGTTAAATGATGATTCACTAGTGAAAGAGATCCAAAGCTACATGAGCTCAGGACGTCTCTCTGAAGCTGAACTCTCACCTGCTCAGTGGTCTGCTCTGGTCTTTGTATTGCTGACATCAGAGGAGGATCTAGAAGTGTTTGAGCTACAGAAGTTCATAAGATCAGATGAATGCTTTAAGAGACTGCTACCAGTCGTCCAGGAAGCCATAACAGTTTTGTAAGTAAAACCTGTTTCTCTATTAAACTCTTTATGAATGAGAAGACCTGTTCTTATTGGATTTCACAGCAATATGCCTATGTTGCACACACAGAAGAGATGGTGTTTTCCACTGGCAGATATTTTCTAAATTAAATCATTGTCAAAATCAGCAGACTCTGCAAAATCAACAAACACATGAAATCAAACTCTATTTCTCAATGTGTTTCAGCAATGCTGACAGTGAATTCTTCATATGAGAGTGAACCATATGCATGAAACTTGCATTAAACAATTCACTGTTATACATTCTATCAAAAACAAATTAGGGAAAACAATAATGTATTCTAACAAATAATGAATATAAACTCTTTGACATCAGCATCACATTGATAAGACAATAATATTGCACATTTGCAAAACATCAGTTGGGTAAAGGCACTGTTGTGTTTACGATATAACTTAGAAGGTAAAACTTAGAGCGACTTACAATAGTGCTTTGAAGTCTATCAAAATTACATTCTGATATTGGCTCACTAGGTCACAAACTAGGAATACCATCAGCCCAAAACTCTGTTGGGAGGGTTTTTTGTGTGTGTGTGTGTGTGTGTGTGTGTAAGTGCTAACTTAAGTACTTTATGAAGAGGTAAGTCTTTAGACGTCGTTTGAAGACTGCCAGTGACTCAGCTGTTCGGACATCTAAGGGAAGTTCATTCCACCACCTTGGTGCCAGAACAGAGAAGAGTCCAATCTTAATCTAATAACAGCATTATATTAGTAACTAAACAATGACTGAATGCCTCGCTGTTACAGAACATTAATATACTAATAGGCAGAAGTTACTAAACTCCCTTTACAGTTCACATTGAACACACTGTAATTCGAGTCTCTGGCAACATCACGCATTGCGTCATGCCCCTCCTCACATTATCTCACGTGGCTTTCGCCAGCAAGGCTGGGTCAGCTGCAATAAAGCCGCAAAAACACCAATGCGGTTATTTTTATCATGTTAAAAACACTAACACACTGAACAAACACAGCAACTCATATAAACACCTGAAGAACACAAATCGCAGTGTCGCATCACCCAGCTTACCTGAAAAATCAACAAACACACGTGAAATCAAATTCCATTTCACAATGTGTTTCAGCGATACTGACAGTGACTTCTTCATATGAGAGTGAACCCCCCTGCTGGCTCACTATCGCCACCTCACGTCACATGCCAGTATACATAGGCTTAGGTGATGTGCAGCTCAATTCATAGAAGGTTTAATAAATATGTTAATAAAAATTAACAAAAAAAAACAATACATGAGGGCTATTCAGGGCTATTCCCATCTATACCACTACACCTAACTACTCTTGAATAAATAGGGATGCATTGTTACTGATACTGGTATCGAGTATCAGTCTGATACTGTGCTCATTTACATGTACTTGTAAAAAATTGTCCAATATCAACATCTGATACCATGTGTTGTAATGTATGTTGTAGCGCTAATGAACAGATAAACAGGAATTGGTAGTGAATGATTAATACTCAAAGCAAAGCAGAGTGAAAACCTCAAAATATCAAAAGGAGGAATTACCACATCTTCCCACAGTACCAGTAACCCGATAAAACATCTTTATGGTGTTTGAACAGTGTGTTTTATAGATAGGATGTCCGGCCTGAGCACACAGAGCAGTATCAGTGAGCAGATCATTGAAAATGAACACAGGGTGCTGTGAATTGCACGCATAAGAGGGTATTCTGAACGTGGATCACTAAAGGGAGCTGACTGAATAAATATTAAATATCTCGTGTGTGTGTGCATGTGTGTGTGTGTGTGTGTGTGTGAGAGAGAGAGAGAGCACTTTCGTTCTGTGAGCACTGAATACTAAGGCACACACTTCCTTTTGCCAGGTTTGATACCTTGCTAGAGAGTCATGGTTCAGTTCTCCCTCACGAGATCTGTTAAATATACTGTTTGATCATCAAACTTCATCAGGAGTTCATTAAAGATCAAAAAAGAGAATGAAACAAAATGTTCCCTGGTAGTTGTGCTAATACTGTGAATATACTGTGTATAGCAATAATTTTCTGGGCTCAATGTTTTATGAGTTCCTCTGACATTTTCTACTTTCAGGCTCAGTGAGTGTAACCTGACAGAGAGAAGCTGCTTGGTTTTACGCACAGTTCTCAGCTCAGAATCCTCCAAGCTGACTGAGGTGGATCTGAGCAGTAATCCTCTGCAGGACTCAGGAGTGAAGCTGCTTTGTGCTGGACTGAAGAGTCCAAACTGTAAACTGGAAAAACTGAGGTAAGTTCATCTCTCCTATTGAGTATCTGAAGGATTTCTCTCTCTCTCTCTCTCTCTGTATATATATACAGAGAGAGAGAGAGAGAGAATGTTTGTAAACTATACAACATCTCTAGCTTTGTCCTTTGTTTAGACTTTCAGACTGCAGTATAACAGAGGAAGGATACGCTGCTCTGGCTGAAGCTCTGAAATCATCACACCTGATAGAGCTGGATCTCAGAGGGAACGACCCTGGAGCATCAGGAGTGAAGCTGCTCACTGATTTACTGCAGGATTCAGACTGTAAACTAGAGAAACTGAGGTGAACAATTTATATGTAACAAATACATTATTAAAATTATTGTGAAGAAAATATTCATGGAAATATGTTCGCAAATGTTCTTACCATTAAATATCAAATATGTTGATGATGTAGGTATTAAGCAAGTACATATGTGGTACATAGGATCTGAATCCGGCCTCCAGCCTCATTTCATTCGGCTCACATGAACTTACACTACTGCTCAACATTTTCACACTAGTCAGAATTCACAGCAGATCTGTAGTGTAGCGTCTGCCATTGTACAGCGTGCACTGGCTCCTCTCACAGAGCCGAAACACAGATTAACATCAATGCCTGTGTGCTGCGCTTTATATAATGTATACACTCGCATCTAAAACGAGTCGTGTGTTGTGCTGGCAGTGACGTAACCAGTAATTAATTTCTGAGAGATGAGGAAATATACAAAAAAAATCATGATTGTTTTCCTGAACTGTACAGTTAAATTGGTAATGTTGCTGTAAAATACATTTTCTTAAGACAGAAGCTGCTATCCAATAAAATGTGATAATCAAAGTAATGCATGTAATCAGTATAAATGTTATTACCTAATAGTGCATACACTTTAATAGTTTGTTTTAGCCCTTCTTTTCCTTATAAACACTATACTAAATTTATTTTTTCCAATAATCCTATTCTGATTTTTTTTCTACTAATATTATTCTAATAATTTCAGAGTCTAGGTTGTTTGTGGTAATTGATAGAATATGTTGAATAAGTAAAAGAATATATATAGACTTCAGTTATGTCCCTTCAGGGTCTCACAAAAATACTGATGTGGCCCGGGCACAACTTGAGTCTGGCACCCTGACCTACACCTGTAGGTGTAATTGTTTTTTGTTTTTTTTCTCTGCAGTCTGTTGAAAAATGCTGAAGCAGAGGAAGCCTGTGCTTCTTTAACTGAAGTTCTGGGTACAAACCCTTTACTGCAGAGAGAACTGGATCTGAGTGGGAAAATATTCAGAGACTTGGGAGTGAAGCAGCTCTCTGCTCTACTGAAGGATCCACACTGCAGACCTGAGAGACTCAGGTGTGTGGTCTGATTTCTGCACCTAATCTTTGGCAGTAGTGGTGTAATGTTGCTTCCTTACACCTCCAGGGCTCCGGGTTTGATTCTGAACTCAGGGGACTG
The DNA here is from genome assembly GCA_022985145.1 of Pangasius djambal. NCBI lineage: Eukaryota > Metazoa > Chordata > Actinopteri > Siluriformes > Pangasiidae > Pangasius > Pangasius djambal. The sequence goes on from CM040980.1 coordinate 285,045, forward strand.
TCTGGTGTGGAGTTTCACATGCTCTCCCTGTGGGTTTCCTCGAGGTTTTCCAGTTTCCTCCCACCTCCCTATGCTAAATTATCCCTAGTTGTTAATGAGTGTCTGCATCCACCACCACCCTGAACAGGATAAACCTCATATTAAAGATGAATGAATGAATATTTCTCTCTGTGTTCACATTGAAATCTATAAAGTTATCTTACTTTGGTGTATAAACTACAGCTGTAATCAGTAGTTCTGCACAGAAGGTTCTGGATTTTATGTGATTTGCTGTGGCTCAAGGTGCACATGTACAACCCTGGACATAGCAATTTCTTCCATTTAGTTCATGAAGGTTGGTTATCTGTACTCTATTTGAAGATCTTTTTCTCAGCTGTGTTCTCTGTCTGCAGGCTGAGTAAGAGCGGTATTACACAGAGCGGCTGTACTGATCTGATATCAGCTCTTACTTCAAACCCTTCACACCTGACAGAGCTGGACCTGAGTGAGAACACACTGGGAAATCCAGGAGTGATTCAGATCTCTACTCTACTAAAGAATTCATCCTGCAAACTCCAGAAGCTTGTGTAAGTCATTTAATAGCATACATTACTAGATCATGGAGATGAAATGACATCACTTTAAACACATTTGTACTATTCAGGTCCCGCCTCCCAGAAACTTAAAAAGGGCTATCTACCCTCTTCCATATACATGAGCTCACAGATGCCCACGACTGGCTAGTGTCACTGTGATTGACAGGGGAGAGACAGTATGCCCCTCCCATCCTGAGGGCATGGCTAGTTGTGTTCCTTTGGCTCCTGTCCACAGATGGCTGTGGCATTACAGAGATTCAAACTCTCGATGTCATGATGATAGGGCGAGCACTTTCATCCTATGTGGGGGCACCACATAGGAGCCTGTGTTATTGTTTTTAAACTAAACACTTATCTTCTTTCTACAGACTTTCAGACTGTAATATTAAGCAGGATGGATACACTGTTCTGGCTGAAACTCTGAAATCAAACCCCTCATCACACCTGATAGAGCTGGACTTCAGAGGGAATGACCCTGGAGAAAAAGGAATGAAGCAGCTCAGGAATTTAATGAATGATCCAAACTTCAATCTGAAGACACTGAGGTGAGCTTTTTTTCCCCAGTATTTGTAAAGCCTTAAATTCTGAGTAATTTCAGTTGATTAGTAGCACTGGTCAGACTGCTTCAGTTTCACCGATTACACCTGATCAGTACAAATCTTTGTAGAAGAATGACTTTGTCACATGTACATTACATACAGTAAAATTCTTTTCCTCTAAGTCACCACTGCCCCAAGTGCACTACACACATGCAAGTTTTTTTTAATGACTTTATTTTATTCCAACATTAATTATAAATTAAAGTAACAAATTTAAAGCAAGAAAAGTGTTAAAGTAAACACACTAATGCTTAGGAGTACTTACCACTATTTCCATCACTGTAGAATGAACAATTACAGAAAAAGCCACATGGCATTGGTGTAAATATAATAGTCACTATATTTCTGCTCTTTCTCTCTCTACAGGTTGTTGAAAAGTCCTGATGCGCAGAAAGCCTATGATCATCTGACTGAAGTTCGGTGTATAAACCCTATACTGCAGACGGATCTGGATCTGAGTGGGAAAATAAACGGAGACTCAGGAGTAGAGCAACTCACTGATCTATTGAAGGATCCACACTGCAGACCTGAAAAACTTCAGTAAGAACTATAATTCAAAATTAATTTGGAAACTTCAATTACACATGTAAAGGTTGAATGATTTGGTTTCAGGTTATCAATCATTCATCCATTTTGTAGTTTGAGGAGAACAAATTATATCTGTAGAACTGCTTTCAGATTAACTAACCAAAGCACTTCTGCTTAAAGCTAAAGTGCAAACATGGAAAATGGGATATTTTTACTTATAAATCCACAGTTACCTGTGATTAATTGTACTTTCAGGTTCAGTGAGTGTAAACTGACAGAGAAAGGATGTTCAGCTCTGCTCACAGCTCTCAGATCAGAATCCTCCACCCTGAAGGAGCTGAATCTGAGTAATAACAGGATTCAGGATTCAGGAGTGAAGCTGCTCTCTGCAGAACTGAAGAATCCACACTGTAAACTGGAGACTGTGAGGTAACGTCTAATTAGGGATGCTCCAATATGGAAGTAGATGGTGGTGAGCGGGAGTCGCGGGGGGGGGATTGGGGGGGGGGGCAATCCGTGAAGAAGCTGGGTGGAGGGTGGGCAGAAGCCAACTCATCAAACCTGTTAAAGTACAGGTTTAACTCATTGGCATTATCCAGGTCTCCGTCTCTCCCCTGGTAGGTCTTTTTCCCATTGCCAGTGATTGCTCTCATGCCACATCCCTACTGTTCTTCTGCTGAAGTTTCCTCTCAAGTTTCCTCCTGTAACACTCCTTACCCTCTTTGATCTTTTCTCTCAGCTCTATCTGTGCCTTCTTCATCTCCTCCTTGTCTCTACTCCTGAAGGCCACCTTCTTCCTGTTCAGTGATGTCTTGATATGCTTAGTCACCCAGGGTTTATTGTTGGGAAAACAGCACATCGTCTTGGTGGGGATCACGCTGTCCATGCAGAAATTTACATAACCTATTATGCAGTCTGTGAGTCCATCTGTGTCATCCCCACAGTATTGAACTCTGACTGTACACTGAGATCGAACCCTAGTTTCTTATCTTACTCACTACATTCCAATCAGAAAATCACCAGAATCGCTTAAATACCTCTGTGCTGTACTTTTTTGCTGCAGTTCAACACACAATACAAAAATACAAAACACAATACAATTTAATACAGATTCTGCTCATATGAAGCAAAGTTAAGGCTGATTTATGCATCTCTGCATGCATGTCAGGACGCCATGCCCAGACACTTGTATAGGGTGAAATATTCATACTTGCACGTAATGTGAGTGTCTCTTCTAAGAGGCACTGTCTCATGAAATGCACCTGAATTTACTTATTTACACAGCAAAGAAAAGCTGAAAAATAGTGTGTGTTCTGTGTTTCACTGTAGAAATAATAAACAGAAGATAAAACAGCATTGTTTTAAAGTGCAGGCAAAAGAAACCTCGCATGATTCATTTTAACCAAGTGAAAGTGTTTTAACTCATCTGTACTCAGCAGTATGTGCAGCACTCATATCGAAGCAGTCAGTATAACTAACATTTAATTCTATCCATCATTGACTGACTATTCTTTAGTTTTTGTTGTTGTTAAATTGCTGTAGTTTACAACACCTACTCTGGGTGTTTATTGGGATTCTGTTAGAAGAATAGAAAGTAAAGTATGTGATGTTGCAGGATTAAACCGAACGTTATAATCAACTACAGCCCTTATAAAGCCTTACACTTTATATATGTACACTGATCAGCCATACCATTTGAACCGGTGACAGGGTCATGGACGCCAAAGGCTCACTGATGCACGTGGCTAGCGAAGGCCAGAAGAGCCACTGTAAAACAAATTGCTGAAATATTTAATGCTGACTATGATAGAAAGGTGTCAGAACACACAGTACATCGTAGCTTGCTGCATATGGGGCCCTAGATCTCAGTCTGAGCTAGCATCTGTGGGATGTGCTAGACAAACAAGTCTGATCCATGGAGGCCCCAGCTCACAACTTATAGGACTTAAAGGATCTGCTTCTAATGTCTTGGTGCCAGATACCACAGCACACCTTCAGAGGTCTTGTGGAGTCCATGCCTCAAAGGGTCAGACCAGACAAGGGAAAATTTTATTGTTTGCACGTTACTGTTGTTTTATTTACACAAATGTACTTTAAACAATATTACTCTGACTTAAACAATATTAATCCAAAAGAAAGAAGAACAATGCAGAAGAAATGTCAAAATGTCTCACCAAACCATTTCTGTGTACACTGACACACCTCTCTACCATCCAGTGTTCACCCGATGCACAGCACCAAAAAGACGCACAACCCATAGTTAGCACGTGGGAGATCTACACGCTAGCATGTCTCTGCGTGTCATGTATACCCATGATGCCCCTCTCTGCTTCATGACGCAAAGATGCGTTAATACAGAAGTATAAATCGGCCATTAGCCTGCATCCAACTTGAAGAATTTAACAAATGAACTGTGTATCTATTATCATTTATCCTAAGTAGCTTAAATCTGTTGTTGAAGTTGAACTCAAAGCCATGTTTAAAGCAGAGTTACACAGATACACACATTCAAAGTTAAGTACGTACTGGGTGTTATACCAACACCAAAATTACACACGTCAATATTTAGACCTCAGACCTAACTGTTTAATCGCTATTCAGAAGTAATTTGAGAGTTAAGCATGCAGGGTTGAGTTTGAGTAAAAGAGGGGCGTGTCCCAGTTTCATGCGATCTAAACATAAAGCACATGTTTCTTGTGTTATATCAGCTTGAGTGAGTAGCAGTGTTAAGTCCAGTGCCACGGTATGACAGTTTGGTGTAACCACAATATGTCATGCCAAAATTTATGCTTTGGCTGTAAATACATTCAGAAACACACTGGAATACCATTTTTGGCCAATATTATATACATATACATATAAATATGATATGACGTAATAGTGTAGTCTTTACAGTCAGCAAAAATGTTTGTTTTTTCCCCACACAGAGAATATTGGAGGAGATGTATCTTAATCAGAGGCTTTGTTTATATCAAGTGTCTCTTTTGCTCATTGGTGCAAATCTCCATAACACGTGGTATTTCTGCAGTTGTACAGCTCTGTCTTTTGGCACCTCACAAGCATAAAAAGGTGCTGCAACCCAAAACACACAGCATGTTAAAGTTACTGCTTCTAACTTCATTTGGAAGTGGACTGAGATCACTTCACTCAAATGTTCTTGAACTTGAGTGTCATTGCTGT